>CM068830.1:15388110-15803110 GCA_028554795.2 Sinohyriopsis cumingii
GGGACAGTGAAAATTGATCTAGGAATGTAGACATGGAATATCGCGAAGAAACATACATCCTTGGTCAAAGATATTTTCTTTGATGACTTAAACTGATTGGACAAAATTCAGTACATAGGTCTGATTTGTGCCTACGTTTATATTCATTTACAACATGCTTAACTGTTACAATCAAATAGGACGTGTGAGAACTCAAAAAATGGAGTCAACAATTTTTTTAATATGGACGCCGAAAAGAGATCGAACCGTCCATCCAACATTCCATCTTGCACAGGCACATACATTGATGTAGCTATGTCCGAGTTAGGTGACGATGAACCTGATGAAAAAAAAAAACAACATTGATGCATATGTGGGCAGCTTAATGAAGCAATCATTGTGGATAACGGTAAATCAGGACCATAAAAACATGTAAACTACAACATTGTCAAGACAACTGATTTTAAAGTCGCACTAAAGATGAAAATACACGTAGCTCTGACCGTAAAGCCATATGCACATCCACAATACCATTTCAAAACATTACAATATGTAACATATTCATGTCCTTGTAGCATGAAATTTTTTATTGTATTAGTATAACAAATCCACATCAGTTCTGCATCCAATGTAGACAAAAATGACTAATGTCTGAAGCGGTTCATACTTTCAAAGATGAATTACATGTGTGCACAAGGGTAATTTTGATCAAACTACAAACTGACAAACAATAGGGGATCATCCGAATTACCAAATATCTAGCTAAATAAAATGCAAGGCTGCATATAGCTGTACAAACCTCAGTATATTTTGAGAATCAGCCATCAAAATTTGGATTCCAAATTGAAAATAATAAGATAATATCTTTATTAATCAACAAAACAAAAACACGTAATAAAGTTGCTAAAAAACTGATAGAAACTATTTAAGCTCGGAACACAAATCAACGAATATTATAGATAAATCAAACATTTACAATCCAATGCATTCTAGGGAAGGTTACGAAACTCATGGTTATGGTAATGATACTTTCCCAATAAAAAGGACGTTGGTTACGTTATCATCAAAACGGAAAGGAATCAATACCAGCGGACTAACACGTGATGAACATGCAAAATTCTTTCCTGCTGTCACCACGGGCTGCCTCAGAATGGATTTGAACAAACAACAAATACGATACTGTAGGGAAGGACAAAGGTCTTAATCGGAATCAGTTTGTAATCAAATACAAGGCCGTAATTACCTAGGTACTGCAATAAACATTGCAATTACCATTATTACAAGATGAGACACAAACATCATTCAACGTGATGACATAAAGGTCAATATTTGCAAATTGTTCGACTTACCATGGAAAGCAAACGATTACTACCATTAATATTCTTATACTCTGACTCGTTTCACCTGATAGACCCGTGCACTACAAACTTGCTGTTTAATGTGGACAATGTAGCTCTTCAACTAAAACCAACATCAATAAACATGAGCGCAGCTAAACAGAACAGACTATTGCAATACACAAATAACTGACGCAGAATTTCCTGCCAGTAACGGATGAGAAAGAAGCTGGATACATCCTGTACTGGACAGAAAAACCAATGACTGAAAAACGACTTTCTGGAGTCGGTTTTATGGTCAAGGACTCAATCGCCACCAAGTTAACCAACCTTCACATTGGTAACACCGACCGCATCATGTCCATGCGTCTCCCGTTAGGGAACCAACAACACGCCACACTCTTCAGTGTATATGCTCCAACACTCCAAGCAGATACTTCTGAAAAGTATAAATTCTACACTGATCAGCACAGGCTTTTCAAGTTTGTCCCGGAGAGCGACAAAAAAATCATCCTTGCAGATTTTAATGCCAGAGTGGCCCAAGACTCAGAAGCCTGGAAAGCCGTTATTGGGAAACAAAGCATGAGTGGCTGCGTTGACAAAGGGCGTCTGCTTCTTGAATTTCGCGCGGAATTACATCTCACCATCACAAACATCGTATTCCAGCAGAAAGAAAGCCTGAAAACAACATGGATGCATCGTATATCAAAACACTGGCACCTAATTGATTACATTATAGTACGCCACACAGATCATCTTATTGTACGATCCAGAAAACAAGGAGGCACCCCGAGAAGGAAGCTCCAGATCAAAAACCTTTTTTGTGTAGACGTCAAACAGTTTTGCAAGAGAGTATGCAGTGTAGACTTGAAGAATATAATTTTCAGCTAGATCTACCTCCGGAAGAGATGTGGAATCACATCAAGGCTGCTATTCTGCAAACCTCAGAATAACACCATTAAGAAAAACAGAGAGTGGTTTGATGAAAACAACCAAGAAATCAAAGGACTGCTTGCCAAAAAGAAATCAGCTTACCATGCCCACCTCGCTCAACCATCCTGTCCTCAGAAGAAAGTAGCTTTCTGTCGTATCTGTAGCTCCCTCCAGTGGAGGGTCCGAGACATATAAACAGAATGGTAGACAAAACTTGCAGACAGAACTCAGCTGTACGCTTACACTGATGACTAAAAGGGGTTCCATGAACCGTTGAAAGCAATATGTGGTCGTTCCTTCCAAATACAGAATGTCCTACGGAGTGCAGATGGTCAAGAGCTACTCAATAACAGGGAATATATCCTGAGCCGCTGGTCAGAGCACTTCCACACCCTCTTCAGGACTAGCCGTACAGTCCTGGAGGAAGCTATTGAGCGCATCCTACAACAGCCGCAAAATATGGAACTTGATGAGACAACTTAAGCACAAGAGACTGTAAAATCCATTGAACAGACGAAAACTGGAAAGGCTGCAGGAAAAGGTGGTATCTCACCAGAGATATGGAAGAGAGGAGGCCCAGCATTTCACACTAAACTCAACGAGTTCTTCGTTTTCTGCTGGGAGCGAGGGAAACTTCGACAAGACCTCCGAGATGCAGTCATCATCACCTTGTACAAAAACAAGGGGGGGGGGAAGTCTTGCTGATCAAACTATCATGGGATTACTCTGCTTTCCACTGCAGGCGAAATCCTTGCTAGAGTGCTGCTGAACAGACTGGTGCCCACCATTGCAGAAGAACATGCCCCAGAGAGTCAATGCGGCTTCAGAGCCAATAGAGGCACAAGTAGCATAGTGTTTGTCCTGCGACAGATCACAATTGTGGACCTGACGAAGACATTTGACACGGTGAGCGGAACTGGACTGTGAAACTCCTTGACAAGCTCGGCTGTCCTCCAAAGTATCTTACCATGGTAATCCAACTACATGAAGACCAGCTTGGTAGGGTTAGAAAAAATAACGATCTGCCATAGACAGTCCCCATTGTAAATGGCGTGAAACAGGGCAGTGTTTTAGCCCCCCTCCCCCGCACAAACATACATACACACACTGTTATCAATTTTTTCTTCATCATGATGCTCAAAAAAGCAACAGAAGACCTTGATGACGAAAATGGCATCTGTATCCGATTTCGTACTAATTGCAACCTCTTCGACTTATGGCGAGTTCAAGCCCACTACAAGAGTTAATAACACTAAATGGTAATATTGCATTATCACTAAAACATTATGTAAACATTGGCTTTGTAAATCTCTGAATAAAGAAAGACGTAGTTGACGATAATTCTAAATCATCTGACAATTTTTATGCTATCACTGAATGTAGAAAACTTATATGAAATTCATTAGAGAAAAGAAATCCATCTTGTGAAAATCCATCTTCTTCTATATCATTCAAAATAATGTGTCTCAACTTCAGTTTATATATATATATATATATATATATATATATATATATATATATATATATATAATATATATATATATATATGAAAATTATCTACTTCTGCTTTTGTTCTGGTACTGCAAATGAAATAATTATTTTATGAAGCTTCTTTTTTACCTTCAGGCTACAATACAATTTCTAGAAAAGAAACGTTATTTACAGTTCTGATATTTTAACTTACAGACACATGAAAGAAATGGAGGAAAGCGACCATTTGAGCTTCATGTTTAATGCGGTATATTGGTCCAGCATTAGTTGTACTCTCGTGATAAGTTCGCAATGGAAGTTGATAAAATATATCATTTAAAACCTTTTCAGCACGTAATATAATAATTAATATTGCCTTGTTTTGACTCAACGATCAACGGAACATTCACCCCAACATCCATCGCATACCATATAATACATATAAATGTATCCTTAAATATTTCACTGCCGCTGCTATTGTTCATCAAAATGATGCTTCAATTGGTTCTTCTTTTAAATGTTAACATCTGCGCGGAAAATGAAACAGTTGACAGAGGCAATACATAATCCATGCGATCCATTTACTATGGCTGATTTAGAAGCAATTAATACCCCCCCTCGTGGAATGTTTTGCCATTACAGAAAGGATATGCGAGCGTGAGTTGCATTGAAATGAAGATTTCCAACTCTATACAAGATTGGGTTCCTCACTGATTAAGGAAGCTGCCATAAATGGAACACCAAACCCTAATATTCCAAACAATATGATCTGTGATTATAAGTCCTCTAAAATATGCTATATTTTTTAATTATTGTACACTTTGAATCACAGAGATAAAAAAATTCCAAAGACCTGATCATGATATTATCTAAGAGATGGAATTACGGTTGATTCTTTTTAACAGTTAAGTATCGTGTCCTGCGCAATACGAAGAATTGATTTTATAGTCAAAAGGAAAGGTTAGTTACAACAGTATGCTGGGCGTTCTCGAATTTTTGAAGCTCGGCGAAAGTACCAGATATTTCTTAAATAACCCGGATCTGAATTATAATGCCATTTGGAAAAGTGACGCATAGTTTAACGTCAAAAGTATTCCTTTTTGAGGAAAACAATATTTTGGGATTGTCATTGTGATACACTAAGACTGCTGTCGCTTTGGTGCATTAAATTATATTTTTACATCAGCATTTGCAAAACAAAATTCATTCACAAAACTATTCTTTTGAACGAGTGATATAACGTTTGGAAGTACCTTGGCTTAAATTCACAACACTGTAAATTTCTATCAAATTCTTTATTTTATCACTTAGATAATTAAACTATTCGTTAAGTTTTTAAAAATTGTTGGTTTTCCTTATTTTCGCTGCTTAGTTTAATAATACTATTCAGTTGTAATAGTTTCGCTTGTGGACAATCTGTTCTGCGTTAAAAGACATACAAAAAATGTATGTTAACATACGAAATTAAATTTCGTAATTAAGAAAGGTTTCCGCTGTATCCTGGTATGGACACTTCGAAGCACATCATAGACGATACTTTTAAATTTCAACAACCAACACTAGTTCAATACCTTGAACTAACATAGAACAGTGCAAAAAAGGAGAAACAAGTTGTATTACTATGAAAAACACGTCATGTTTATGCAAGGATTCAGTACCAGTAACTATTATCATTGTTTGTCGTTAACAGTATTGTCATCAAGATCGGTTTGAAAATAATTTCAAGCCATCAAATATTTTACTTTAACAAATTTACATTAAGTTTCATATCCGAATCTAACCTCTTACAGATTTATGCTTCCGGTGTATCTTGCTTGCGATGAATTTCAAGAAAGGATATTCTTCTCCACATCTATCAGATGTATTTGTAAGCCAGGATAAGGTGAAATAATAATTAAACGGACGCAAATATTTCACTGCCTTTACATTAGATAAGACAGATTTTTGTAGGATGGTATTATTTTGCAAGCAAGGTCTTGTAGCCGTAATAAAACCCATACAATATTTTATTTTTCAAAAACAGCTGTATCATAACTGAGACTGGTTTCATTTTTGTCTGGAATAAACGCGTTCGGACAATATAAACCATTTTCAAAATTAGAAATAGTATTGACTGAGGAAATACTGATTGTTTTTTTATTCAAATTTAACTAAAAGCCTCTACACATAGGCACGGTCCAATTAATAATGGTCCTCTGATCTATCTTACATTATAATGTTGCAAGTATCTGAAAATCTAAATATTTTTCAAGAGTAATTGATTTTTAAATTTAGGAGCTAATAGTATTCCCGTTCAGTCTTCACCCCTATATAATTTGTTCTTGGCTTAAACGTGTATGATATATTTTCAGGTATGAAGCAGCATCTGCAGTAGAAAAAAATTAAATTAGAGTCTAATTCTTTGGATAAAAGGGCAAGCAGCTTCATATATACAATAACCGTCTTGATTTTGAACATACACATCCCCAACTTAATAGGGATCTTTAATAAGCGCAGGAAAATACATTACACTGTTGAAGATTCTTTTCGGAATTTAAAAACAGTGATCAAATCAATTTCTTGTCACAATGAAATGAAGAATGGAACAACTCACCCTCCAAATAATAGAAAACGTTCTTTGTCTCAGCTAATGGGAACAAATGTCTAAATTTCGTTGCTTGCTGTTCCACAGAAATTAAAATATCATTTTGTATTGAAATGCAACACTGAAATTAAATTAAAATTTTGCATTGAAATGGATCAGTAAAATGTGTTTTCAGTAGCAATGGCTTTGACCGTGACTTTCTTAGAAACAACATCAACAGGGTTGTTCATCTAAATTTATATCGAAATCCCATAGGAATATTCTTCGCAAAAGTCTTTGAGACCTCCTAACATTTTCGTTTACATGTACTAATTAAATGAGAAAAATCTATATTCTTCAATGTATGGAATATGCATCCAGTGCTACAATATTCCGCTTCAACAGACAAACTTGAAAACGTTCTCCTGGCTAGTGTACTTTCTGCTTACCCTCGGGCTTATTTGGGGCTCATGTATTTATTTTAGAAAATTGAACTTAATCAACCGCTTAACTGTTTGCCAGTGGTTGAAAGGAAGATATTTATATTATGGAAATGAAATAATATAAACATTCTGGAGAATATATCATTTTCATAGATGACAACAAAATATAATTCAGTCCAGGAGAGCGACAAAAAAAATCATCCTTGGGGATTTCAGTTTTAAAGATAGAAAGTTTTCATGCATGCAAATGACCTGAAAATATTTTTTGTAAGCTTAAGTATCTTTCTCAGTGTTCATGCAATGATACAAAAATACTTCAATTTTGAAATGTCACATTCATTGGCCATGAAGGAATCTGTTCGGATATGATGAGATATGTATTTATAGGTACCAATTCCATTCCAATATGTTGAATGAGCAAACAAAATTTCCCCTAAGTCTTATGAAGTAGTTATATTTCGGTTCTGTGCTACCAGGAACAATGTGAACGACACAACCGGGATAACAACGCATGATGACATTATTACCTAATCGAGAAGTTTCAAACAATAACAATAATGGCACAAGTATTTATTTTACTATCTCAACATTTTTTAAAAAACGTATTTAATGAATTAAACATACAACATATTTAAAATAATTGACGTCGAAGACGTTGTAGAACAAGAAGAAATAAACAAACCTGTATGTCATTTTCGTTACATTCCTGAAAGTACAGCTGCTTACACGGATATAAATCAACCACGGTAACAAATTCAGTGCTATACATATGAAATGAAATACAGAGTTGAAATAATGGGTAATTCGCTGCACGCTACACAATCAATCTGAAACAAATTTACATATAGAAAGATCCATGTAAATCAGGTAGATGACACATGGAAAGCAATCATTGTTGACGTGCAAGCATATGAAAAGCACAACAGTGAAACCAAATACATATTAATAGGGATAAATTCCATTACAAATTACGCTTGTGTTGAGAAAGTAAAAATACAATGGGAGATTTCGTATTTTTAAAACCTTCTCAAAGATAGGGAACCTGCAACGATAATGTTTGAGAAATAAAGACATTAGCAGCAGGAAAATTCATTATTTTTCTGAAAAAGTAAAATGATGGATATTTACCATCTTACTCAGACCTTTATAAAAGCCAAATGAATAAAACTCATTGCATATTGGTAGACCTGCCTACAGTTAAATAAGCAAAGAAAACAGAAACAGTATGGAATAATTCATTCGACTACCATACAAATGATATATTTGGAACTCCTCAATTTAAAAATAGAGAAGCAACCCAAATTAATTCAAAACAATAATCAAAAGAGAGACCTTAATAATTTACCAATTTACATACGAGCTGATCAAAATGAGGCGAGTATTAGTTTAGATGATCTTGTGGTTTAAAAAATATAAATTAAATTATATGAATTATGGACAATAACTATCTCTTTATGAAAACCAAGTTGCATATTGCAAAGCTGAATGGATTTGAAGACATTAAGAATAAAAAATAAAAATGCATTTACCAAAGCTGAAAAACAAACGGAATATCAAAGACTAGAAGATTTTTTCGGAGATCTTGAATAACGCACGTAGAATCACATAGCTTGACGAAAGGATATTTACTCTTCTTTAAAATTGTTAAGAAAATAATTTATAACAGTGATTTGCACAAATAATTAAGAACGAATAGGTACAATGGTAACAGTTTAGAGGTCATTGCTGCCGAATATTTCAAGCAGAGCTCAAACGTTAAATTCACCCGAGCAAAAATTACACAGAAAACATAACCAATTATGGTTTTACAGTTCTTATAACACAATAGGGCATATCCTCCAAGACCAATAAACTCCAACAATTATTTGAACAAAAATTGTTAGACAGTGATTGTGGCTTTGTCAGTTAGAAATGTTTCATGGTGACTTTATTTGACAGTCTTAGTGACCATTTCAAACAATTGCAAAGTGGTGCAATTAACGGATTAGTTATCAGAGACGAAGATAGAAAGTAATAAAGTTCAACGGTAACGTATATATTCTATGTAAAGTGTAATGAGAGATATTATATATAGAATGATTTCAGAACTATCTCTTTCAGATTCGAGTGAGTTCTTATCTGTACAATTGCAACAAAACAGAAAGAAAAACTGTTGCAAAAGGTGATACAATTAACAGTAATTTTAGACTTCAACATTAACCAATCTTGCAGAAAAATTAAATATTAAATAAGATTACCTCAAATAAAAGCGATTTAATAACGTGAATGGTGCTAAATGTCAATGATATATGTACGTAGAGGTAAGAAGTTTACAAGCATGTATATGCTATTGAACATAGACGTACTGAAATAGGAAATGATATAAAAGCTACAAAACAGTTCATTCACAGCAGACTTTGCTTAACGGCATGGGCAGGAGCAGATAATATATCTAACATCCAATAACTTTCCAGTCTATTGAGCCTGAGACATAAGCCTTGGAGACTGACGTGAAGAGAATTAACAAATCTCTCGAAAACATTGGTACTTTCCCTTTTGAATAGTTAAAGAAAAAGTTTGAACAATGAAATCAAGCAGTGCGCTCAAAACATTTGAACAACAATGACTTTTCCTCAAACGAAACAGTGACATGATGAGTGATAAAACATCTAACACTAGTACTCTGTCATATGTACGAAACAAAATGATTTCACAGATAAAACCAATCGACAGATGAGGTCAAGCGCCAACACAGATGTAACTGAATTCAGCATCAGACTTTTGCATCTACCCGACCATTCACCTATTGCTGATTCTGGGATAAGATCAAAACAATACAATATAGTATTTTGATTGAATTATGCAAGAAATTACATTGTGAGGTTGACGATCAAAAACATATACAAATGAGTGATGGTGATAGGTTACAGGGTTAAAATAGCAAAGTGGTACAATGTAGTATTATCGAAAGGGAGAAACGACGGATACAATTAGAACAGATATACATTGTTTTGAAGAAAAGCTTTCAAAAGGTAAATGAGAAAAATTACTATTGCACTGATTGGAAGCACGAGATAACAGCAAAGACGCAAAGCTGGAAACAGAAATGTGCATCAGGAGTGCCGCATTTTGCAAAGAAATGGTAATTGAATCGAAATAATCCATAAAAACAAAACCGCTGATGAAAAACAAAACCACCGCATAAAATTGTATGATGTTCACATTGCACCAAAATAGCAATATGATGATGCTAGTTAGATATGCTAGTGAACTATTTGAGGGGAACACTTATGTTCTTAGAAATTGGTAAATATATAGTTTTAAACGTGCTTCTGATGTCAATAGACAAACGGATTGGTGGAACATTTTGCTCAAATATTTCAACTCAAGGTCCTTTAGAAACATGTCTTCAATTCTGTTCCATGACCTTTAGCTGAACACGTGTTAAACATGAGAGGTGGTCCACGAACAATAGCTCTAGACATGTATCCATAATAAAGGATCGAACTATTTCTGTTTAGCACTTACTTCACCGCCGATGCAGACAAATCATTACGCTGGAAAACGAAAGATGAATGATTCATTCACATGAACATTTACTTACAGATACACTCAGCAAACAATGATAAGGACATTGAATAAAAAAATTGTATTGCAATCCTAACGAAAATGAGAAGAAAAAAAAATGTGACTGGCGTTATTTCATCTCGCGTATAATTTTTCAATTTGTGTTCTTCACTACGCTGATAATCCCTGGTAATGCTGTTGTTGTTTGTGCCGTTGTTTGCAGCTCCAACACGTTTACAACCCTGCGTAACTGAGATATTTGTTACTCTAGACACAGCCAGATAAACTAAATGTGACTATTTGATTCGATCATCGACAATAGGAATAATGGTATCTGATATTGTTAATACCTGAGACGAATAAATTGTTATTGCATATCCCATAGTTCAGCACGATTGGTTTAACGACAACGCGTGTTGTGCAGCCTCTGCTGGAACCTCGACGATATCATTAAGAACTAATTTTTGTTTAGTGTCTGCTCTAGGAATATCAACGAGTATATTTTTTCGGCCTGTATTTATTGGCTGATAAGATAATGGAGCTAGATGATCAGGAAAGTTCTCCTTGTTTTTCATGGATACAACTATTATATCATTAGGCCGTCGTAGGTTCCAGCCATCTTACACTGGGGTCTCTGAAATTACGGTACGCAGTATTTCACACTAAATTTTTTCGGGTGGTAAGCCGATTATCGCCTTCAGTTGCCGTAGTCGTTCATCCTGTGAACGATGGTCGTAAACAACTTCTTAATAGTGGCCAACATAGTTGATCAACCATCCGACTCGGAATCATCTCCAGACTGATACAGGATCAAGCTTGCTTATGTTGTAGATTTCTTCGTAGATATCGCCGTTATAAACTTGTATTATTCTCTTCATTGCACACGTTGTCACCGAGTTGGTCCAAGCACGTTAATTATGATCATATAAAAATATTGGAGCACCCTTACTACTGTATATACGAGTATTGTACAAAATATCTTTTGTGATTGTTTTCATAATTATTTGAAACTTCAATGTATTTTCAAAATTAACCACGTCATCTATCTTAGCTCCGTTGATAAGAACGCTTTCCCATTGCGCTATTTATTTTACTCCTTGCAAGTGGAAGTCTAATGTTCTCTGACATGTAACTTAGCGAACGTACTTTCATTGGAGCAAGAGCGGTAATGTTCGGTTCTTACAAACGATAAAGCGCATAAACAACTGCGGAAACTGGACAAGAGTTACTGTAGCACGGTTTATTTATTCCGGTGAAAATAACTACATTATAAATTGTATTTATCCTGACGACATTGTTAGGTCAACCTGATATCTTGACAGGGTCGAGTTAGTCGCGAATAATCCAACGCGGACCTTCTTCGCTGATATGTTCTGCTATTAATTTTGTTCTGAATATGTAATTACTATTATCAACAAGATTAATGAAAAAAAATAGTTGATAATAGTTGCCGCTCGTTTGTCATGCATAGTGGAATCAATAATGTTCTATCGCCATCGATCTTAAATGTGACTCACCATCGTTGATAAATTCGTTCTATGCTTGTCTGACAAAATCATAAAGTTGTACCTCAAGGGGCATTTTTTGTTGTTGTTAATCTACCTAGATAAAATCTACTAGTGTGTTGTGGATCAATCTCTGATAATCTTTTAGTTCTCGTTCGAAAACTTCTCTCTGCTCTTCTTTGTTTCTATTTTTGTTAATCTCTCAATTTCACTCGCGGTAAAAAACGATTTTATCTCATTTGATAATTTTTCTTGGGCAATTTTCGACCTTAGAACAGCTGGTTATATCCCGGTTAGACTAAAATACCTATATGTAAGAAAAGTATTTTCTTAAAATTGGACTAATACTTACCTATAATATGGAGACATAAATGTCGATGGCTAATGATGGGATCATTCATACCTTGTGGACAAAATTATGATGGAGAGTATTGTTGATATCACATGACCAGTGTTCGCCTTGTCGCTACCGGACCAGAATCATATCTGAAGTATGGGATGGGGCTCAAGTGGAACACCCAGTTATGTGTCTTGCGGCAGACGAACATATCGAGCGCTTAAGCGATATTATGAGATGCAAAACGCTGCTTGTGACAACAAAATAAAAAACGCAAAGGATGATCTCGATAAATATTTCTGTTGAAAAACAGTGCTACATTAAAGGACGAGAAATTGAGATAAATGGCAAAAATGATAAAGAGGTTGATCTGAATGAATTTAAGAAACATTTAATATACGATAACTACGAAGCGAACTGAGCTCGAGACCTGGAAGATTTTCGTCTCCAAAAAACTCTTGGAAATGTCAGTAACATGGGCTACATCGTCAAAAGGCATCGGAATTCCAGGAAGTAAATTACTTTTAAAAAAAATATTATTCTAACAGAATGCTTTAATGGTGTGATATATGATGGTTTTGTTACCGGTCATATCAACTCTGACAGAAAAGATAACCGCCCTGAAAATGTACCGGTTATTAGACCAAGCAAAAATATCACAAGAATGAAATGAGACAAATGCATAAAATCAACACAGCCAGTTAGATCAATGAACCTTGATACAGGCGAGATAAGGAAATTTAAGTCAATTACATCTGCCGTACAATATTTTGTTTTCCTTAAATATTCAGTACAGCTTGTCTCAAATTGTGTAACTAGCTCAACTACATAAAAATTGCTTAATCAAAATAACATTTCAATAGATCTATTAAAGATATAAGATTTTGCCAAATACAAGAAATAACTGGGGTCTGAATTATTCTCACAGCTTAGACATAGCCTCGATTACGTGACTGCGCTATTAATATTTCGCTGGGATTTTCACATCAGGTCAATACGCTAACTCGCTAGAAATTACAGGTAAATTTGATTATTATAAATTCGTTGGAGAAATATACCTGTTACACTTAGTAAAAATACTAAGGTACTATTTAAATACTTGTGTATACTTAATCTCTGCCTGTATGTGCAGTAAGTATATGGTCATATAAATTATTCCATCGTATATCCTCAAGTGGTAAGATCTTTCAGGCAGACTTTCGATAGGACTTAACAAATTCGAATGCAAAGACGAATTACGTGATAGACATATTGTCAGCGTCTGTCACAGATACTATTATAGTGGGGGCTCCAGCCGAGCCTCAAAGGTTAACCAGAAATTCATTGATAATTGATATTTTACCTCAGCCTCATTAAGTGCGTGACTGACAAGCCTCAATTTGTTTTAAAAGCTGCTTATAAAAGTATTAACGTATTAAAACAGTAAAGCGAAAATGATAATCAAAGGATTAAACACATTAAAGCATTAAAGCAAAAATGCTAATAGAGGCATGAAAAGAATTAAAAGCAAACGTTTTAGTAAAATCGTAAAAGCAAACACCCTAATCAAAGCACTGACATATTAAAAAGAAAATGCTAATAAAGATACTAAAACATTAAAGCAAAAATGCTAATAAGGGGGTCATCAACTATTAAAATGTTACAGATAGTGTATGCTACCATGCGTTGGTCATTCTAACTATTCCATTATTTTGTTAGTCATTGTTTCATCTATGTCCCCACCCCCATCTTAAACCGGTTAACCCCCTCTTGCTGCTCCAGTAATAAATTTCATATATATGTCTTGAAGACAGAACAATTGTCATTGTCAATTAGATCTGTCGACTTTTTTTTACACTAATCATTGCCGTCGTGATATTTTTATTATGCAACTCCCACCCCACCCAGCCACAACCCGCACACAATAGATCATTTAAGCTTTATGTAGTTAATTAATTCTTCCGTTAAATTTGATCTGTCTTGACTCATCTCTTGACAACTCTTTTATTCAAATTTAATGCTGCCTATTCTGCTTTCCTTTCTATCACTCTAGCACGTTTCTTTCTTTGTCTAACTATAGTTAGTTGTTATTTTAGTACTTCCTCTGGAATGCCCTCCCTACCTGTATTCATCGCTAACTGACATATCTTGTTGATTTGCGATGATATCACTTCAAATATTAAAAAACATGACCTAATCATTATGTCAGATTTATTTGCAAATTTGGTAATGTCTTCACGGATCATCAAAAATGTATTGAGGCAATTATTATACTTGTTTATATTGCACTCAAGTTTAGCGTATGACCCCCTCTAGCGTTATTTAAAGTTCATTCAAAACAAGAAACAAGTCTTATCATTATTTTCTATTTTGATGCAACCCTGACAAGTCGTTATTTACACATTCTCTGAGCGGTTCATTCTAATATATGTGTAATGTTTACTTTTGAATCTTGTCGAACATCCATTTAGCATTTTCATTTGTTTCTTACACATATTGCATATACATAATTTCAAATCACCGTTCAACAACATAATACATTTTAGTTCTATTCAATTGAAAAGAATTGTGTGCACAAAAATACCGTTTGTTTATGTATGAACATACATGTAAATTGCGGCCAGTAGGGTTATGTTTTGGTGGGATGTAACTGAGTTTTCTGTGTGCTGGTTTTAACACATCTATAGCATTTATAGAGGTATTTTTCTCTCGATCATCAACGTGCTCAATCTCCTTTCATAGAGACTGTCAGCTTTATGGAGACAATCACCAACTGTGGAGGTATGTGAAAAAAAGTATTAAAAAAAATCTTTCTTGCTATCCAGTCTATGTAATGAAATTGTTTAAAGGTCTACTAGTGCACTCACACGACTTTCCTTTATATTATACATTTGACCTTCACGAAGCGATTTGTATAGGTATTATGTCATATACCTCAACATTAATACAAATAATGACTACAGAACATCGATTTTGTATCGTTGGAGACAAAACGCTCTTAGCCCAGTTCGCACTAGGTAATTTCGGTAAGGCAAAGCGGAAGTGACGCAGTGTACGGAACACAGCGTTAAAATTTTCATTGTAGTCACGTTCAGTAAGTGGAGCCATGTGTGAAAAAATGGTAAAGATGTGTATTGTTGGAGGTTGTAGCAATATTACACGAGAAGGAGTGAGTTTGTATTTATTTCCTACTAATCCTGTTTCAAGGAAACAATGGATTAAGCAGATACGAACGTCAAGAAAAGGCTGGACTGAGCCGACTACTGATTGGAGAGATAGTCAATTTGTCTGTAGTGACAGATAAAGAAAAGATGATTTCGATCCTGCCTCTAAAATAAAACAGTTGTTTAGGATTAAGACCATTAGACGGCTCCTGCCAAATGCAGTTCTAAGTGTGTTTTTTCACTAGATAGCCCCGAGTACACCAGATCAACAAAAAGCAAGGGTTACAGCAGGCCTAACAACACGTAGCCGGAGTGGAGCTTTTCAAAAGCGGGAGCTAGCAAGTGTAAAACGTTTATTTATTTTAGCATGCTATATTATTTGTTGTCAACCCTACACTCTTGCCAAACATATATTAGCTTACGAGCGATTAATGCGAGCGGGTGGTTTAAGTGGGAGGGTGCTTGCAAATCGTAATAACGTCCACCCTTACAACCGAAACTTGCTTTATCATGGTATGTCTGTGTGTGTGTGTGTGTGTGCGCGCGCAAATGGTGCAAAACCTAAATCATATATATATATATATATATATATATATATATATATATATATATATATATATATATATATATATATATATATATATATAACTTGCCCCCCTCACCCTAGAAAAATTTCTTGTGGATGCCGTAGCTTGTTTCCTGTCTGTTGCTGTTTTCAACAATAATAATAATCATATATCACAAGTGTTCTTATGTTTAAATGGTGTGAATAGTTGGTGTATTAATTGTGTGAAATTATATAGACTAATTAGTTCTGAGGTTCTGGGAGTAAATTACCAACCTCGTTTAGATACACATAAATGTGTCAGTGGGCCCTGGTCTAGGTTGGATTCACACCCACAACCCGTGGATTGCAAATGTAAATTAGTAATGTGCGAAGTATATTATTATTATTATTATTATTATTAGTAGTAGTAGTAGTAGTAGTAGCAGTAGTAGTAGTAGTAGTAGTAGTAGCAGTAGTAAGTAGTAGTAGTATTCACATTGTGTACATAATCATGTAAGTTAATATAAGGAGAATTTAGCCTTTAATATTGTTTATGGTGTAAACTTTTAATGTTTTCGATTTATTTGTATCTTTTTGGTAGTGTTGAAAGATAATTTTCAGAACCAGCGTCCAGAAGATAATATACAAGAGAGAACCCAAAGGACACCAATCACAGAGTCAACAGTAGGTGGTCAACAGTAGGTGGTGTTACATATCCTGGTGTGCATATTGATGTCACCTAGAACTTTCATTGCATTTACAGTGTTTGAATGGTTTGTATAGCTTCATATTTGTTTATGGCCTCATATATGATAGCATACTAGTAAATCAATAAAGATATGTCATCATTTATTACGGAAAAGCTCTACAATGTGTGGGTTATAGGTCAAATATTATGATCAGCCATAGTGTCTATAAGTAACGTCAGAGGTTTGATGCATTTGTCATTTAATGTTCAAACATATATACAACTTAAAGTATGACCACCTTATCTAATGCAATGGTATTCAATAGAATTTGCCAAACACATTTTTTATGTATTGCTTTTGTTTCAGGGACTAGACACACCATCATGCAGTATTGCTGTTAAATGTCAGACTGACAGGATACTTAAGAGATCCAAGAGAATTCATGCATTAGTGAGAGGAAAACAAATCGATTTTGGTAATAATAATACATATATAACCAGTTCAATGATGAATGCACACTCCACTACGAGATATTTCAACACATCAAGTTTAGTAATATCTTTCATTCACGCTGTGCATGTGTACTGTTGTAATTCAATGATGTAAAGTGACTCAATGCTATAACCTCACCGTTATAAATTAACAAGCAAATGATACAGGTAACATTTTATTAACTAAGTTCAGTGTGATGGTGTAAGCAATTGTCTCACTATACCAAGCACGTGTCCATTCTTTTCACTGAACAATAATACACTGTTATTGATAACCATATTCACGAGAATTACTGCTGTGTGTGAAAACCATGGTAACCATTATACACATGTATGATATTTCACATTTCACAGGTTGTCAGGTAAATGTCCGGCACGTAGAGAGAAGGAGCAAAGGTATTCAGTGTTCTTTAGGCATTCCCCACAGATAGTGAAATGTAGAACACAATAGACAGTTTTGATGAACCGGACACAAACCCTGATATTGATGATGAGTTTGATGTTGAGTGTTCCATGATTATGGAGTCATATGATTCAAGCGACAAACAAGATGAGAGTGACCCAATGGATTCCAGCTTCAACTCAAATATCTCTGGAAAAGGGTGCTGTAAATTGCATGACTTCAGCTTGTATGAAATCATTACTGATTTAATGGTGCTATCAAATTCTTAATATTACTATTTAGTCAAAACAAAGTCCTGGATTTTAATCAAAATAAAGTTGGTGCTGAGTTATACTTGAAGCACATATTCAAAATCATATAATGTAACAAAATAATCATACATTCAAATGCTATTTATGTCTGTTTAAATGATTAACATTTTAACTTTTATTCCTATTTACAAACTTTTTAATAAACATTTGCAGCGTGCATATAGGCAGTGAATGAAATTATATTCTTAAATTATGGCGAGAAACATTTCTTCATTCAGAATATGTTGATGAGTTGATGGCAGCACAGGAGGAAATGGTCAGGAAACCAGCCAGTTGATAGTTACCACCATCTCTATGCAGCCAGTTTCTGAGACCAGACAAGTCGACGGCTGTCCAGGCTCTCACATCACGATTTGCAAGATAACTACATCTGATTGAAACCTGTTTAGTTACCACCTTCACTTGATAACTTCTGCCCGATTGCATATACTGCACAGGATGTGAAAGCAACTCGGATTTCATGGCCAAGTTATCCCCAGCACCATCTTACTAGCTACCTGTAAGCAGTGTATTTATTACGACTGAAAATAGAATATGCGATATATTTTAGACTTGAATAAAGCTATATTATGTCACCTATTCTGGTTTTAACTTGTTTATTTCAAGTTTTCTGAGTCAAGACCTTTAGCATAAAATTAGACTTTACTACGACCAATGTTAGGAAGCTAGATGACTCTAAAGTGAATATGAACAGACAGCAATATGTTTTAAATGTCATAGTGCAGAGTCTCTTCAAGAAATGAAATTACTGTTCGATTGAAATAATAGTGTTTTTCATGATAATTTCCAGTATAACAGGCAAATGATGCTAGCAAGGTTAATTCTTGAAATGTTTGGGTGAAAACTCCACGTAAGAAAAATGTCACATTTTCTCAATGAAGGGGGATTTCTTGAATTTATGAGTGACTTTGTTTTATATTTATGTGTATACAATAACCACTTTTCCCAAAAGAAACCCGATATTGGCGCCGTAACTGTTTTGTGAACATTTTGCCTATAATTGTTTACGTACTCTAACAGAATTTCCTCTTCGATTTCCATACTGCTGTCTGAAGGCATAGTATGCTGCTTCCAGGACATATTCATCGAAGCAAACTGTCTGAAATCCATGATTACTGATGATTTAATCCACGTTAAGCTCCTCGGTCTTATCCAAAATCACATTGATCTCATTACAACATCTACACTCTTCAACTGTAATTACCACATGTACACCTTAATAAATCAATATATGTGGTAGATCATTATCATTGTATTAGACAGCAAACTTGTAGCTCTTGCATCATCATCAAGTGCAAAACACACACACACGCACACACACACATACATCAAAAAAGTGTTTGCTTAAATTCGTTTACTTCTCTTTGAATTATGAAATTGAAATAACATTAACGAAAGAATAATAAGGTTAGTAATAACTGGTAAAATTTACAATAATGATAATAGTAATTATTAGGATGTAGAGCCCGAGCGCTGCTCATCTTGATCATGGACTGTGTTCTCTTCAGGACCTTGATCCTCGTCTCGTTCGGGCTGAAATTGATACGGCCTCATTTCATAGCGAGCAGAATCTTCTTCAGATTCATGGAGTTGGCTATGCTTTGTTTGTTATTTATAAATGTCTTTTTCTTTATTAATGTCATTAGTATTGTATCCTTGGTGTAATTGTTTGTTGTCTTACAGTGTTTCTTTGCTTGTATCTTATGCTTACATTGTTTCGATGCCTGTATCTTATGCTTACATTGTTTCGATGCTGATATCTTTTACTTACATTGTGTCTTTGCTTCTATATTATACTTACATTGTGTCTATACTTCTATCTCATATTTATATTGTGTCTATACTTGTACCTTATACTTACTTTGTGTCTATAATTGTCTTATACTTGCTTTGTGTCTATGCTTGTATATTATACTTACATTGTGTCTATGCTTGTTGTCTTATAGTCACATTGTGTCTATGCTTT
Source organism: Sinohyriopsis cumingii (assembly GCA_028554795.2). Taxonomy (NCBI): domain Eukaryota; kingdom Metazoa; phylum Mollusca; class Bivalvia; order Unionida; family Unionidae; genus Sinohyriopsis; species Sinohyriopsis cumingii. The sequence goes on from CM068830.1 coordinate 15,407,774, forward strand.
TATCTTATACTTGCATTATGTATATGCTTGTATTTCATACTTACATTGTGTCTATGCATGCGGCTTATACTTACTTTGTGTCTATACTTCTATCTCATATTTATATTGTGTCTGTACTTGTACCTTATACTTACTTTGTGTCTATAATTGTCTTATACTTGCTTTGTGTCTATGCTTGTATCTCATATTTACATTGTGTCTATACTTGTATCTTATACTTACATTGTGTCTATGCTTTTATCTTATACTTACATTATGTATATGCTTGTATTTCATACTTACATTGTGTCTATGCATGTGGCTTATACTTACTTTGTGTCTATGCGTGTATCTTATACTTGCATTGTGTCTATGCTTGTATCGTATACTTACATGGTGTATATGCTTGTGTCTTATACTCACATTGTGTCTATGCTTGTATTTTATACTTAACATTGTGTCTATGCTTGTGTCTTATAGTTACATTGTGTCTACGCTTGTGTTTTATACTTCGTCCGTTTTGTTCTTTTATACTGATATTATTCTTTGCAAATCGTCCTGCCGACGTCTTGAATAACAAACACACAATCAACGAGAGACGACATTTTATAGTTTCAAAGAGAAAGCATCAGGTAGGCTATGTTGTTGTCGGCAGCAAATAAAAGATGGTCAAGTTGTGTGTAGAATCATGACTTGGTCCCACATGAGTTTCTTTTCTAAATGCCATGCATTCGACAAAAATTTGTTTGATGTTGAATACGTAGCATAATTAAACCCTTTCGACGTTTTATTGGTAAAAAAATATCAAGCTTGAAGTGAAGTATAATTATATCAGTGAAAGAAGCGTACTTTTTTCTTTTAAAAGATGTTATACACAATATAGATAGTTAAGTTCTACAGTTGTACATGGTATAAAGCCATTTGTAAAACCAGGAAATGCATAATTTAGTACTGATAGACCAGCTTTAATGTTTTGGTTTTATCTTATATATGTATATGAAGATCGTATACATATTAAATCAATAATATCCTGAAACAATATCTTACTCAATACAACGCATCATAATTACCACATTCTTTGGAAATATGTCAGAAACAATAATGATATAAGTCTGCAAGAATTTTAGAAGCATGAATTTTTTTATTTATGAAATCGTACTCTAAAAATAGTTAGCTCCATATTTCAAAGTTAATGTGATCTCTGAAACTAAGTAACTTAGGATTTCAAACTCAATGTGAGCTCTAAAACTAAGTAATTTAGGATTTCAAACTCAGTGTGAGCTTTAAAACTAATTAACTTAGGATTTCAAACTCATTGTGAGCTCAGGATGTGTGTGGTCGAGCGGTTGCATCATTGCTTATAGGTTAGTGCTTTCGTGGAATTTAAAAATGCTTTTGTTGATTGTATGGTTAGATTTAGGAAAATATATATACGGTTGTGTGTTCTTTTTACCATAGTCATTCGACATTTTATTTGATGCAAGTGATGAGGACACCTTGCTATTCCCTGCACTTCAACACTCCCGTATTTGAATTTAAGGGACGTATTTTAAGCTCTGATTCACAAAGAGAACGATCTAACATAAATATAACCTTAACATCAAAATGGAGATTGTCACACACGTCGGTGATTTTCTAACTTTGTCCTTGACTCATATTTAAAGAATGAATGCACTGCCCTACCCATAATGATCAGTGTATTGCACTGCTTCACCTAAACTAATTTTATTTTATTTTCTCTTCAGGAGTGATGTGCATTTCAAGAATTGATATTTGTGGCATATAGATTAACAGTTCAAATTCTGCGAAAACTGATTTTTTAATGGAAACTCAAACACTCTAAAAAGCGATAGCATAGAGTTAAATTTGATCTCAGAACCGAAGTTCAAAAGTTCATCTTTAAATTGCTTGCGTGTAATCATGCGTCTCAAAAGAATCCATTTGCTCAGCTTCACTTTTATTGTTTTAAGGAATCGTAACACTGACTGGGTCAATAAAACATTATTGTGCCCTATTATATTTCTCTTAAGCTTCTTTTGATATTTTTGGACCTGGTATGAATGTCATATGCTTTCAGTAGAACACATAGCAATTAAGCCAAAAGATGAAATGTTTTTTGAGTTCTTTTGTCCTTTTGCATTCTTTTATGATAACAAGGCAAATATTTATGATTCGGTGGGTTCTGGAAGTGTCACCTGCACTAAATATCAGTCGCAGCCGATGAAAAGCATTATAACTAAGACTGATGTTCGTATGTTTCTTGTATCAAAACAAGTGCTTAGCACTTGAAAAAGGGTCTTGGACCTGATAACAAAATTACTCAATTTCACAATAATGTATACACATTATGGAAATTTTGAATGTAAAGCTTGATAATATTATATTTAATCAATATGACTTATAATATTAAGTGCATGTAAGAATTAATAATACGAAAACCTGAAAAAAGTTAACATACTTGTAGAGAAATGCATTTCTGTATTTTTATAATAATAATTTCAATACAAATATCCACTCATGTTAAAAGCTGAACACAACAATTAAACTTATTCTGCTTGGAAGGTTAAGGCAAGAATAAATAATCCTAATATAAACAAGTTTACATGTACGTCTACTTGACCTAGGTCGCAATTCCCATGTGCTGGAAATACTTTGTCAACTGAATAGGAAATATCCTTTCTGGAAGCTTCTACAGTCACAATCAAATCTGTAACTTTCAACTCTAAATCAAGTAAACATGTTTACAGTTAATAGTGATTTTAATAATGAATCCACAATTATAGAGAAATATTAATAATGATCTTCTATAAGCTATGTACTATGTTGTTTACAAAATAAATGTCACTGGTCAGGTACACAATTAACTTGATTTTGGATAAACGTCAAGTACAGAATGCAAATGTACATATTATAGAACCATGGAGAAAAGGCAACAAACAAATTAAATATACACAACAATGTCAGTATAATCAAAGACAAAGATGTAAACGAAACCTGCAAACCAATTACTGAATTAATAATTAACAAATTAACAATGCAAGGAAATAACATGTAAAGATTTCACCGATAAGGAGTTGGATAATATGGAGTGGAAATAATAATGCTAAGAAGCAATATCTTTGATGCGTGAATTACTTCCACGTTACGACTTAAATATATTAAAGAAATAACTGAAAGAAAACTACTTAACAACGAACGAAATTATATACATTCCGGATATTTTATTTTTTGATCTGGTTTCAAACTATTAGCATTATGTTCTATTTCGTTACTTTTAGGTACATGAACAATAAAAAAGAATATGACAACTATAAAATAAGTGAGTCTCTAAGCATACATATTATTTACGATATTTCTAAGATGCTGCGAACGTTAATTAAACAAACATTGAATAGCCATTTAATAAAACCTTAATTTATTTATAAAACAAGTGAATGATATCGAAAGTAAGACTGAAAATTCCATGATATCAAATATTCTTAAACCATTAGAGACTGAGGAGTAAAAGTATGAGGATACTAACTTTAAATAGAATTAAAGATGGACAGAACAAGCGGATAAAAAATCAACAGTTATTATTCAGTGTATAGCTAGTATAAATAAAATGATAGATAAAGCAAATAAAGAAATTAAGGATGATAATAACCAAAAATTAACAAGAGAAATAGACAAATCACAAAAAGTCGATATTAAGGATCCAATTAAAAGATAAAAAGGGAGACAAAACAAAATATTTTAAACATCAAACACAAAACATACTTTAGCAGCGTAAAAGGAAATACATGTATATGGCACAACTTTAGAAGAAGACATAAACATAATAAAAACTGAATTAATCACAGATTAAGAAAAAGACCTAGACAAAAGAAAGCATCACACTTAAACACATCAAGCTTAGAATTGGGATCAGAGACTATTGTAACTGATGATAATAGTAAAAGTTTAAATGAATATAATACAATAATAAATTTGATGAACTTCTTTCACTTATATTGATTTTTAATTTTCTTTATGAACCAAATGTTAAATTTTAGTTAGTACAAAAATAAAATAAAAAAGTATATGTCTTTTCTAGATGCGACGAATACTCTTAGTTTAAAATTGTTTTTAGATATGTTGCATGGATTAACAATACCACAAACAGTAGTTGCAACTTTTGTAATTTACATTACTCCGCGACGTTTTGCTGAACAAAATATAAATCATTGAAGTACATTTTCATGTTTGAAATACAGCATAGCGTATATCCTTGTTGATACTACAAGATGAAATATAACAGTCATTACCGTACATTATACTACAATTGCTCCAGAATCTAAGTTTAGAAGATTAAACTCACTCTTTGGAACAACAAGCTTACTCCCACTACCTTTTCGCAAATTCATCTCACCTTCAACGCCCGATCATATAAATTTAAGAGGGCTGTTGCAGAAAATTACATCTGTATCATTTTGTAAACTATTTGACCCTATCTGAAAACAATACCATTGAGCGATGCATTACAGCGGTTTGTCGTTGTTATCAACAAAGTAAAGAGACATTACTTCAGAGAGGCCCGAACGGCGTCTGGTCATCAGATTTCTTTATCAAAGATTAATTTCCATATCTGAAACCTAAGGCAGTTTCAATGTATTTATTCTATCTCATAAAGAACTCGTTTTGGTTGCTGCATATACACCTTTTGTATGCACACACAATCAAGCCTCCCTTGGCATGTTGAGAAATCTTCTATTTTCACATGTGAAAATAAAAGGATATATTTTTCACGAAGAGAAAAGGAAAGGATATATTTTTCAAGTATAAAAACATAAGAATAACAAAAATGTAAATTAATGCACCATTAATTCTGAAAATTTCATAATTAAGTTTATAACAAAACAAAATAAATCACGGTTATGACAAATTTTTATTAATTTAAACGTATCTGTTATTTACAATTTATAATTGTGCATTGTAATCATAATATAATTGTGCATTGTAATCATAATATAATTGTGTATTGTAATCATACTAAATAACATAAGTCATTCTAAAATATTATAAAAATGGTGTAGTAAAAGGAGAGCTTACTTCGAAGACCACATCAGTTAAAACATTATCGAATAAATTAATCAGAGATATGATATAGAAGAAAGCAGTATTTTATTTTTCAGTCAGACCAAGAGAATATTAGCTTGTGGAGTCTATAAACATGGTATGTAATATTGGTTATAGCATAAAGCTTTAATATGATTTGATGGCAAAAGTAGCAGTAGAAATCAGTTGACCAATAGCTAATGGTTTAGTATTATTGGGAAGTACGTTTATATTTACGTTATTGATCTTAATGAATCTAATGAAGAGACAGGTTTTGTTAACGTACTTCAGGGTATCCACTAAAACAAACTAATGAGTTAAATAAAAATAAATCAAAGTCAGCAAAGAACCAGACATCAAGCTTTGGTTACTCGTTGTTGAAATAACTTGGATGTAGCGTTTATTTTCTTCTGGGCCCAGTATTAAGTTTGAGGACATTTTCAACCTCAAATCCGTGAAATTTTAGCCGAACTGCGATTTTTCGCAGGAGCCGTTTGACAATGCTTCCTCAAATCAACACTTGATGATCCTCAACTAAGGACGAGATTTGAGATCATTTATTACAATCTTACGCGACCACACCGGAAGACTCTCTACGTTGGAAGTTGAGCATATGATCTTCATGGATTCCCATGCGAACTCCCGCTAACTTTAAATATTATTGTCCTCTGATTTTAGTTTTTCTTTCGTATATAGAGATCAGTGATGAAGCACAAAAAAATTAAGAAAAGATTCGGGAATCGGAACGAAAAGGAAACATTTTACTTGTTCAGAATGTTTTAGAAAGGGAAAAGGTTTTTTTGTTTCGGAATATTGGAAAGGTGTGGTGGGATAGGGGGAGTTACACACTCTGACAATGAGAGGGCATGAGTTGAAGTTGCAGAGTCTGTCAATGCATAAGGATTACTCCAGCATTGTCAAAACTCAGTATAATTTATTACTTTTTAAAACTTACAGTGCTTGACTAAATTAAGATATTACCAGATGTATAGGTAGAATCAAAATGGATATCAGTTACATAATTTGCAGTATAATTGCTTCCTACGATATCACATGTTCTACGGTATCGCCGCATTCATATTTTTCGGTATATTTTTCCGGATAGCACCACCTATCGTGTACTGTACTTAAATATGCTACATGACCATAATTTACTAGTTTTGCGCCACCAGTTGATGAATAGCAGCAAAAAGTACATGTAATACTAATTTTAAGGACAGACAGAATGCATGTGAGCACATGTGTATTGCCATGTTTAGAAATATTGAAATTCCTAGGTGTATTTTTAAAAAAGCACTCAACAGAAATTCTGACAAAATCAAGAATTATAGCTACTGATACTAAACTAGGAACTCATGGCCGTCCAGTGTACATATGATATAGATACAATGGGTCACTCGATGCACAAAATTACATCAAGCCTTAAATACTTCAATACCAAAGAACCTGTCATATTATAGGAAAATTACGTCAATCCTCTAATACCTCAATGCCAAAGAACCTGCCATATTATAGGAAAATTACGTCAATCCTCTAATACCTCAATGCCAAAGAACCTGCCATATTATAGGAAAATTATGTCAATCCTCTAATACCTCAATACCAAAGAAGCTGCCATATTGTAGGAAAATTCCTTCAAGCCTTGAATACCTTAATACCAAATAACCTGCCATGTTGTAGGAACATTACACCAACCCTTGAGTACCTCAATACCAAAGAACCTGCCATATTGTAGGAAAATTACATCACGCCTTAAATACCTCAATAGCAAAGAACCTGCCATATTATAGGAACATTACATCACGCCTTGAATACCGCAATGCCAAAGATCCTGTTATATTGTAGAAAAATTACATCAAACCTTAAATATTGTGATATTCAAGTGTAATGAGCATCATCTGTTTGCAAATTGTTTTAATTAAGGGAACATCGCCGTGACGTCACGGGGAACGATCACGTGGGGGGTTCCCTAGTCTGGTTGGCAGAAAGCCCATAGGCTTACTCCATATTTGATTGAATACACTTGTTACCAGAATCTTTTAATCAGAAACAATGGTCGTGTCTTGCTGTGTCGTTAATTGTGCTAGACGTTTTAAACCAAAAGGACATACCTTTTTACCGCCTACGTAAAGATCCATCTAAAAGGTGGAAATGGCTCGCTGCGATTAACAGAAAAAACTGGATTCCAACTGAGCACGATCGCGAATGCGGGAGCCACTTTATATCAGGTAAAGTAAACATCGAAGTTATGTATACAAATATACTGCTGTTTAACAGTGACATTTATTGCAATAATCATTGATTCTAGTCACTAGTTTTTCTGAAGCTGTTACGATAAATCTTTATACAAAAACGTGCAATTAAAACTCTTTAAAATCAATACACCCACCCCACGTTTATTTACAAAAAATAAATAAAAATGTTTCCACGATGGAACCAAAAGTTGTATTGTTTTGTCATTGATTAAACAACATTAAACAATTCTGTCTCCTGCTGTTTATGCTGATAATTTTTTATAAACAAAGGACATATAACATTCAATAATAAAACTTGGAAACAATGTATATCACCCCCCCTTTTATATAATTTTAGGCAAGAAGAGTGGCAGTCCTAATGACCCCGATCACGTACCCAATGTCAACATGGGATATACAGTTAGCACTGCCGATCCATTGTCATCCAAGAAGAGATTTGAGCGAACCCATAATCGGTCAGCCAAGAAACAAGGTCAAGAGGAATTGGAGGCACATAGAAGACATGATTTGTTTGCTGCAGAAGCCCTTATTGACTTGAGCAATACCAACAATGAACACTTGATTCCACCCAGTGAGAACAAGTTACAAAGCTGTGATAATCATGCAGGTAATATTTCAGAATAACTTATAATAAAAACAAGTTAATGTAATATAAGGAAATACATATTTAGCTTTTATAGTAATACTATTGTCTGTTGTATTGATTATACTTTGAATAGTAAAACAAAAGGGTAACAGTAATATTTGTATCAATGACCATAGTTTGATTATATTTTGATGAGCATGTAACATTGGGTTTTATCGATTTATTATGCATCAATTACTTTATAATATGCAACCTTCATGTGCATCAAATAACCGCTATTTTCTTGTTTCACAGGTGATCATCATGACACTTGCCTGCGAATGATTGCAGATCTTAGGATTAGAAATGAAAAAGCCATGGATGAGCTTGCAATACCGCAGGAGGAAAATCGTTCCCTACAACAACAGCTTAATGCTGTCAAGTTTACAGACTCTTTTCTAGAGCATGAAGATAAAGATGCCAGGACAAGATTCTTTACTGGACTGCCCCACCACTCTTCCTTTGTTTGGATGGTCAAATACTTATCAGACATTCTTCCCAAGTGTAAAGCTTTGTCCACTGGCTCTGTTCTTCTTCTGATTTTGATGAAGTTGAGACTCAATATTCAACACCAGGATCTTGCATACAGATTCAGTGTGTCACAAACAGTTGTGTCGGATATTCTCAGTCAGGGGCTGCCACAGCTTGCCAGGAATTTATGTTTTCTGGTGCAATGGCCAAATAGAGAGACAGTACACAGGAATTTGCCTGATGTATTCAGAGAAACATAGAGCGGCCAGGGAACTTGACAGCACGTGCAACTACATGGTCAAATTACAAGCATAACAATACAATAAAATTTCTCGTTGCTATTGGTCCAACGGGTTCTGTCAGCTTTATTTCAAAAGCCTTTGGTGGCAGGACCTCAGACAAAGTGATCACTTTGCGGTCAGGATTCTTGGATCTACTTGAGTATGATGATCAGGTTCTGGCCGATAGAGGTTTCTTAATAGCAGAAGAAGTTGCATCACGAAATGCTCACTTGATGATGCCTGCTTTTACAAAGGGAAAGAACCAGCTAAGTGCTAGGGAGGCTGAGAAAAGCAGAAGGATTGCACGTGTGCGCGTACATGTTGAGCGTGCAATTGAGCGAATAAAAAACTTTAAAATATTAAGTTCAACAATGAGCTTGAGGCTGGTACCTCATTCAGATAATATCATGACCATCTGTGCATCATTAAGTAACCTACACCCCAAGCTGGTTAATTAAGTATCAAGCATTTTAAAGCCATGATTTCAAGAATATTAACATAAACAAAGAAGATATTTTGTATTTCAAGAGCATGTTTATTTCCAAGATATATCACATTCATATCATGACGTGTATAAAGAATCTTTTGAAAATCAAATAATGTACACTTCACTACTGATCTGTGAAATTTGAGGACCAGACACGTTTTGTATTAAATACATGTTACATCACTGATCCCTATGATTGTGTTTTCATTTTGCATTGACTCTCTCTCTCTCTCTCTCTCAAATGTCAATTGTGAACATTATTGTTCTGAAACATGAAGTTATTATCCAAATGAGTATAAACTCAGACCTTATTAGAGTACAAAACTGGACACAACAAAATAGGATGGTAATTAATGAAGATAAAACAAAATGTATGATTTTGGAGACATCACAAAAGCTACACAAGTTAGGGAACCCAGAACTATGTCTTGCACTAAAAAATCATCCATTAGAAAATGTCAAACATGAAAAGCTTGTATGTGTGAACGTAGATAATAATTTATTATGGAATGACCATATTGATAAGCTTTGTATAATAAAGCATTATTGTTATTATTATTATTATTATTATGGTGCACAAATGCTATATCCATGTGCTATATGTACAATTCACTATGTGGCAATGTTAAAAACTAATTTTCCTTACAGCGGGGACAGTACCACTTTCCCCTTGGTTTTCGGCGCACATTTACACATGCATAATGGAACCACTGGAATGCGCAGCCATTGTTGTCACATTTTATCATTTTTCCATATTCCTTCTGATCACATATGCAATATGTGGCCACATTATCATTGTCAACAGCATCAATAATACGATTTTCAAGTTCCCAAGTCATAATTTCTGGTAGAACAAACGACATAAAAAAACTCTCTGCATGCCATCACCAACTTCTGGCTAAATGCAGTGTCATACTTTACTCTAGTGATGCAAAGTTCCTTGCTGGTAAACACAACAAAGTCACAATATTGTACTTCATGGATATGCATCTGGAGTTGCACTTGTGTGAAATACCTATGTGTTGTTTTTAGTGTCAAGTCCTCTGTCAAGCAAAACGCTGTATCACTTTGTGCAGCATCTGCCACTGATGACTCCCTGTGTTTGTAGGGGCACTTAATTTCAATGACCCCCTTTCCACAACATTTACACTTGGTAAGGCCATCACTTGAGACACCCAAAAATGAGTTCTCTTCGCTAATCAGGAACCCTGTCAATCGGGCCTCAAACTCTGTATGTTGACTGCTCACGGTACTAATGAACAAATTCCTTGCCTTTTCTTCATTACCCCATTTTACAGCCGACTTTATGCTAGGGTCAAATGTAGAATAACCCATTATATTTTTAACTAGGGTGTCCGGCAAAGTGTCTGCTCTTCTAACTAGGACATCGTGGGCTTTTGTTCCAGTAATCCGACCTTGCCTGTGTCTATACCACAGTGGGCACACTGATTGTGATCTCGTCATTTCTTCCAAATTTAAGACTTGCTCTTTTGAGCAGGAGTAATTACTCCAAGTCTTGTCAAACATCAGCCGTTTATCCTCTGCTGGAAGGCCTGCAAATGTCGCATCAGTCAGTGAAGCTAAAAGTGGTGGAAATGCTTGCTTCGTCTCCACTGCAGATTCAGTGTCCAGCTCTCCATCTAGAGGTGGGATACAGGAAAAAAAACAGCATCTGGACATGCAGCCTTTAGTGATTTTAATGTCTCTATTGACGGCAGCTGGTTATTTCCACATTGTATAATGGAGTCAACTGGTTTAATCCGATAACCAACCACACTTTGGAACTCATCAACTGTCATGGGTTCCATCTACAGCAGAGAAAAGACTAACAATATTCTTTTAAAGTAGCAGCACAGATTAAAAAGTGTTAAAAGGTATCCAATACAATTCCTTCCTATTCTTAATTTGTACAAAAATGAATCGGTTGGGAAGTATGATCGACATACTTTGACTTAATCCGATTAATTTCTTTTTTGTAAAAAAATATCTATTAGCTGGCACTTTGCTGGAAACAGTTGAATTTTAATATTTACCTCATCACGAAATCTTTTGTTCCACTTGCACGCTTGACCAGTGGATGATGTTTGTGTCATGCGAAGTCGAACTCCAATTTCCACCTTGAAAAGATACAGCAGCAACATGGCTGCATACCTTTCCAAGCCTACAATAGAAACCCAACGATTTTAGACAATGTTTATATCCTAATAATTCTTCACATGTAAATTTTACTTCCAAGTAAGAAAGCATGGTTAAATAATTTCTAATTTAAATATTTCTGTCATCTTGGTGTATTTCTCATGCTCAATTAATTTGACTTGAGTGTGTTAAATCATTAATTCTCAATCCCACAGTCCAAATTTTATAAATAAAACGATTTCACAACAAATAAGAAGTGCTGAGAATTCAATGCATTAGAAGCTATAGCTGTTTCCTGCTATATGCAGTTTATTGGAGTATTTAAAACTAACAATGTTTATGTTTACATGTATCATACTTTTAAATTATTCTTTCCATCTTCAAATTTAAGTACAATATGATATGGAATGTAATAGTTTTATCACCAGATGCCTATATAAAAATTTAACAATTATTTGCTAATCATGAAGCAACGAATGATTACCCAGACATGCAAGTGCAATGTGCACAATGGACTGTAGCTTCCTTCTTTCTCAGACACACCCAAGGGTGGTGCGGCTTGTCTTTCATTGTCTGAGACGGTGTCACCTTAGCAGAAAGAAAGCAGACAGGGCTGTCCTCTTCAATAAATTGGTAATACACCTCCTTCACATGCCCACGGACAACATAACTGAAAAACAAATGATATTCAGCCAGCACTGGTTCTTCAGAAATTCAAAAAAGTATGTTCATGTAGCAAAACATGGAGAATTGCGAAATAATACATATGTCTGCCGTGCAGCATAACTTTAGTTTAATTAAAATTTACTTTTAAATGGACAATTCGCTCAATGTTATTAGATATGTGGGAAAGTTAATATGCTTATATAAAAATATTAGTTGATGCAAACACTATTGTTCCATTTCGATCCACACACCATCCCCCGTCAAACCTACAGCAAAGATTTTTTACACGTCTGGTTTCCTTTCATGTATTAAAACAAATACCTATATACATGCACTATAGTTCTCCTATGGATACAAATATATTGTTTTTGTAAGCTTACCTGTAAGCATCAAGGGATTTAAAAGACTTCATCTTCTCGGCGGAGTAAATAGATGGTGTGTCAACCAGGTAGCAATAAATATCGCCAAATGTCAAGTCTGGCCAAATGCAGGGGTCTGATGTCCATCCTAACTTAAGATTATATGGATCCGGCAGACCCTTATAATCTTTTATGCTATTTAATTTTTGTATATAGCGAGCACGCGCTTCGTTTGGTAAGCCATTTGCATAAGTTGATCGATCGTCTTCCTTCGCCGCCATAGTGGTTCTGACAACCAGAGCTCTGCGCAAGCTTAGTTGTGACGTCATACAAGGAATCCCCGATATTCCCTATATTCATACTTTCATATCATAGTCATTCATTCAAGAGAATAATTCTTTTAATTACATTTTTACCCACCTGATTTTAGAGGAAAATCTTGAGAAGGAGGTGAATAAAATAAACTAGTCTGGCATGCATGAAACAGGTGAACCAATGCCAGGACCAATGCCAAGACCAAGCAATTATTCATTTTCTACTGGTAAAAGTTACAATTGTTTATTGTTTAACCAATGATTGAAGAGTCAAAACTGTTACTAGATTTACTACACTATAATCTAATGTTTCAAAATAATGCAAAACCAATATGTTCCAAATTAAGGTTTCTGCACATTAAGTTTCCTTCAATACCATAGACGTGACCAAACCTTAATGTCACTAAGAGACTTTCTTCCACAATCTTCAATGTCAGTTATACTATAATGGTATAGTTTTAAAACTTCTCATAATAAGTATGAAGCAGATGTCAATGTTTTAAATGACGGCTGGTATATAATTAGCAACCATATGGCCAATACAAATAGATGAATTTCACAATCATTGTATCAAATTTGTAATATTATGCTATCGTCCAAACATTCGTAAATTATAATACATGATTGAAATTCAATAAAGCATATGAAATAATGAACCATATCATATAACGTATACGAAAAGAAAAATCTTCACATTGGGGCATTCCATATATAACATCACGCACTGAGGTGCAGAGGAATCTTCACATTAGGGCATTCCATATATAACATCACGCTCTGAGGGGCATAAGAGGTCACATTTTGATGACAATGTGTTGGGTAGGAGGGTTTCTCATTGTGTAATTTACACAAAAATAACACCAGCGCCATCTGACAATGAAAAGATGTCTATAACATTAATACTCTGATTTCATGTATGTTTTCCATCCATATTTTTCTACTTGAGTTGATGAAGTGGAAGTGGGTAAATAAGCTGCCACAATTTTATTATTAATGATTTTTAATTATTAATTATTTATTAATGACCCCATCAACAAACCGTACTACTATATACTTTTTACCTATTCATTTATATTCGTTCATTTACATCAACATTGTTTTCTTTCCAGATTCCTTGTCCGTCATACCTTTAGGTAGTAAACATTTCATAGCGTACAAAAAGACTTAAAACAACTTATAAATATGCTGATGATGGAGATGATAATTTAAAACTGGATACAAAATTAAAACTTGAATTGGAGACCATAAAACTGAAAACATGGATTGTAAAACTAGATTTTTAAATTAATCAATCAAAAAGATAAAAAGTTTCAAAAATTAGATGCAAGTTTAAGCCTTAAAAATAAAATTATGTTAAAAAAAAGAAATACTGGTACAACAAGCAACACAGATGTGTTTCATTAACAATAAATAATCCAATGAAGTTTTCCGTGGCATTATATAGGTGCATAAGAATTTTTAGCTACAAAACCAAATCATATCTTTTTCCAATACAAATTCTAAAGCTTTGAAACATTTTCACTTAATCCAAATTATTATTGAAATTTTAAACATTCTGAATGACTGAATTTGCTTGAATGTGCAGGAATATAAGGTTAATGTGTAATTCTTATTCGTTACTCCATGTATTTTGGACTATATCACCTTCAATTTGCATAGCAGTAACCATGCTCTCTAATTTGCTGCAAAAAACTCTAATTACAGATAGTATCTATTTATAGTTTCTGCTGTTCATATCGAAAGTCATTTGCATAAACGTCAATGGTATATTTATCAACTGTCCTTATCAAAAGGTATTTGCCTAATCGTATTCGGTATACTAATCAACTATTCTTATCGAAAGTCATTTGCATAATCGTAAATGGTATACTGATCAACTTTTCTTATCGAAAGTCATTTGCCCAAACGTAAATGATGTACTGATCAACTAAGCCACATAAAGCTTAAACAGAATGAAATATATTTCTTGCAATGATTTATTGGAATTATTCATTGTTTCTAATCCACTTGTTAGCAATGAACTTCATACTTTTCAATGTACATAAAGTGATTAAGCTTACTAATTATTGCACAATGTTGTGTTATCGTCGTTTATTACATTTTATATCATGATATTACAGCTCCATTTAAAATGAATACAAATCTATATTTAAGATTATATTATTATTATTATTATTATTATTATTATTATTTTATCAAGTTTCCAATGTTTGTAAAGTAGAAATAGTAATTTTATATTTAGATAACCTTGATTATGCCTAATTTGATTTTGATAAATTAACTTTAGGAATGGTTTCATTACTCAGTATTTATTAGCCACTATTTTGTGCAATATATAGGGAAAATACAACATGTCATAATCGAAGTAAATTCAAAAACATATTGTTTCTATCAAAAGCTTCCATTTTGGTGGAAGTGGTAGTAAGATGTTACTGTCAGGGACACTCTGTCGACAATTTAGAAACAACAAATTAATGTAATTACAAAGTTGTAAGTATTTTTTTTTTATATCGTTTATGATTTCCCTTTTCCATTTTCATTGATTTGGTGTTCAAATCATGTTTTTTTTTTTTTTTTAAATCAGTGCTTACAATATAACCAGCAGTCATACCGGCAATGTATGATAATACATGTATGAATGATAGCTAAAGTATAAGCAAATGCACGAGCCCATGTGATGCGAATAATATAGTAACAATACCGACACTACCCCAAGTTCCAACGTCCGACGCACCCGATGTGACATTAGATACTGATCACTGTTGTTGATATACTAGTATTATTAGTGTAAAGAGTCTTGATCTTGATCACTGTTGTTGATGGCTTGATATAGAAGCCAACTTGACAGTCAACTGCATGCAAGTACACATACATAAGCGTTGATGGGCATAGATTATATGTTTATTTGGTTTCTTATGTGCAGGTAAATATTCAAAAGAACCAAAACAAATATTTTCTCTTCTTAGAGGCTACTAAGTCAGAAAAATTGACTTCTCATCATTAATATTATACCTAAAAGAGCCCGATGACAAGCTTAGAGTCGCCGTTGCTAATGGAGGAGAAGAATACAAATATTATAGCCTATTTTACTAAAGTGCAAATATCGATTCAGCACTCACGTACAATAAGACTCAGAATAAATAAAATGGCTTTTTTATAGACGACAATGTACCTTTAATAGATCCTTGTGAAAAATATGATAAATCACTAAAATTACTCCCTAGTATATAAATAACTGGCCAGAATTACTTTTTAGTATATACGAAAAACTGATACATTCAAAAATATACATGATTTAAAAAAATAACCAACAAAACCAATTGAACATTCTGAAGCGAACACCGGGAAAACTTTTATAGTTGACAGTACCCAAGTACCAACAAAACCAATTGAACATTCTGAAGCGAACACCGGGAAAACTTCTGTAGTTGACAATACCCAAGTACCAACAAAACCAACTGAACATTCTGAAGCGAACACCGGGAAAACTTCTATAGTTGACAGTACCCAAGTACCAACAAAACCAATTGAACATTCTGAAGCGAACACCGGGAAAACTTCTATAGTTGACAGTACCCAAGTATGACTGTCAAATAATAGATTCGTAATAAAAGGCTTATCATCATGGGATGAAAGAGTAACCTCATTCTTAATTACACCATATATCACGTGACTATATATGATTTAATTAAATTCATTTTTCGATCGGACATAATTTTATCAAATAAAGAACATTTATATATATATTTAATTTTAGATTCTTTAAAGCAAGAAATTTCACAATGCCATAAAATAACTGTTCTCCTGGTCTAATTATAAATCATAATACAAGTCATTAGTATTTATTTTATATAACAAAATTCTGAAGACCACTGGCAATTGAATTTTCATACAATGATTAAGGATTGTGACAAAATATTTCAGACATGTGACCCATGTATAATGTTTCCTATTAAATTTGGACGATATCAAACTGGGTTTTTCTTGACAAAATGTTTAGTTTACCCTACGGTCTTTCATTCAGAAAAGTGTAACTATATATATGCCATAATTGTACAAATGTATACATGTCATATAAGAATAACTGTATCTATGCCATAATTGTATAAATGTATACATGTCATATTAGTATTACTATGTCTATGCCATAATTGTATTCATGTCTACATGTCATATAAGTATAACTATATATATGCCATAGTTGTATAAATGTATACATGTCATATTAGTATAACTATATATATGCCATAGTTGTATAAATGTATACATGTCATATTAGTATAACTATGTCTATGCCATAGTTGTATAAATGTATACATGTCATATTAGTACAACTATATATATGCCATAGTTGTATAAATGTATACATGTCATATTAGTATAACTATATATATGCCATAGTTGTATAAATGTATACATGTCATATTTGTATAACTATATATAAATGCCTTACTTGTAAACATGTATAAATGTCATATAAGTATAACTATATATATGCCATAGTTGCATAAATGTATACATGTCATATAAGTACAACTATATATATGCCATAGTTGTATAAATGTATACATGTCATATTAGTATAACTATATATATGCCATAGTTGTATAAATGTATATATGTCATATTAGTATAACTATATATAAATGCCTTACTTGTAAACATGTATACATGTCATATTAGTATAACTATGTCTATGCCATAGTTGTATAAATGTATACATGTCATATAAGTACAACTATATATATGCCATAGTTGTATAAATGTATACAAGTCATATTAGTATAACTATATATATATGCCATAGTTGTATAAATGTATACATGTCATATAAGTATAACTATATATATGCCATAGTTGTATAAATGTATATATGTCATATAAGTATAACTATATATATGCCATAGTTGTATAAATGTATACATATCATATTAGCATACCTGTTTCCATGCTATATTAGTATAACTATATATATGCCATAGTTGTATAAATGTATACATGTCATATTAGTATAACTATATATAAATGTCTTACTTGTAAAGATGTATAAATGTCATATTAGTATAATTATAATATGCCATAATTCTATAAATGTATACATTTCATATTAGCATACCTGTTTCCATGCTATATTAGTATAACTACATCCATGTCATGTTAATATAACTATATCAACGCCATATTACTATAACTATATTAATTCCATGTCAGTATATTCAGATCTATGCCATATTAGTATAAATATATCCATGCCTTATATTAGTACAACTATAACCATGCCGTACTAGTATAACTATATCCATGCCATCTTGGTTTAACTATATTCATTCATATTAGTATAACTATATCCATTCCAAATTTGTAAAAATGTATCAATTTTATATTAGCGTAACCATATCCATTCCATATTAGTATAACAAGTTATATGCCATATTAATATAACAATATACATTCCATATTAGTATAGCTATATCCATGCAATATAAGCGTAACAATATCCATTCAATGCTGGTATAAAAATATCCATGTCAGATTAGTTTGATTATATCAGTGCCATATTAGGATAACGATATTCTCGCCATATTAGTGTAACAATATCCATGGCATATCAATATAACGATATACATGTCATATTAGTATAACAAAATCCATGCCATATTAATATAACTATATCTATGGCATATTAGTATAACTATATCCATGCCATATTAGTATAACTATATCCATGCCTTATTAATATAACTATATCGATGGCATATTAGTATAACTATATCCATGCCATATTAGTGTAACAATATATTAGTATAACTGTCTCAATGCCATATTTTAAAAGTTTGAAGCAATGATTATTAAGGACTGAGTTTTTAATGTTGTGTGATATTTCTCAGTTGAACTTGAGCAGATCACAATGATGACCAGTCTCTTTTGAGAAAAGGAAAATATGACCCACAAATGGCATGTTGCTTGCCAGGCGATATTACTGTTATGTGATGAATTAAACTATCATCCTGTAGAGCCTCAGTAATAATATCTAACCTGTAGAGCGACCAAAATATAAGTGTCAAACTGCTGGTATGTAACATGTAGAGACACAAGCATGCAGGCCCATACTGCTGGTATATAGCCTGTAGAGTCAGTCACCTACTTGTATAGCCACATTACTGGTATCTAACCTGTAGAAGCATCAACTTGTAGAGCCACACTGCTGGTATCTTACCTGTAGAGAGACCAACCTGCAGTGACACATTACTGGTATCTAACCTGTAGAGGGACCGACTTGCAAAACCACACTTTTGGTATCCACCCTGTAGAATCATCAACCTATAGAGCCACATTACTGGTATCTAACCTTTAGAGTAATCAACTTGTAGGGCCACATTTCTGGTATCTAACCTGTATAGCCACCAACTTGTATTGCCACAGTTCTGGTATTTAAACTGTAGAGTCACCAACTTGTTGAGCCACATTACTGGTGTCTAACATGTAGAGACACCAATTTGTAGTGACACATTACTGATATCAAACCTGTACAGTCACCAACTTGTAGCGATACAGTACTGGTATCTAACTTGTTCAATCACTAACTTGCAGAGCCACATTACTTGTATCTAACTTGTACAGTCACTAACTTGAATTGCTACATTACTGGTATATAACCTGCAGAGCCACCAATGTTTAGCGCTATATTACTGTAACCTTTACAGCCACGAACTTGTTTGGCTGCATCACTGGTTTCTAACGGGTCGACCCACCAACTGTTACAGCTACATTACTGGTATCTAACCTGTAGAGTCACAAACTTCTAGTACCACATTACTGGCATCTAACCTGTAGAGCCACCAACTTATACTCCGATATCACTGGTATCTAACCTGCAGAGTCACAAACTTGTAGTGCCACATTACTGGCATCTAATTCGTTGTCACTAACTTGTAGAGCCACATTACTGGTATCTAGCCTGTAGAGTCACCAACTTGTAATGACATGTTACTGGCATCTAACCTGTAGAGTCATCAACTTATAGAGCCACATTACTGGTATATAACATGTAGAGCCACCAAATTGTATTGCCACATTACTGGTATATAACCTTTAGGGTCACCAGCTTATAAGGCCACATTATTGGCATCTAACCTATAGAGTTATCAACTTATATAGCCACATTACTAGTATCTAACCTGTGGAGTAACCAACTTGTAGAGCCAAACTGCTGGTATCTAACCTTTAGAGTCACCTACTTGTACAGGTCTAAGGTTGACATTGCCCGGGGTGGGAGTGGGAGACAAGCGCCCCAATCCTCCAAAATGCCCCATACGGCCTGCGTCTCTTACTGCCTCTGTCAACTAAAATCCAGCTCCTGGCCTTCGCGAGTGGCTTAGATTTGAAGCCCGGCAGACCATGTTTTCTACTAACAGGAGAAGAGGTGAAGGCGGCCCACTGGCGCCTTAAAACCAGTTGCTTCGGGTAGATGGGACTCGTAAACCTTGGATGGTAGCTCATCTAGGAGAAGGAAAACTCCGATTCCAAACCTCTGCTGCCTTGTGGCTATACCCACTCATGGGAAAGGCTAAGGGAGTTAACCCCGACAGAAAATCCGGAGATGGAGTCCCTAAGGCGGTATGACATTGGCTTCAATGTCATTTCGGCAACTCCTGCGACGCCGTTGGTGCCAAGCTGTATCGGCATTCGTCGTTCCCTTGGGCACACCAGCTGCGTGGAGAGGAGGGACCTGCTGCATGGGCAACAGCTGATTCTCCATACCACCCTGCCCAGGCTTCATAGCTCCACTGGAGAGGACACTCCAGCGTCGTCGTACGGAGTCGGCACAACACGAGAAGTAGCAGTTTACCGGTTCTAAGTCAAAGCTCGATTGGCGTAGAGCTTGGCGCCAGGGGTTACTTCTGACGGTGGGAGAGATCATCAGGTCTCACTGGACAGCTACCGCCCGCCTCAAGCTGGGCAGCCCCCAGTCAGTAAGGTGCTGCCCGCCATGGCCTGCCTGCTTCACTGGGTGCGTGGAGCTTAGAGAACCATCTCGACAAGTGGGCCACAAAACTCTGCACCAGGAAAGACTAAAAGAAGAAATAAAAAGACTCCAACTCTTCGTTTTGCAACCTGGAACATCAGGACCATGTGCCCTGGATTGACCACTGACCTACAGCAGATCGACGATGCACGGAAGACTGCCGTCATTGACAGAGAACTCTCCCGACTGAACATCGACATTGCCTGCCTCCAGGAGACCCGACTGGCTGACAGCGGCACCATCAGGGAAGCCAATTACACATTCTTTTGGCAGGGGAAGCCCTTGGATGAACCTAGGCAGCATGATGTAGGCTTTGCCGTCAAGAACACGCTAATCGCCTTCATTGAACCTCCATCATCAGGTACTGAGAGAATCCTTGCCCTCCGGCTGTCAACATCCTTAGGCCCGGTCAACATCTTCAGTGTGTACGCCCCAAGCCTCTACTCCACCTACGAGGAGAAAGACAAGTTTTATGAGGCTCTGGATCAGGCAATATCCAGTATCCCCAACAATGAAAGCCTTTACTTACTAGGAGACTTCAATGCTAGAGTGGGAGCTGACCATGAGGCCTGGTCCACCTGTCTCGGCTTTTACGGAAGGGGCAAGATCAACGAGAATGGTCAGCGACTGCTGGAGATGTTCTGCTCCCACAGCCTATGTGTGACAAACACTTTCTTCAAATGCAAGGAGATCCACCAGGTGTCGTGGAGACACCCACGTTCACGCCACTGGCACCAGCTAGACCTCGTCATCACCAGGCGTGCAGAACTGGCCAGTGTCCTCCTTACCCGCAGCTACCACAGTGCCGATTGTGACACGGACCATTCCCTCGTGGCCAACAAGGTGCGAATATTACCCAAGAAGCTACACCACGCCAAGAAGAAGGGTCACCCACGTATCAACACCTACTGTGCAAGCAACACAGAGAAAACACAGCAGTTCATCAGCAAACTGATGGAAGCCCTCACCAAAGTGACACCTGATGACACCATTGATTCCAAGTGGTCCCATATCCGTGACTCTGTGTACAATTCAGCCATCACAGCTTACGGGAAGAGGGAGCGAAAGAATGTCGACTGGTATGAGGCAAACTGGGAGGAGATGGAGCCCGTGACTGAGGCAAAGAGGAAAGCCCTTCTGGCATACAAGGCTGCACCTAGCCCCATAACACTACAAGCCCTCAGGATTGCAAGGAATAACGCCCAGAAGACCGCCCGCCACTGTGCCAACACCTACTGGCTGAACCTTTGCAACAGTATACAGACAGCTGCTGACACCGGGGATACAAGAGGAATGTATGAGGGTATCAAAAAAGCGACAGCCCCCCCCCCCCCCCAGCTACAAGACCGCCCTCCTCAAGTCCAAGACGGGCGAAGTCATCACAGACCAGGGGAAACAACTGCAGCGATGGGTTGAGCACTATCTCGAGCTATATGCAACCCAAAACAATGTCACTGGAACTGCCCTGGACGCCATTCCAGACCTGCCTGTCATGGAGGAGCTAGACACACAGCCCACCCTGGAAGAGCTCGGAAAAGCCATCGATTGCCTTGCCTGTGGGAAGGCTCCTGGAAGCGACGGCATTCCGCCTGAAGTCCTCAAGAGCGGGAAACCAGCACTGCTTCAGCCCCTACACACACTCCTCTGCCTTTGCTGTGAACAGGGATACATCCCACAGGACATGCGTGATGCCAACATCGTCACTTTGTACAAAAACAAAGGAGACCGTAGCGACTGCAACAACTATCGGGGCATCTCCCTCCTCAGCATCGTCGGAAAGGCCTTCGCCCGTGTTGCCTTGGCACGCTTGCAGATCCTAGCCTCCCGCGTCTACCCAGAATCCCAGTGTGGATTTCGAGCCGGCAGGTCAACTGTAGACATGATCTTCTCACTACGTCAGCTGCAGGAGAAGTGTCGCGAGCAGCGGATGCCCCTCTACATTGCCTTCATAGACCTGACGAAGGCGTTTGACATGGTTAGTCGGAGTGGACTCTTCAGACTCCTGCAGAAGATCGGCTGCCCCCCACGTCTGCTTGCTGTCATTATGTCGTTCCACGAGAACATGCACAGCACAGTGTGCTTCAATGGCGCAACATCTGAAGCATTCCCAGTCGTTAGCGGAGTCAAACAAGGCTGTGTCCTTGCACCGACGCTCATTGCCATCTTCTTCTCCATGCTTCTCCAGTACGCATTCAAGGACTGCAGCGAGGGAGTGTACATCCATACCAGGGCTGACGGCAAGCTGTTCAACATCGCCCGTCTCCGTGCTAAGACTAAAGTCACAGAGGTACTCATCCGTGAATTGCTCTTTGCCGACGATGCAGCCTTGACATCACACACGGAAGATGGACTTCAGCAGCTGGTATGCTGCCTCTCCCATGCATGTAAGGAATTTGGACTGACCATCAGTTTGAAGAAAACAAATGTCATGGCACAGGACACAGACTCCCCTCCCTCTGTCTCCATCGATGGGTACAATTTGGAAGTTGTCGAGAACTTCACATACCTCGGGTCTAACATCTCCAGCTCACTCTCCATTGATTCTGAGGTGGGCGGCAGGATTGCCAAGGCAGCAGCAGTGATGGCCAGACTTAACCAGAGGGTCTGGAACAACCCCAACCTCACAGAGAAGACCAAACTGCGTGTCTACCAAGCGTGCGTGCTCAGCTCACTTCTCTACAGCAGCGAAACATGGACCACCTATGCAAGACACGAGAGGAAACTCAACAGCTTCCACCTGAGATGTCTGCGGCGCATTCTGCACATCCAGTGGCAGGACAAAGTACCCAACACAGAGGTTCTAGAACGCGCCAACATGAACAGCATGTTCTCCATACTCAGCGAGAGGCGCCTTCGCTGGCTCGGCCATGTCAAGAGAATGGACCCAGGTCGCATTCCCAAGGACCTGTTATATGGGGAGTTAGCAGAAGGTGCACGACCAACTGGACGACCACATCTGTGCTACAAAGATGTTTGCAAGAAGGATATGAAGACAGCAAACATCAATGTCAACGACTGGGAGAGCTGTGCAAACAACCGTTCCAGCTGGCGTCTAGCTGTCAGGCAGGGAGTTCAAAACGCAGAGGAAAAGAGAAGAATAAAGCAAGCTGAAAAGAGAGCTAAAAAGAAGGATAAGCAAAAGCGTACTTTGGAGCTATGCCATCGTCTCTCGTAGACGGACGGATGCCAAGAAACTTGTACAGGCACAATACTGGTATCTAAACTGTAGAGTCGTCAACGTATAGAACCATGCTACTACTATATAACCTGTAGAGCCACCAACTTGTGATACCACATTACTGGTATCTAACCTTTAGGGTCATCAACGTACAAGGCTACATTACTGGTATCTAACCTTTCCAGTTTCCAACTTATAAGGCCACATTACTGGTATCTAACCTATAGATTCACCAATTTGTAGAGCCACACTTTTGGTATCTAACTTGTAGAGAGACTAACTTGTAGTGCCACATTACTGGCATCTAACCTGCACAGTCACCAAGATGTAGTTACATTACTGGTATCTAACCTGTAGAATCATCAACTTATAAAGCCATATTATTGGTATCTAACTTTTAGAATCACCAACATGTAGTAAAACATTACTCGTAACTAACCTGTAGAGTTATCAACTTATTGAGCCACATTACTGGTATCTAACGTTTAGAGTCACCAAGGTGTAGTGACACATTACTGGTATCTAACCGGTAGAGTCACCAACATTTATTGAATGTAAATTTATAAAATAAATTAAGTTAATTATAGAATACCTTAAACCAGTAGTGAAAATATTATTTTTGTTATGAGCTATTTAGCAATTGTTTAACATTAAGAATATTTCGTTTTCTTATTATTTAATAATTTTACATACATTTAATTACGGTCTCTGCTAAATATGGTATAATTTATCAAAAACTTGTAAGCATTTTCTTGCGAAACTGATTGCATCAAGTTATTAATTCTTCACATGTACAGAAGGCGTTTATTCTCTTGTACAATCATTGTGCGTTTTTTTTAAAATAATTTTTTATGTATTGCTAGTTTTTTCATTTGTTTTCGTTTAATGCAGTAAAAGTCGTACAATTTAGTATCACTTTTATTCTCAGCGATATATTTTTTTAATTTTGTAGACTGTTTATTTTTTCGCTAAACTCCGAGATGGTTTCAAAATTTTAGTATTTCTTTTAGTCTAGATCGTACGTTTTGCGATTCTGGGTTTGCTTAGTCTGTTTAATTCCTTGAGCTTCAAAAGTTTACTTTTACGTTTGGTCAGCCATAATTTCGATTTTATATTTAATTGTTTTGAGTCCTCGTATATATTAGAATTACTTTTGTCTCAGGCCATAACTATTTAATACTATATTCCATATTTATTCGAATCACCGTTATATTGTGCATAATTTTCGTAATTTGACGCATTAGTAAGAATTAGTACCTTTGCTTAAAACAATTTCAAGATACCAGTACAAAGAATGTACATCTAGTAACACCATCAACATAATCTGCGATATACGTTATGTTTCACACACACACACACACACACATATATATATATATATATATATATATATATATATATATATATATATATATATATATATATATATATATATATATAGATATAGATATAGATATATATATATATATATATATATATATATATATATATATATATATATATATATATATATATATATATATATGCATGTATACATTCAGTCAGGACTTGTCATATTCCGTTTGGTTTGTTGGACTGTCTGAAACTATGTGGTAGTCCTTGATAATTTACCTTACTTTGAAACGTAACCTTGACCATCGTAAGACCTACTCTTACATATATGTTCGTAGGTGTGAATATGGGCTCTGCTAAGTAAGTGCTGATTCTGGTGAGTAAGGATACGTTTCGAACATTATTTATGGAAGCTGGGAAGTAAACTTTATGTTGGTTAGTACGTGTGATATGTTCGTCAGCAGGTGCGGCTGATGGTCAGTAAAATATTTATGTTTACGTGCTATATGGTAGGTGTGGTTGTCAGTAAGAATGTTCTTATGTTAAGGTGAAGGTCAGTCGATTTTATGCTGGTCAGTAAGAATGATGGTTTTCAGTGTTGAGTACTATTTAGTTAACGTGGGTACTTGCCAGTAAAACTATATTGATCCGTAGGGATGGGTGAGGGCCAGTAGGAATTTGCGTTGTTCAGTAGTGTATGTGCTGGTTTGTTAGGATAGGTATTGAACTCATCTCATCCCTACATGTTTATCCTATGAACATTTGTAATAGTATATTCCCTTCAAGCTATAGTGCGATCTAATGTTAAACTAAGTCATATTTATAACATTACATTTGGCGTAAGCGACCATTGTTTTCCATTGAGACCATATCGTCAAATATGAAACCCATATACGTATTTGACACTACCCTTTTTACCTTGAGAATATATTGCCATATTTATGGATATGTTAGATATATCCAGTTATCTTGAATACATTGATCCAGAATCAGAGGAAGCACGCAGAGTTGTTTTTTGGTGGGTGGTGGGGTGGTTTATTAAGTTTTACGGATGTAGGCCAGAACATGTTTAAAGGTGAATTCGGGTGGGTGGGTGGGGGTGGATGAGTTCTATAATCAGTGGATTGCACTATTGATAACTTACCACAATTATTTGCTTGTTGGTACATGTTTCAGGTATTTGTTTTCAATGATGTCAAGTGCTCTTCATTCAAAATATCATTGACTACAGTATCTCTTTGACAGTAAGAACGAATTTAATACGAAGAAACTATTGGAAGAAGAACTGGTACACTTTTAAACTGTTAGGAGTTCTTTGATTGCTGAGACCTAATTCGTTATTCTCCGAAGTATTCGAAAGCTAAATGCGTCATTCCATGTATTCATGTGCCTTACGCTCCAAGATGTGTACAATATTATCCATAAAATAGTGTTCCTTTGAAAACATTTTCTTTCAAAATCTTATGTAGAAATAAAAAAACAGATTTCTTTTGAAATTCGTATGTGCATAATACATGAATTTATTGAGTTTCTTTTGTTGGATATTATGATATCGCCCGAAATAACACGTTCACAATTTCAGAGCCTTGTACGTTCGTCTCGCAAAATATCCGTGATTATTATATACTATAGAAACAGATCCATTAGCTTAACACTGTTGCCCATGGTCGGTATCAAATGGTATTGATCCGATTTAAGAAAACATATCGACCGCGTCATTATATGTTATACAAATGCCGATATTCGATGGCTACTGAAAAAAATGTCGACACAAATATCAAACGCTGGCCACGACATAAATCTTACGCCTGAAAGAGGCCAGCAATGACAGAAATCCTTTGTATATGACACAATTGCAGAAAAGCTAAATCACACATACACACACAGATATATATATATATATATATATATATATATATATATATATATATATATATATATATATATATATATATATATATATATATATATATATATATATATATATATATATATGTATATATATATATATATATATATATATATATATATATATATATATATATATATATATATATATATATATATATCTGTGCGTCTATATATGTATATGTGTATATGTATATGTATATGTGTATATGTATATGCATATATATATATATATATATATATATATATATATATATATATATATATATATATATATATATATATATATATATATATATATATATATATATGTATATATATATGTGTGTGTGTCTGTGTGTCTGTGTGCAATAAGCTGACAAAGAACAGTGCGTAACTAGTATCTCACTCTTCTGAGCGTTGTTAACTCTTGAATGAGTCTTGTTCAAAGGCAAATACAAAACTTAGACAAAACAAACAAATAAAACAGAAAAACGATAGTGTTTTCAAAACTTTACATGGCTGTTTCTACAGGAAGTAAACCTGTAACTGTATTATGTTTCAACTTGTTCCTCACAATGTACAATATTTTATTGACCTAGAAATTGATGAGCCATAACGATATCTGTTATTTTATGTAAATTTATGTAAGCGCAAATTATACCCTGGCTATTTCATTGTTATATTAGTCATTATAGGTTATTAAGCAAATTTAGAGAATTATTTTAAAGAAAATGTGTCGGCTACAAAAGATAATGTTATTTGTTCAAGGCTGTATTTTTCTAGTCTTCTTGGTTTAAACCGCTTGGTTTCAATGTTCTAATGCGGCGCATCAGATAAGATTCCTTTTCTTTCCTGCATTGGGAACTCCAGTTGGGGTTGTGAGCAATTGTAATAAGTGTTATATCACTGAAAGTGTGGTATGTGGAGGAGAAGTGATCTGCGACCGGGCTTGTACAGCTTCTTTGTCATCCACTCAGATCTATAAAGGCTGATTCTTTTGTGTAGCTTTTCAGTTTCTCCGACATACTTAAGACTCTAGATCATACATGTGATAGATAAATTACATTCTCTGTTTTGCACGTTTTGTTTGAACCATGCATGTTTAGTTTTTCTCTAGTCACAATATATATATATATATATATATATATATATATATATATATATATATATATATATATAT
The DNA here is from genome assembly GCA_028554795.2 of Sinohyriopsis cumingii. NCBI lineage: Eukaryota > Metazoa > Mollusca > Bivalvia > Unionida > Unionidae > Sinohyriopsis > Sinohyriopsis cumingii. The sequence continues at coordinate 15,436,029 of CM068830.1, forward strand.
ATATATATATATATATATATATATATATATATATATATATATATATATATATATATATTGTATATATATATATATATATATATATATATATATATATATATATATATATATATATATATATATATATATATATATATATATATATATATATATATATATATATATATGTATATACATACAGTTAGCAGCATTTGAACATGTCTCTATGGATTTAGTACGTACAATCCTGAGTGCACCAAAGTCATGTAAAGTTGATCCAATTCCAACATTACTACTGCATGAGTGCTTGGATCCAGTATTGCCTTCACTAACTGATGTTATTAATACCTTACTCTCCTCCGGGGAATTCCCATCATTTTTCAAAACTGCCATTGTAAAGCCTCTGCTGAAGAAACCAACACTAGACCATAACGATTTAAAGAACTACCGCCCAGTTTCTAATCTCCCATTCATATAAAAAGTCTTAGAAAAGGTTGTTCTATCCCAACTTGTATCTCCTCTAAATTCAAACAGTCTTTTTAGCAATGTACAATCTGCATATCGCTCTTGCCACAGTACTGAAACTACTCTTATAAAAGTAGTTAATGACATTCTCGCTGCGTTGGATAGCGGAAAGATTACAGTCCCCACCCTCCTTGATTTGTCTGCAGCATTTGACACCATAGACCATGATATATTACTTCACCGTCTGCAGCATGTATTTGGCATTCGTGATACAGCCTTACTGTGGTTCAAGTCCTACTTGGTCAACAGGACACAAATTGTATCTGCAAATGGAATACACTCCAGCCCAGTTGATCTATGTTGTGGTGTTCCACAGGGGTCTGTTCTTGGACCTGTTCTCTTAATTCTGTACACTCAGTCGCTCTCAAGTGTCATAGATCATCATCTAGTGTCTCACCAATTGTACGCTGATGACACCCAAATATACAAATCTAGCCACCCAACTGAAGTTGATGCTACAATCCAAGGTGTAGAGAGGTGCATTTCTGATGTGAAATCATGGATGACATAAACAAGCTGCAGATGAATGATGATAAAACTGAGGCCATTCTGATCACAACACAAAGATTTTCTCATTCACATCCTTTACCTCAAACAATAAATATCAGCAACGCCAACATTAAATTCACACAATCAGTACGAAACCTAGGTGTTACTGTGGACAGTACTCTCACATTGCACCAACATGTCATGAAAGTATACAAGGCTGCATATTTTGAGCTGAGACGCATCAGCTCAATTCGCAAATATCTTTCAGTTGATGTCACTAAAACACTTGTGTGTTCATTAGTACTTTCAAGACTGGACTATTGTAACTCAATTCTGTCTGGTTCATCTCAATATCTGCTCGAGAAACTTCAAAAGTTCAAAACACAGCTGCTCGGATCATACTTAGAGTACCACGATCAGAGCACACCTCCCAGCTGCTCTGTACCCTACACTGGCTATCCATTCGATCCAGAATCAAACACAAAATTTGTTCTCTGTGCTACGTTTCACTGTCGGACTCTAGTCCAACATACCTATCCGACCTCACCCATGTGTACACACCAGCAAGATACTTGCGTTCCTTTTCTGACAATCGTGTACTCATTATTCCCGCTATGAAAACAAAGTCCTATGGACAGCGTTCTTTTGCATACCAGGGCCCAGGAACGTGGAATGAATTGCCCACTGAACTTAAACACAAAGACACAGTGATCACATTCAAGAGGGCTCTCAAAACTCACTTATTTCGACTGCAAGAACAAACTTAGACCTAATAATGTTTCCTACCTGAAATATTCTTAGCATGTTTTTTATTTTGTAATGTTTTTCTAATTTCATGGTGTTTGTTTTTGTAATAATATTATTATATGTTTTTTATCTTATAGGTGTTGTCTAATGTTGTAAAGCGCTTAGAGCTTCTAAAGATTAGGCGCTATACAAAGTCCTTATTATATATATATATATATATATATATATATATATATATATATATATATATATATATATATATATATATATATATATATATATATATATATATATATATATATTAATTTTTGCATACGTACTTATCCATTTTCAAAGTATGTATGATCGAAGGTGGATAAAATCGACAAGGAATCTAAGTTCAGCCATGAATTGAATTTAACAGACGGTGTTTTGCTGACCCATGACGTCGGAGTGTTTTATACCAGACTGACTGGATATGTGATTTGCTCCGACTTTCGTGGAATATTACACCCATTCTGCGATGTTAGCCCCATGAATTGTATTTCATTTGTTTATTCATGGCTATGTAGTCCTTTCTGTCTGGACAGAATTGATGAAGCTGGCAGTACAATATATAGCTGACCGTGTTTTTTCTGAATAAACTTTTACGATGATATTAGTTTGGCATTATACAAAAGACCATCGCTAGGATTTGGTACAACTCCAACAGAAAATATCGCAGACAATTCCTCCATATAATCGATGAACTATGTTGGGTCAATATAAATATCAACTGTCTCTGATTAGAAAAAAATATATAGAAAGAATTATTAAACGAACACATTCTATTGATGTAGCTGGTTGAGCTCACCTGGTAATTTATTTTTAAGGCTTATTATACTAGGAACCAATAAACCTACTGGTAATAATTGCAATGGAAAACTGGCCATTAAAAATTCATCTGACGTCATTTGTTTCGGTCAATTAATTACAATGACGTAAGTTCGTGTGGAAAAGAAAATGTACCCCGAGCATTAGCATGGTCTTTTGACTTGGTGTAGCAATTGAATTGACTAGGTGTAGCAAAGTGACCTATTGGGTGTAGCTGTTTGCCTAGGTGTAGCATCTGAACTGACTGGGTGTTGCGAATTGACTGACTGGGTGTAGCTGTTTGCCTGGGTGTAGCATCTGAACTGACTGGGTGTAGCGAATTAACTGACTGGGTGTAACTGTTTGCCTGGGTGTAGCATTTGAACTGATTGGGTGTAGCGAATTGACTGACTGGGTGTAGCGAACTGACTGACTGGGTGTAGCTGTTGGACTGGATGTTTCGATTGGACTAGCTAAACTGATTCGTCGTCCATCACCGTTTTGTTGTGCATACTTTATGCAAAACTAGCAATCAAGGATAATGAATAGAAGTTATGAAACGAAAGATCCTTTTCTAACATTCTACAATCGCCACTTTTGGATCGTAACCTAGTTTTCACCAACTTGGAAATGGTCAAGAATATACTAGGACTGTATAGTACATGCATTTTGCATGCTAAGATATGTTAGATCCGGAGTATATATAATATTGTCTGTGGACTGTATATAATAGTAAATTTATATAGTAGTAAATGTATATAATAGTAAGTGCGTATAATAGTAAGTGTATACAATTGTAAATGAATATCCCAGTCCATCTGCGAAGCAGGACATAACAAGGAAATGCGATTCCTTATAATAGAATGTAAAATGGACAAAGGGAAAGCCATACCCATTCCCACAACAACCCCCTCCCCCCAAAAATAATAAAAAAGAGATATATCTAAACTATAAAAAGCGTTATTTTTTTCTGAATGAAATAACCAAAACTATATACAGTTAATGCATGCACGGTTTTTAGAATTCTCAATGGGGGATTTACGAAGAATCCAAAGAGGTCTCGACTCCAAATAGTTTCCTACGAACATTCTAACTTGAACTAAATCACGTTTGGGTAGCGGGTTGATTTAAATTCGTATTTAGGCTTAACTTCGTTTTTAGTTCTGAACTGGTATTTTCTAATTCAGAGACTGCTTAGAACTGTTATAGATGTCTCTGGTAGTCAATGTATACAATCTTTAGAAATGCTATGCTGGTAGAGGAACGTAGGAAAGAATGTAGAACAATAGGACTGGGATTTTCTAATTCAGAGACTGCACAGAACTGTTATAGATGTCTCTGACAGTCAAAATATACAATCTTTAAAAATCCTAGACTGGTAGTGGGAATGAAACGAAACACATCCAATTGTGAACTTGTAAATTTTGTCCCATTTTCCACAAACCCAAACGTTGCTGAAACATTGTATCTCTCATATCCTCCTGAAAAAACACAATAAATTTTAAAAAATGCATACATGCCTACCTACATACACATTTCCCCACCTACCTGTCTGCCTAGTTACCTACCTACACCTACCTATCTACCTACCTACATGCATGCATGCATACATGCATGCACGCACGCACGCACGCTCGCACGCACGCACGCACGCACACACATTCATACATGCATACATACATACATACATACATACATACAGACATACATACATACGTCCATCCATGCATGCATGCATGCATCCATACATACATACATACATACATACATACATACATGCATACGTACATACATATATACATACATAAGACCAATAACAATTTTAGCATTTTCAAAAGGCTCATGTCTATTTTCTTAGCAATAACTGATTACAGTTTTAAAAAGTTTTAATATAAATTAAAAAGTTTAAAAGGATCTGATTACATAACGTTACCACACTGTGATATAAAAATGACCTTCAAATACAAAGCATGATGGTTTTAGGCTATGCGTTTATCACCTTCATGGGGCATCATGCATATTTTCAAGATGAAATTCATTGCCAATCTTCCTCTTCCTGTTGGACTGGTATACATAAAGTACGTTGTTATGTGTATTTAATTATTTCTTGTTAGTTTTAAAAATATTTCATTGCATGCTAATGTAGTGTAACATTTTGTGCTTGACTTGACCTTGTCCGAGATGGAGTTAATTTCTGCTTGATCTGACTGACTTTGTTTTATTCTCTTAATTTTATTTTATATCAACAGATAATGCATACCTCAATTATTCTTTTTGTTTATGGGCTTAATTTCAGGATCATTATTAATAGCAGAGGTAGATATGTTGATTTGTGTCAACGTTTTGAAGTTTCCTAAGTGAATTTTACAGGTTATAGTTTTGATTTTGTAAGTATCATGATCGTTCTAGAAGGTTATTTTCCATTAGGTAATGTGTTTTTATTTTAAAACAATGCTTATTGTGACCTGAGGTTAAGTAGAGAACTATAATCTTGTAATTGTGAGGACTTGTTCATTTGTGTTTTAACATCTAGCACTGTTGTATTCTATGTTGTTACCAGTATTTTTATTTATTTCGGGCTAGAATCTTTTTTGTCTTTATTATTGAAATTAAGTGATTATTTTCTCTGGAAATACCAAAGTGCTCTTATAAAGTTCTTGATAAAGATATTCACTGGAATTTATAGTATATTCAAACCTGGAATTATGTTACTTTGATTCAACAAAATTCTGTGGACACATCTGCACTCCATAAGCTATAACAGACACGTCGTCGCCTTCAGTTCTGGATCTCTTCGGGACTTGTACTGAGGTTTTTTCAAGACTTTATAGTATAAGTTCTTGTGTCTGCAATTCTTGGATTTATTTTGGATTTAATTCACAATACCATTCGTTCTTTTGGCTCATTTTCACTTTGCATTCAAATTGTTTTTTAAATTTTACAATTCTTATTGTCTTTCACTCTTTTCTGTTTTTTATTTGAAGGGCATAGACTCGTAACAATGTAAAAAAAATAACTTTCTCTAACCGCCAAACTTTTAATGCTCCCATACGAGTCAGAATAATTCTCTAGGCCGTTTTTGTTAATAACTATTCTTGCATGATTTCATTTTATAAGACCTATTTCAAATGGCCGACGATTTCCATAAATATGTCTCTGGCTTGTCTTAATTGTGTCATCTTCCGCTACTTGACTTTACGTTAACATATCTCTCGGAACGTATCCAAATTTACCATAATTAATTTACTCAAGCCCCGAAATAAGAGCGGCTAACCATTGCTAGCTATCAATTATGACAAGCATAACCCATATGTCAATCTTTATGGTTGCATGTCACGCTGACCTCGATATAATATATTCGGAAAATGTCTACAAAATTTTGTACCGTTAGACTTCGACACAACTGCTGCGACAGAAAAACATACTATTTCTTCATTACCTGATTTTTTTTTATATATTTCTAACATTTGACATTTCCCAGTTTGAAATCGGACCTTAATGGAACTGCAGGGGTTTCGTTTAATACTATTAACTGTATTACAACACGTGACAAAATTCCAACGAAATCCTAAAGTTCAAATCTCTCGATTCTCACAACGACAAAAAAATATTTAAAAAAAACCCCAAAGAAAATATAACTATGCGAACTAATGGCGACTATTCTATTCATACTATATTAGAGCTTTGAAAAAAAATATTTGTTAAAATATTATCGTAGTATTACCCATAGTCTCCATACATTCAACGGTATTTAAATAAAACTAGTTACCGATTATTAGCTGGAATCCGGACGAAATGCTAATCTGCTAATCATTCCATGAGAAATCAATTCAGGTTGTTGGATGAAGATGTGTTATGTAAAGTATTAATAAAATTGTTATATTGGTACCAACTGAAATGAATCCTTATTTCGTGCAGACAGTCATGGGTACTGCTTTGCTGATTATAAATTTATAGTTGAATATTATATCCTGGAAAAGAGTTGATTAAAAGTAAAATTATAGAGTCAGACTGGCTGTCTCACTTCTCTTGACTTCTAATCAAGAACAGCACTGAGGCGACGTCGTGAATCTTAAATGTCAACATGGCTGCCAATAGGTGAAGAAAACAGTAAATCGTTCTCCTATTTTCAAATTAGCAATTAATTATGAAAGATCAATTTTAAGAACAAAAGGGTAAATTTCTTTCTTGATGATCAAACGTTCGAACGTTTTGTTTTAAAACAAATAACAGTATATATGCATGGAGATCTAACTTACTGCCTCATTTAATCATTATTAACGAATCCGATATCTAACGCTTGTCTGTTTAAACATGAACTCTGTTGATGCTGATACACGATTCATAAGGATGCAACGTTACATTAAAGAATAAGTTAGTCTTTTTCTCGTTCAAAACCTATAATGTTCTCGTAAAATACATCAAGTTCATGCCGATCAAGGGAAAACAAAATCATAGAATAAAAAGCGACACTGCATTGAACACCACTTACACAGTCATCGTACAGAAACAGCTAGTTTCTTTTCATTTTCTTTAACAATTAATACTGCTGTGAAAGGTGCTAAAAGTCAGATGTGTAGGCATTTATCCAACGAATTCGGAGCTTTGATCGGCTCGAATGCATAGGAATTCTTTGCATGAAATTCAGAGTATTGATCGATTCAGCTGTGTAGGCATACATTCCGTGGAATTCAAGGCGTTGATCGAATCAAATGTGTAGGGTTCATTTCATGGAAATCGAATTCTTTTATCAACTCAAATAATAATAATAATAATAATAATAATAATAATAATAATAATACACTTTCTTTAACACATTTGGTCATGACTGAGCCATTTGCCTGTGGTCCCCAGTTTTCGTAATTGGCTATGCTAAAAGAATTCAATACCATGCATATAATCAGGCATCGTCGCAAACTCATTCATACATATTTAATGTGAATGACTATGTTTGACTATTCTGGTTAACATATACACATATAAAAATATTATAATCAAAGGTACATACATTTCAGCATAAGTCGTATGTCATAACAGAAAGTCTCAGTATTATTTGGGCTGCCCTTTTTAAAGTTGATCAATTCTGGACAGATTATATTTGGATGTGTTTCTCCACATGGTACAGTCGTATTGTTTCAGTGGTAGTAGTTCAAATGATAGTGGAGATATAAACATCGACCGCAATTTTAAAAGGGTAATTATTTCGACTACCATTTAACATAGATGATCGATATGTGCATTCCAGCTGAGATGTTGATCAATGTAGATAACAAAACGTTTTTGATTTTTGACAACATGTACGTCTAAACCATTTTTAGTTCAAAATAAATCCATGTTGTTTGAAAGACGTTGCCTTGTTCCGATTGTCATACATTTCGTTATAGAGATATTAATATGTATTCTGTTTTGTTGACACTAAACTGATATATTGCTGAGGTTGATCTGAAGTTTATTTTTAATGGAGCCTAGCGATTTACCAGATAAATGCAATGTAGAGTCGTCAGCAAAAGATCTGTGTTAGAGTGCGCTCGATACACGGCTATGTTCATTGATAATTATTTGAAAAAGAATAGGTCCTCATACAGATCCTTGAGGAACACCACTTAAGATATGGCTTGGTTCGGGAATATCTACCCGTGCAAACAACCTAGTGCATGTTTATAGCATACGACGTAAATCAACGTAGTTTGGAGAAAACTTGTAAGCTGAGTTCTTTAATAGGCACCGAATGGTCAACCAAATCGAATGTTTTTTAAAAATCGACGAAGACTGCGCTAGTAAGCTCGCCTGATCTACTGGTATTAGATATTGGTCTATAAGTTTTGTCAATTCTGTTTGACATGAATGATTCTGTCGAAAACCTGATTGTGGTTTATTGAACAGTCGGTACTATTCAAGATATCTGAAAATATGATTGAGGACATGTTTTTCACTAACGTTTGAAAGTACAGATAGAACATATATTGGTCGATATTTGTTTTCATTTTCCTTATAAATTGCGGATACTTTTGCCAACATCAGTGACTCAGGAAGTGATACTACAGTTAATTTTTTTCTTTCAATGACTCTGAGATTGATAGAGCGGACATTTTCAGAGTTTTGGGGTGAATTCCATCTGATTTGTGTCAGGTTTATTGAGAATATCAAACGTGTAATTTACTGTTATTAAGGGAATGTTGAAACTAACTTGATCGTGTACCCTTTCACTGAAGAATTTAGTAAGTTTGTCTAAATTGGGCTCTGTAAGATTACACCTGTCAAGTGTTTGGGATATATTAGTAAAAAAGAGGATCAGTTAGTTTGCAATATCGAGCTCATCAGAGTAGTGAATGGGGTCACCCTACGGACAATGGGAATTAGCATTAAAAACACCCCTGGGTCACTCTACGGACAAGGGAAATTTAACATGGAGAAAAATCGTGGGTCACTCTACGGACAAGGGGAATTTAACATGGGAATAAATCGTGGGTCACTCTACGGACAAGGGGAATTTAACATGGCAATAAATCGTGGGTCACTCTACGGACAAGGGGAATTTAACATGGGATTTTTTTCTTTAAAAATTTTTTTTAAAAAAAGGGGTAGGCAATTCAAAGACTATCTCTTTTCGAGAAATATGGCTGGCCCTGAAAAGGGCCTTTGGGTTTTATGTTAATCTATTCATTAACATAAATGGCACCGCATTGGTCTTCTTCTTGTTCTTAGGCTACGTCTCACTGTTGGTCCGTACATCAGCACTCTTTTTAGGCATCCTTGTCTTTCGACGTAGATCCTACGTATCCACAGGCTGGTGTTTGTCCTGTGGACAACGGTCCACTTCGATCGGACATACATGAGCAAGTCTGTCCGAAACATCATGGAAGACACAAGGGTGGATGACTCAACTGTGGTCCACATCTTGAAGCGACGAGAACAGGTGAATCAATGCAGTCAACGGCGCTTATTTATAGGTACAGGTAGGATTGAAACGGATTGAGTTCATTCACCAATCCAAACACGCGTTACAAAATTCAGCCAGCCGCATCCAATCCGAAGAGAGCAGTCTGTGACGTCACCTAGTCAATATAGATCTGCTAGCGCTTGTGTGCAGTCAATCTATGCGACAGTCATTCAACATGACGGAAACTCAGAAAACGATCCATTGGGGTGCACCAGCAGGGGAGACTGCCCAAGGGAACTCGGACTTACTTTCAGAAGAGGTGAATTGGGATTTTGTGGATTTTCTCTCCTCGCAAGAATTTGTTCCGGAACCTTCGTTACCTTCTTCATTACCGCAAGTGGAGAATTTTAGACAGAGACAGAAAGAAGAATTGGAGAAATTTATACAACGACAAAAGGAAGCCGAACAAGTTTTTCTCCTACAGCAACAGCAGCAAGAAGAAGAGGTAAGAAAAAAACAACAGCAGCAACAGCAAGAAGAAGTAGTAGCAGCAAAGAAACAAGAGGGTGAAAATCAAACGGTCACGGTACTGTTGGACATTTTAGCGGAGTTAAGAAGTCTGAAACAAATGTATCAGACTTCTTTATCACGACCGAAGAGAATACGACCTTCCCGAGCTAAACATGTCAACCCTGTGACTAAGCCTACCGTACCACCCTTAGTGATTTCAACCCAATCATTATCATCATCATTACGCAGTCCAGAAGTAGGCCTTGGCCGTGGCAAAGGCTTAAGGCAGTTAAAATTGATTGCTTAAACTCACCCCTGCACCATAAAGAAAAAAGGCCCTTTTCAGGGCCACCCACATTTCTCGAAAAGAAATACAATTTCAATTTGCCAATAACTCAAAAAAATATAACTCACCCATGTTACCCTTATAGTACGTGTCTGTGTATGAGTGCGTGAGTGTAGCTTCTTATTTTAAAATCAAAACTCAAAGACTCTTACCTTATATCATTCATTTATTCTTTTCTCCATTTTTTACAATCCAATTCACAATTCACAACACAACACTTTAATAAAAAGTTCATTGATTTCTTCTGTCTCCTTGTTTAGTCTCTCTGTTTTTTGAATTTCTTCACCGTCACACTCTTTTCCTCTTCTTCCTCCTCGCTTTCTTCCCTTCTTCTTTTTTTCTCCTGTTTCTTTTTCTTCACCTGTCTGCTTTCTTCCTCAGAAGAATCCCTCTCTTCCTCTGAAGAATCCCTCTCTTCTTCTGAAGAATTCCTCTTTTCTTCTGACTCCTCTTGTTTCTTTTTTGGGCAATCTGGAGACCAATGTCCTTTTTCTTTACAATAATAACAGGTATCTTGACTTTTGTCTTTTTTATCCCCTGTTTTTTTTCTTTTTTGACGGTCTGGACACTCTGAAGACCAATGCCCTTTCTTCTGACAGATATAGCAAGTATCTTGACTTTTATCTCTAAAGGAAGGAGAGTAGTCCGTAGGCTGGTCTGAAGAGAATTTTCTAATGACCCCTCGCAAAGCTCTGACGAAACGTTCCATCTGGTCAGTCTCTTCCATCGTTGTGTTCGGCTTGAGAGTGAAATGAATAGTGAAAGGACAAGACACACACCCTTTTATATACGCTAGTCTGCTATGACTATAAAGTAGTTTATGGTGTTTGAACTTGAGTCATTTGACTTTTTGCTTTCAAGATGAAACGATCCCATTCGTTCGAGAAGAAAGAAGAAGAAAGTAAGAGGCAGAAACGTGATCTATCGCCTCGTACCAGAGCTGAAATCTTGGCACAAATTCATGCCAGTGATTTTGAAGAGGACATGAGTGAACCAGAATCCCAACCCTCTAAACCAATTTCACCACCCTTTGTCAACCCTGAAAAGTACTATTCCATTCGAGAGACGGAAAAGCGCTCCTCTAGAAAATTTAGAACCACGGCTTACAAATACACGGTGAAGTTTAAAGATTTCAAGGCTGAAGTGCCGTTAGAGAAAGCAGAAGTGTTCATCACTGAGGTGTGGGATTCTTTGCTCACTCCACTCAAGCGACAATGTCAACCCAAAGAAGACGATCGCTTGAGACTTTCCATACAACACGACGGTTTGAAATCCCCTGTTTGGATCGAGTTTAGCACCCCTGCAGAATTGACTGCTTCCAAAGTCATGGACAAGATTCAACACGTACAACAATCTAATGATCAGTTTGACATCACCGATGGTAAAGCCACACTGGACATGACCCACGTCTCTCCTCCTCAAGGGACAGGACGCAAAAAGATGTTATTGGTGGACGACCTTCGCAACACCAAAACAAGTCTCGTCCGAATTAACAACCCTCATGACCAGATGTGTTTAGCCCGTGCCATCGTGGTGGGACGAACCTATGCCAACAAGAACGACACGGTAGAATGGAAAAGAACCTGGGACACTATTCAACGTTCCGACCGAGCCAAACAACGAAACGAAGCAGAACTCCTGTTACAACAAGCCGGACTGCCCAAAGACACACCCTGTGGCATTCCTGAGATGCAAAAATTGCAAGATGCCCTAGCTCCACGCTACACCTTGAAAGTGCACCCTCAAGAAGTGCGCGGACCTCTGTTGTTTCGAGGCCAAGACTTTAAGGACGGAAAATACATTCACCTTTATCATCACGATGACCATTTCGATACCATTACCAGTATCACTGGATTCCTGAGATATGTTTATTATTGTGAGAAATGTGACTATGGTTATAATAATCGAGAGCAACACAAACATTGTGGATGGAAATGCTCAGGATGTTTGGCCTCTCCACCCTGTCTGAGCGAAGAACCAGTGCCTTGTTCCACTTGTCTGCGCACGTTTGTCAGCCCTACCTGTTACCAACAACATTTGAAGACGCAAGGTTCACAGAAGAAATGCGCTTGTCAACTGCTGAGATTGTGCCCCGCGTGTAGACAAGGCATACGTACCAATAGTGTCAAGGCACACGTATGTTCAGGAAAGAAAAAATGTCACATTTGTCACCACATCGTGGACTTGGAACACCAATGTTACGTGCAAAAATACCAACCCCCACCAGAGAAAGAGGACGGTCACAAGAAGAAAGGCAATTTCATCTTTTTCGATTTCGAATGCATGCAAGAGACCGGCATTCACATTCCTAATTTCTGCGTGGCTCATCGAGCGTGCGAGAAGTGCATTCAAGAACCTATCTTCAGTCATTGCCCTCACTGCAGCAAAATTCCTGGAGGGCGTGAAAAAATCTTTCGGGGACCGAACACGTTAGCCGATTTTGCCCAATGGGTCTTAGACCCCGTCGACAAGACGTGGAGCCAAGAGGACATCGAACGTTACGGAGATTGTCATCGTCATGCCACGGTGATGGCTCACAATTTCTCCGGATACGATGGACAGTTTCTTCTCAGATACTATACGGAACAAGGCACCGAGCGTCCTAAAGTGACTTTGAACGGAGCCAAAATCATTTTCATGCAAGTGGGACAAGTGCAGTTTAAAGATTCGATGAGTTACTTGGCCATGCCTTTGAGTCGAATGCCTAAAACGTTTGGAATGACAGAAATGGCTAAAGGGTACTTTCCACACTTTTTCAATACGGAAGCCAATCAACACGTCGTTCTACCCCATTTACCAGAGGCTCACTATTACGACCCCGACAACATGCGTACCGAACAACGAGAAGCTTTCTACGCTTGGTACCAGATTCACGCCTCGGACCCTTTCGACTTTCAGGAAGAAATGCTAAAGTATTGTCGTTCCGACGTGGACATTTTACGGCGTTGCTGTGGAAAATTTCGAGAACTGTTCATGGAACACGGAGGGGTCGATCCTTTGAAAGAAGCTTGCACCATTGCCAAAGCGTGTTCCTTAGTGTATCGACAACGATTCATGCCTGAAAAGACCGTGGCTGTCATCAGCCCTCAAACGACCCACTTTGTCAAGCGTCAATACTCGGTCAAAGCCCTACGTTGGTTACATTACTTGTGCGACAAGGAAGACAAGTGGATTCAGCATGCCCGCAACGGAGGGGGCGAAAAGACCATCGGAACGTATTCGGTCGATGGCTGGGACTTAGAAAACCCCAAGATCGTGTACGAGTTTAACGGTTGCTTATTTCACGGATGTCCCGTTTGTTACCCTGACCGTGGCACTAAAAATCAGTTTTTGCAACGGACCATGGAAGACCTGTACCAGGACACTTGTCAGCGACGCCTAAAGTTAGAACAGCAAGGATACCAAGTGGTGGAAATGTGGGAACACGAATACGATCACCGCTTGAAAACCGATCCCGAGTTTAAACGCCTCGTGGAAAGTTACCAGTTCATGGACCCGCTGAACCCGAGGGATAGTTTGTACGGAGGAAGGACCAATGCCACCTGTTTGCTGTACCAAGCCGACGAAGAGAAAGGAGAAGAAATCAAATACTTGGACGTGTGTTCGCTGTATCCCTACGTGTGCAAATATTGTCGCTTTCCTGTAGGGCACCCGCAATTGCTGACGGAACACATCGACCTGAAAAACATTCGACAATACGAAGGCTTGATCAAGTGCAAAGTTTTGCCTCCCACCAACCTCTACCATCCCGTCTTACCTCACCATTGTCAAGGCAAACTGATGTTTCCCTTGTGCCGTACTTGTGCCGAAACGTGCAACCAAGACCAACCTTGTCAGCACACCCAGGAAGAACGTGCCTTGACGGGAACCTGGGTCAGCGTAGAATTGTTCAAAGCTCTGGACATGGGATACCAACTGTTAGAAGTGTACGAAATTTGCCACTTTCCCAAGACACAACAATACCACAAGGGTGACCCTACTCAGAAAGGCATTTTCGCCGACTACGTGGATGCCTTTTTGAAACTGAAGCAAGAAGCCAGCGGCTATCCTTCCTGGTGTCACACTCCCGAAGACCAAATACAATTCAAAGAGAAATACCGGGAACAAGAAGGCATCTCTTTAGACCACATCGAGAAAAACGAAGGCAGGCGATCGTTTGCCAAAGTGATGTTAAATTGCTTGTGGGGTAAAATGGCACAACGACCGTGTTTACCCAAGACGGAATATTTGACAGAACCTTCCCGCTACTTCCAGATGATTCACGACAAAACCAAATACATGAAACACGTGGACGTCGTTCGAGAGAATTTAATCTTGGTCAATTACGAAGAAGATCTGGACTTTGTACAAGACGACCCTTTTGGAAATGTCATCATTGCGGCTTACGTGACAGCTCATGCTCGCTTAAAATTGTACGAAGCTTTAGAACTGTTAGGGGAACGCGTCCTGTACTTTGACACGGACAGTTGCATTTACATCCATCACCCGATTCAACATCACCCTAACATCGAAGGAGACCGTTTAGGAGCCTGGACAGACGAACATCCCGACGACAAGATTCTAAGTTTCGTCAGTGGCGGTCCCAAAAATTACGGCTACGAATACCGGGACAAACAAGGAGAAGTGCACACGACGTGCAAAGTGAAAGGACTGACTCTGAATTATCGTACCAGTCGAGTGGTCAACTTTGGGGTATTGAAAGAAGCCTTGCAATCGGGAGAGGATGGAAACTTTAAAGTGACCACCTACCAACCGAACAAAATTGTACGTTTACCCACTCACCACATCGTCAGTCGGCCCTTGGAAAAAGTCTATCAAATCGTATACCAGAAGCGAGTTCGACTTCCCAATCATTTCACCTTACCGTACGGTCACGTCGGTATTGGTCTGTATATAAAAAAGGAACCCTAGGCAAGATCGATAGTTCATTGTGACTACCAAGACCGAGCGAACAAGATGAATACTTTGAAAAAGACATCGTTTCAGTTTGGGGATTGTAAAAAAGTTGTATCTTCCTCTAGTGTGACTAATATTGGATGGATAAGACCCATGCATTGCGACGGAAAATGTCCGGAAGGAAACTGCGATTGTCCATGTGGTTACCATTGTAATTGCGTAACGGAGTTTGCAGACGAGTGCGATTGTGAGCCTTGCGATGGGACCGATGCTGTACCTTGTGACCTGAGCGATGCCGTAAAGCATCATGGGAACTTTAGTGCCCCTACCCCTGTCATGGAAAGTGATGCTGTGCGTGTCAAACCTGTGGGATGCGAAAGCGATGCTGCTCGTCCTCTTGGACATTTTACTGGGTTTCGTTTTAAAGGGGAATGTCCACCTTCACGTTTACCTCCCTACGGATGTCATCCAGCCCTGAGCAAACTCCTGCCCATGTCACTCAACCCTCATCGAAACGAACCTGTGAAAAACGAATATTCGTTTCCTGTGCGTTTGTCGGAATACTGCGATTTTGAAAATCGTCTTCAATCGTTCAAAGGAAAATGGCCTAAGTATCTGGGAGGACCGACCCCTGAAGAATTAGCCAGAGCCGGATTTTTCTACTTGGGCGAAGGAGATAAAGTCAAGTGCTTCAGTTGCGGTGTGTCACTTCACCACTGGGAACCGCAAGATTCGGCCTACGTAGAACATGCTCGATGGTCACCGAATTGTCATTACTTACCTTTAGTGGGACCGAGACATTGAAGTAACTTCTTACCATAATCATCTGTTCATGAATACTTTACAAGAGAACATTCGTGCTTTGCCTGTGGAGTTGAGAGAACGCATTTACCGAGAACTGGTCAAAATACAAGTGAAACGTAAAGAACAATTGCATCCGATACGTCACCGGTGTTTGAACCACTGGTACCTGAAGGCTATACAAGGACTGATTCAATTGAAAGTGTTCCATTGGACAGACATTGATCAACGACCTCCTGGTTATAAAAAGGAATGGTTTGGTATGGACGATTCTATCTACTACATTGTAAACGTACTGCATCGAATTCCAGAGGAAGAGTTAACGAATTACCAACATCTTTCACACAATGTCAACTTGGTGAAAGAGGAAACTTCTGAACGAATTGTAATGTGTAGATTAGTGACTCAACGATTTAAATTCGACACTGAAGTGAAACCATGTTTGTGCAAAGAGTACATTTCTTGTGTCAGACCAAAGAGGATTTAGTATGACCTATTCATGGATACTTTACAAGAGAACATTCGTGCTTTGCCTGTGGAGTTGAGAGAACGCATTTACCGAGAGCTGGTGAAAATACAAGTCAAACGTAAAGAACAATTGCATCCGTTACGTCACCAGATCTTTAACCACTGGTACCTGAATGGTATAAGAGAACTGATTCGTCAGAAATTCTTTCAATGGTCAGACATTGTTCAAAACTTTGAGGTCGCTAATGATCGACATGTTCATAATTATGGTTACTTCGAGATTCACCTAGTGCAACGCATTGAGGAAGACAAGTTAAAGGATTACAAACATATTTTACGTGGAATCTACTTAGAGGAAGAGGAAACACCTAAACGAACTCTGACGTTTCGGTTACAGTATGCAAGATTTAGATTCCCTACTGGAGAACGAAGATCTCTGGCTAGAAAGTACGTCTATTGCATCCGAAAAAAAGAGAATATAAAAAGAGGTTGCCATGCCACGGTTTATGTCACATGTCATCCAACAGATTCCGTGGAAGGAACTCAATGACCATATTCAAACCGTGGATCATTACCATCAATTATTACAAGAACTGTATCCATTCAATTTTGGACGACAAGTGGTGTGTGTCTTAGTGACTTGTTTTCTGGGATTTCGTTTACCAGCCGATTCTTTGTGGACTCTTTACGATCAGTACTTACCACCTCCATGGCCTTAAATGGTCACGAAAAACTCCTTTTGTTCAAAGCCTTGCGTTTTCATCTGGATACTTCTCGACCTCAACAGGAAAAAAAGATTCGTCAACTTTTAGCGACCCAAGACGTGTATGACGATGTGTGTGTAGCTTGTGACTTACACCCTCATTGGACAGATGTTCGTGATTGGAAAAAGGGGGGTTTTGAGGTTTGGACCCAAGAAGTGGCCCAGTATGCACAAGAGTTGTTCAAGGAAAAAAGTTACTTTTCAACCTGTGTTAGTGACGGTGCCAGAAGAACCCGTCACCGAGAACAACCACTCGCTTCAGGACAGGACTGTCATGGACAGGCCTGAAAGGTCATTCCGGGAGGACACTTGTGTGACAATACCTCATGTAGAGACTGTAAGAACATTACACACTGTCCCTAGGACATCTTCGTTACCCAAAACATGTTGTACAGACACTTGTTTATATTTCACTTTGATTGTTTTGCTGTGTTTTATATTCCTGTACATCACTATTTGGGTTGTATGTATTTTTGTCTTTCGTGTTCATATTTGAAAAAAAACATTCAATAAACGTGTTCTGAAAAAGTATATAAACTCTTGTCTTGTTTGTTTTTTCGTGTCACAAGTGACATTTCTCATACCATGGCTACCTCTGCTGTCTCTGCTCCCTCTTCCTCTACTGTCAAAGTCATCGACGAACACTTAGATCGTGCCAGTTGGGAGGCTTTGTATCTTCGCCATCCCTTTAACATGCTCATTGCTGGACCTAGCGGTTCGGGCAAAACCGAATTCGTCAAACGTTTGATCGAACATAAACATCATTTGATCGATCGACCCCCTCAACGGATCGTGTGGTGTTACAAAGAGTGGCAATCGGCGTACAGCCTCTTGCGAGAAAGTCAAGGCGATTCCATCGTGTTTGTGGAAGGCATTCCTAAAGAAGACGACGGCATCGTCTCTGACTCCCGTCTAACCCATTTGGTCATTTTCGACGACATGTTAGGAGAAGACGAAGAAGAAATTAAATTGTGGTTCACGCGCAAAGGGCATCACCGTAATGCCAGTGTCGTTTACATCACCCAAAATTTGTTTCAACAAAGTAAAGCCCATCGCACCATCAGTCTCAATGCGCATTACGTGGTCTTGTTTAAAAGTCCTCGAGATAAATCGCAAGTGCAAGTCTTAGCCAAACAGTTAGGAACACCTTGGCTGACTCAGGCGTACGACGATGCCACTCAAACGCCACACGCCTATTTACTCGTAGATTTGAAACCTACGACCCCCGAGGATTTGCGATTTCGTACCCACTTGTTTCACCACTGGTGCCAAGACGGAGGGCCTGTCCTGTACACGTCTCCGTCCTCGACTTCATTTCACTCCCCATGAAAAAAATCTATAAAAACCTCAGACCCTTTTTCGTCTGTCTCACACAGTGTGAACATGACGTCCCTTCAGTCGCATCTTCCCGTCAAATTGATTCGTGCCTTGTATGGCATCAGCCGAGAAAAAGATCCACAAACACGAGCCCGTGTCTTAGAAGCTAGTCTCAAAGAAGTCTTACGATGGTTCACGGTGACGGCACGTCAATTACTCCAAGGAATCATTCAGATTCCTCATCAAACCCAACGCTTTTTCGATCGAAACAAAGTCGCTTTGGTCCAACTGGCCGATCCCCGCATCGACACTCAAACCAAAAAACAAATCATTTTGAAACCTGGAGGGAGCGGTACTCTAGGAGGGGTCATCATTCGCTCACTCTTAAGATGGGATCCTAATGCCCCCAAAGTTATCCCCAAGACAAAAGTCCAACGAAGCCCCAAGAAGAAAAAGAAAAAGACCAGGTCCCCAAGAAGAATAACTTCTCCAGTGGCAGGACCCTCCTCTTACCAGACACCACCACCATCACCCCGGAAAAAGAAAAGAAGCCCCCAGAAAAAGAAACAGAGAAAAAGTCCCCAGAAAAAGAAAAGTCCACAGAAGAAGAAAACTAGTCGCAAGAGAGGCACTTCGGCCAGGACGCAACCTTACACTCGCAAGCCACGACCTGCCACAGCGTCTCCGGCAGCCTCACGTTTGTCCACTTCTCCGTTGATGTCACCAGGAACTGAAGAGTACTTGGAGACGTTGATCACACCAAGAACTTCTCCGTTGATGACCCCCAAAAGAACTTCCCCAGTGGCAGGACCTTCCCATTTAGCGGCAGTGGCTGCTGCTCACAAAGTACCTTCTCCCAAAATCAAAGTCCATGAAAGATCGGGCATGTTACAAAGTTTACTGGATTTGTCCAAGCAAGAACTGGCTCGATTTAGTCCGTTACGTACCCCTGCACGACGTGTCATGCCTGTCCTCAAACTGATAAAACGTAAAGACAATCAGTGGCGACGAGTTCCAGTATAAAAAGACCTGTGACCAAGTCGGGGGTATCAGTGAACTTGTAAAAGATGTCACCTCCAAAAAGCCACAAAAGAAAGAGACAAAGGCAGACGCGTCATCCGACAAAGCGCTTAGCCAAGCATCGACGTTACCCTAAAAAAAGACACAGTCGTTCCAAGAAAAAGAGGCGTCAACAAAGGGGAGGATTCCTTGGCGATTTTCGGAAAAACATTGTCACCTTTATGACAAAGCGATAGTCCTAGAAAAAAAAGATAAAAGGGTGTGCGTTAAGTCATCGACGTTAGTGTCTGTTCGGTGAATGTCCCGGAACCCACAAGCAAAAATGTCACCCTCCAGAAAACCCCAAGGAAAAAAAAGGAAAGGACTGCCACCACGTTTAGCCAAACATGGGGACCTGTTATCTGTCCTGTCCAAAGCTTCTCCACCCCTACGAAAAAAACTCATTCAAACGGCCTCCAAAGAGGTCATCGATACCGTGTGCGAATGTTGTTTGAACGTTTTGAAAGGCACGATCCCTTTGTCCAAACACCAGAAACAATGCTTAGGCAAACATCGTCACGTTCTTCGGAAAATGGTTCAAAAGAAAATTCCCATTCGTCAAAAAAAGAAGATGTTGGTCCAACGTGGAGGCATTTTACCTCTCTTGTTAGGCCCCATACTAAAAGGAGTCTTGGGAACCATGTTGGGAGGACTGATGGGAGCAAGATAAAAAGGCCTTCGGAAGTCCCAAGATCTCAGAATTCATCCCTGACAACCCCATGGAAGGACGAAAACTAGCTTTAGTGCCTTACAAACGATGGATGGAATACCATCGGTGGCAAGAACAACGCACCCCGCATTTACCTCCCAATCCCAATTTGAGCGAAATGTCCCAGTTACAACACGAATTGCAGTCCTTGATGGATCGCCAAGATTTGTCCGAAACAGAAAAATCGCAAAAGTACGGTCAACTCTTGCAACGATTGCAACTCTTTCACCAGAAAGCTTTAGACGAAACAGCTCTACCCACTCTGAAAGATTTTAAGACCTTGATGAAAAGTCCAGCACCATCACCAGTACCAGTACCAGTACCAGTACCAGTGGTCAAGACAGAAAAAGGAGAAGAAGAAGAGGAAGGGTTTCTAACTCCACCAGAAAAAGTACGCAAGTTAACAACACCACCTACCTCCAGAATTGGATGGATTAAAAAGATGATGGCCACCCCTTCTTCATCACAAGAGAAAAAGAAAGTGAAGACAGAAGTGAAACAAGAACCGATATCCCCTGCACAGACATCCTCCTCCTCCTCTTCGACACCTATTGCTGGTCGCACACGCAAAGCCTTGCAATCCAAGAAAATACCCCAAGAGAAAAAGAGTAGCCTCTTCCAAGAGTGGGTGCCTTATTAACACATCAACCAACACAAAAAATGGAAAAAGTCTTAGCCAGCATTTACTACGATCCCTCCCATCCTGCAGGTTACGCAGGAGTTCAAAAATTGTATCGTGCTGCCAAAACTCGACTGAAAAGTCTCCGTTTACCTCAAGTGCAACGATGGTTACAAGAACAAGCTACCTACACTTTACACAAACCCATTCGACGCAAGTTTGCCAGAAGTCGCACCCGAGTGGAAGGCATCGATCATCAATGGCAAGCCGATTTAGCCGATGTCTCTCATTTGGCCAGCTACAATCGCGGCTACAAATATTTGTTTTGTGTCATCGACGTCTTTTCCAAATTTGCCTGGGTCGTGCCCTTGACTTCCAAATCGAGCAGCGAGTTAGTGCGAGCCCTGCAACGGGTGTTGAAACAAAGCGGTCGTCGCCCTCTTCGATGGCAAACGGACAAAGGCACCGAATTTCTGAACCAAGCTTTCCAAAAAGAATTAAAGAAACGTGACATTCATTTTTTTACCACCGAGAATCCCGAAACCAAAGCCAGTATCGTGGAACGTTTTCAACGTACTTTGAAAGAACGCATGTGGAAATATTTTACGCATCACCACACTCTGAAGTACATCGACATCTTACCGCACCTGGTGCAAGCGTACAACCAATCTTACCATCGAAGCATCGGACGTGCCCCGCAAGACGTGACTCCCGACAACGAAGTGCTGGTGTTCGAGCGCCTGTTCGGTACGTCCCCGACGAGGGCTGTCCCCAAGAAAAGTGGAGAGTTGACCGTGGGAGATTGGGTGCGCATTGGCAAAACCAAACGCACTTTCGACAAAGGTTACTTACCTAACTGGACGACCGAACTGTTTCGCGTCACTGGACGAGTACATGGCCGTCATCCTGCCGTCTATAAATTGGAAGACATGAACGGAGAAGTACTCAAAGGAACGTTTTATTTGCCCGAGTTACAACGTGTCACCAAAAAAGAAGACGACGTGTACGACATCGAAAGCATTCTCGAACGCAGAACCCGTAAAGTGGGCAAACGACGTGTCAAAGAAGTCAAAGTACGTTGGAAAGGATATCCACCCAGTTTCGATTCTTGGATCGACGCTTCGCAAGTCATCGACTATAAAAAGAAGAAGTGACCATCATGCCCTTTCACACAGCAGCAGACGCAGCTACGTCGACCAGTCCTTCTTCCCCTAGTTCTTCTGTGCAAGATTTACAAAAACAACCCTTGTGGGTGTGGTGTGGAGAACGTGTGCCTAAAACGCAAATCGTCTTTTTCTGCCAAATCTTCGTGGTGTATTGTGTCATCGGGGCAGCCATCGCCAATTTGAGTTTGCAACAAGGAGACAAACAATTGTGGACCATTTTATTGAGCAGTTGCATCGGTTACCTACTTCCCAATCCCTCCCTGAAATTCTCCTCGAACGGGAACGTTGTGTCCAGTGCCAGTGCCAGTCACCAGTCCAACCACAATCAGAACCCCATTTTGGGCGGAGACACACCTCTGACATCCACTAATATTCCCTCGGACAGCCACAGAACTCTGGAATTATGAGTCACCAAAACCAATTTTACTTAACCTTACCCAGTGACAGTTCCATGGAGGTGTTTCCCAACAACACGTTGTGCTGTTACACGGCCAAATTACCTCAAGCCATCCCCTTAGATCACGAAGCCCATTGGGAAGTGGCTTTAGTAGAAATGATTCACCCAACCCAAGTCCACAATATCACTGCCAAGCAAAATTGGTTTAAGGTGGAAGTTTATGACAAACAATTGCAAGATGAGTTGGATAAGATTGGCACATATACCAATAAAACCTATGATGACAAAACTAAAACATGGACCTACAACTTGTCCATTCTCCCAGGCTATTATTTCAGTGGTGATCATTTGGTCAGCGCCATAGCCTCCAGGTTTAATGGCGTGTTCCATAAAGCTTTGAGTAATGTCCAAAAAAGTGTCACCCTGGAATACCACAAAATAGCTCGTCGCTTTCTGATGAAATTTTCTGAGGGGTCCAAAAAATTCATGTCTTTCTTATTTTGTCCTGAATTGTTTGACATATTGGGCGGTGACATGGAGATGAGGAAGATAGGAGAACGAAAAAAAAGCCCCGAATTAGCAGTCATTCATGACAACGACTCTTTTGCGAGGTATTTTCGTTTCCCGGTAGAACTGAACCAGGGACTGAATTTGATCTTCGTGTATTCCGATGTGGTGGAGTACAACGTGGTGGGACACACCTCCGTGCCGTTACTGCGTGTCATTCCTTTCAAAGTGGATTCTGCCACAAACGCTGACGAGGAAGGTGGAAACACTTATCACGTCCACCGCGAATTTGTCCATCCTCACTATTTGCCGGTCAGCAAGTCGTATTTGGACACGGTCAACATTACTATAAAAGGAGATTTGGGACAAGATATTCCATTCACCAAAGGAAAAGTCACGGTGAAACTCCATTTTCGAAAACGGTTCTCTCACGACTCGTAAGCAAGTCATGTATCCAGTGTACCAAGGGGTGGCTCGACAGCGAGGACACGGTTTAGGAGACATGTTAAAATCGGCCTTTCGTTCGGTGGCCCCGGTGTTAAAACCGATGGTGACACGAGGATTGCACGCCTTGAAAGATGCGGCACTGACGCAAGGCAAAGAATTTCTCCAAAATGTCATCATCGACAAACAGAACCCTAAAGAAGCCTTCATGAGGGCTGGCAAAAATGTCTTGCTGCAAACGGGTAAAGACATTTTAGGCCAACGAGACACACCTATAAATGCCCTGCACGCTACCGAGTCAGGCATTCAGCAAGGACAAGGCAGAAAGAGACGACGAAGAAGAAAACACCCTTTCACCAGACTTCAAGCGAGAAAGGCCAAGAAAAGAAGAACCGTTCGAGACTTAGACGTTTTCGATTATTGAAACACAAAACAAAATGATGCACCGAGAGTCTTGCGCTTGTTCCAAGACGGAACTGGATCTGTTTGCCATGCCCCCCACCATGATGACCATGCAAGAATCTCAGTGGGTGGAATTTAATCCCGTCTCCTCACTGATCGATTCCGCTCCCATCGAGTTTGAAATCAAAGGACAACCCGAAGATTACATCGATCTGAATAGCAGTTACTTGTACTTGAAAGTCCAAGTTCTAGATAAGGATGGTGCTGGAGTAGAAGACACTGAGAATATAGCTCCCGTCAACAATTTCATGCATTCCTTGTTCAGCTCAGTGGACTTGTACTTGAATAACAAACTAGTCAGCAGCAGCATGGATACATACCCTTACCGCGCCTACCTGGAAAATCTCTTGACGTACGGAATAGATGCCAAGGATACTCATCTCAATGCCTGTGTGCTGTGGGAACCTGACGAAGCGGGCAAGTTCGACGCATTAGATGGAAGCAATTCCGGCTTTCAGTCAAGAGAAGAGAAAATCTTAGACAAGAGGAGTTTAGAACTGATGGATCGTTTGCATTTGGACATGTGGTTGCAAGAGAAATATTTGCTGAACGGGGTGAATGTTCGCTTGAGACTGAATCGCAACAGTACCACTTTCCATTTGTTGGCTGATCCTGATAAGACTGGCATTCCTAAAAGCAAAATTTTAGAGGCCAAACTCTACGTACGACGCGTAGAAGTGTTACCCAAAGTGGGTAACGACATCAGTCAAACGTTGAGCAGAACGACTGCCAAGTATCCCATCCGACGTGTGGAAGTGAAAACGTTCACCATTTCTGCTGGACTACAATCCATAACCGAAGATCATCTGTTCCAAGGACAGTTACCCAAACGTTTGATCCTTGGTATGGTCACGAATTCAGCCTTCAACGGAGCCTTCAAAGAAAATCCTTTCAACTTTAAACACTTTTTTGTGAAGAAAGTCGAAGTCAGTCGTGATGGCAAGACCTTGTGTACCCGACCTTTCGAACCTGACTTTAGTGACAAGAACAAAAATTACTTGAGATCGTACTTGTCCCTGTACGAAGCCACCGGTCAGTTAGGAACCAACACCAGTCACGGCATTGAGTATGACGATTATGCAGGAGGCTATGCTTTGTGGGCTTTCGATTTCACTCCAGACCAAGGCAGCGACGAAGGACATTTCCACCCTATAAAATCTGGCCAGATTCGTGTGGAACTTCAGTTTGCAAAGCCACTGGACCAGACAGTGAACGTCATCCTGTATGCAGAATTCGATAATACCATAGAAATCAACAGTTTGAGAGAAGTCATTCTAGATTATTAGAAAGCCATGGAAGACTGTTATCCCTCTTTACCTAGTGGAGAAACTTTGGAGATGGAATGTAAGGAGACTGTGGAAGGAGAAGAATCTCAAGACAAAGACGAAGAAGTTTTGATGAAGTCGAGATGGCCAGAACAAGAAGCCCATTTAGTCTCCTGTTTTGCCAAACACTTGGTCGACAAAATGACGGAATTGATCAAGAAAAATTGTTATGGATGTCAAAACGATCATCCCAGTCAAATTCAACACGATAAATGCCTGATGTTGAGTCAAGAAGAAAAATTGGACGAGTATCTGGACGAAGCTTGGAGTCTCATCTCGAACAAAGACGTGTTGCACCAGTGGTATAAAGACTTGCGTGAACATTCTTGTCCACCATTAACCACTCAAGAGATCCATCGTATCGAAGCTTTCCTGAATCAGAGTGAGGAAACAGAACGAATAACCGTTTATTCGTCAGACATTTTCAAGCAAAAAGTCAGGATCGAATTGACGACTTATTATTACCTGTGAAGAAGAAAAAAACATGGATACCTGGGAACTTTATTACCTTTTGAACCACAGTTCGTATACGTCTTCTTGGAATCCTGTCGTCTGTGCTAAAGATGAACTCCCTCATCGCAAACCTAAAGACCATCAAGCTTACGTGATCAACACGGACGAAAGTCATCTCCCAGGAACCCACTGGGTAGCCGTCTACTTTCCTCAAGAAGGATGTGTGGAATATTTCGATTCGTATGGATTACCCCCTTTGGAAGACGATATCATCGACTTTATGAGAAGAAATGCTCAAACCACCCGATTCAATAATGTGAAATTACAAGGCACAGATTCCTTGGTGTGTGGACAGTACTGTGTGTATTTTCTGCATCATCGCAGCCTGGGCTATTCCTTAGAACATTTAGTGACTCATTTTGATCCTCGTTCTTCTGCTAGAAACGATGTGAAAGTAGATAGATGGTTTTGTGACCATTATGCTTATCTTTTGTCTCAAGCTAGGAAACGTAGTGTCCATCAATGGCCTAATGATTTTCAACAGTGGAAATCACGATTTCATTCACAACGTTGTCAACCCTGTTTAAAGTAGTTAGTAATTAAAGAAAAAATTGTTTGTAATTTGAAAAAATTGTTTGATGTTATAATGTTGGATTATTGTTAAAAATGTTGATGTTTAGTGTTAAGTGATTTTTTGAATAAAAAATGTTGTGTTTAGAAAAAAAATGCCTTTGTGGTTTGTTTAGCTATAAGAATGTTGAATTGATGCTCTTTCATTTCTTACTATCCCTCTCATGAACGTTGCGGCTCGAAAACCGTGTGGGGGATGTTTTCCTTCACGTCCGCGCTTTCACTTTAAGAACCGGGTTGTTCCCAGTCTAGCCATCCATTGTCGACTCATCCTCCTAAGAAGATGTGCTCCAAACTAGCTAAGCTCAACGAAGCCTACGTGAATCTGCATAGGGTCAGACACAGTCTGATACCGAAACCAGAAGAAATAGAGAATGTGAGAATGTTAAAAATCACTGAAGACCTGATAGAAGAGCTCTTCAGAGAAGAAATGAACAGGGAAAAAGAAGAATGGACAGAGAAGTACAGACTTCAGAGACAGCAGCAACAGCAGCAACAACAGCAACAGCAGCAACCTGAAGCTGACAGAGGCTTTGTCGATTGTCGTATCGACACCAAAGAATTCTTCTTCTCTTTCCGAAGAAGCAGACCTATCGCCAGAAAGTCTATCCTCAGAGGACATCGCATTCTTAGAAACTAAAAAAGAATGCCATAGCAAAAAAAAAAAAACCAGCCCTTTTCAGGGCTACCCAATACTCTAGAAAAGAAATAACGATCGATTTGCCAATGTGTGAAGGTAGAGTAGTGTGAAAATAAACACTAACTCTTTTTTAAAATGTGAGGGTATGTGTTGGTGTGTTAGTGTTTGTAAGAGCTCAAGTAAGTTGGTGTGGATAGTAGATTAAAATGATATCTTTTCTTAGTGTTTGAGGTGTATATTTGGAGTTAGATTGAATTGCTTTGCGTATGTGGATAGTCTATTGAAGTGATTTATAAAAAAATTTTACAATAGTGATGGGTAGCATAAAAAGTGAGTGAGTGTTTCTTTTAGGTCCGCGCGTTGTTGTTGTTTTTTTGGTTTATGATCTGGGTAAGATGAATTTTATGTTATTAGGGGATGTTTTCCTTCACGTCCGCGCTTTAAGTATAAATTGAAAGTCGTTCGGCAGTCCAGCTACCCTTGTTGATTGATCAACACAAAAAAAAAATGAACACGAGACTTGAGAAACTGTTGGAGCTTCATGTGCATCTGGAATATGCCAGGCGCATATTAAATGAACTGGCCGCGGAAGCCATTGTCGAGGAGGGAAGAATAAGAGAGGAGGAAAGAAGAAACAAAGAAGAGGAGGAGAGAAGATATAAAGAAGAAGAAGAAGAAAGAAGATATAAAGAGGAAAGAAGAAACAAAGAAGAGGAGGAGGAAAAGGAGAGAAGAAAAAATTTCAAAATCCCAGAGAGCGAAAATTGGGATTCTGAAGCAACATATCCTGCCTCTGCTCTCTCCCCCCAAAAGGTAAAAAGTAACTGGGGGATAAGATGCGTATGTGGCGCCAGGCCTGGAAGGTGCCACCATTAACCAGGTGCCCATGAAGTTCCAAACAAAACAGCCCTTTTCAGGGCTACCCAATACTCTAGAAAAGAAATAACGATCCATTTGCCAATGTATGTAGGTAGAGTAGTGTGTATATAAACACTAACTCTTTATTAATAGTGGAAGTGTAAGTGTTTGTAAATGATGAAGTAAGTTAGTGTGAATAGTAGATTATGGGTTTCTTTATTGTTTCTTAGCGTATGTGGAGAGTATAGTTTGGGCTTGATTATATGAAATGAGAAAAGTGGGGATGTTTTCCTTCACGTCCGCGCGTTGTTGGGTCATGATCTAGGTAAGATCAATTTTATGTTTTAGGGGGATGTTTTCCTTCACGTCTGCGCTTTTCGTATAAGAACCCACAGTATTCTTCGTTCAAACCATTCTACGGAATAAGAGATAAAAGATGGAAGTGTCGGCGTTGTTCAATGACTTAAGAAATGTTTACTTTTGGATGATGGATGGAGAGTACACTATTGAAAGGATAGAAAGAGAATGGAGGTTGAGAAAAAGTCTTGACTATGTCAATGAACTACAATTAGCGAGGAAGATGATAGAGGAGATGATAGAGGAAGAAGTTAAGAGATTGAGAGGATTGATTAAACCAGAGTATGTAAGAGTGGGGACTATAAAAGAGTCTATGGACAAAGTAAAAGCAGTGAGATGCTATTTAGAAGAACTAGAGAAATGGTCAGAGTGGAAGTTCGTGAAAAGGGGCATTGAACAACTAAAGAAAGCGGAAGAAAAGATGAAAAAGATAATAGAGGAAGAAGTGCAGAAAATTAAGGACAGGTGGGCAAAAGATAGAAAAGAACAAGAGAATAGAAAGAAAAAAGAAGAATATGAGAGACTGAACAATAACTGGATAAAAATCCAACAGAAGTTCCGAGCCATGGGTCACCCAGACTGGATACCGGAAAATGAAAAGAAGAAGAAAAAAGGAATTTGGGGAAAGATTAGGGGCTGGATGAGAAGATGGAGGAAATAGAAAAAGAAAGCCAAAGGCCCTTTTCAGGGCCAGCCATATTTCTCGAAAAGAGATAGTCTTTGAATTGCCTACCCCTTTTTTTAAAAAAAATTTTTAAAGAAAAAAATCCCATGTTAAATTCCCCTTGTCCGTAGAGTGACCCACGATTTATTGCCATGTTAAATTCCCCTTGTCCGTAGAGTGACCCACGATTTATTCCCATGTTAAATTCCCCTTGTCCGTAGAGTGACCCACGATTTTTCTCCATGTTAAATTTCCCTTGTCCGTAGAGTGACCCAGGGGTGTTTTTAATGCTAATTCCCATTGTCCGTAGGGTGACCCCATTCACTACTCATCAGTATAACTAGTGCCATCAACAATAATTTTACATGGTTCTAGAGGTGCAGGTTTTGTCCAAGTTACAATTTCGTAAGTGATTCCAGATGAATCTGTTATCGGAGTTTGAGCTGATGGCTCCTTTGAGAAAGGAGCGCTTGCCTTTTACTATAGGTGATTTGACGTTGTTCCGCTAAAAACGATAGTTGGTTAAGTCTTCATATTGATGATAGTAGCTTCGTTAGCGTTGTGCCTTTGCGATTTCATTAGTATACCATTCTGGTTGTTTTGATTGTTTAATTCTTTCGATGTGTATAAGCGCATGTTTATTTAGGATAGGAAGGAAACGGTGGTTCCAGATAGACACGGCATAATACGGGTTTATCTTGGTTAAATGTATTGAGTTAATGTATTCTGATAATCTGGTGAGAAAATAATTTTCAGCAAAGTTTTTACAACATCTTTACTGCATATATGAGGGAAACTTGTTTCTCGTTGCGCTCTGTTGCTTACACATAAAGGATAGTGATCACTAATAGAGAAACATGGTACGTGTATCTCGTAGAGATTGATAGGGTGGGTAGTGTATATGTGGTCTGCCGGAGTAGAAGTACATGCTGTTACTCTTGTTGGAACATTTATTACCTTTGTAAGGTCGTGAAGTTGTATCATACGTAGCCATTTAGTGTTATTATCTGTAAGGAATCAATGTTAATGTCTCCCATGATCATTGGTTCATTGTTGGAAGATAAAGCAGCCTCTAACTCATGTTCCAATTGGTCAGTCCATGAGGAGAGGGAGTTTGGAGATCGGTAAGATGAGCAGATATCGATAGATTGACTACTGAGGAAATTTAATTCGATCTATATTGATTCTATAGTAGAAATTTCGAAATGTGTTCTTCCCTGTATGTTATCTTATTTGAAACGGACATGACTATCCTTCCTCCTGTGCCATGTGGTTGATCTCGTCTTCCCAATGCAAAGCTAATAATAGAGACAGCGCAGTCGGGTACATTACAATCTAGACAAATTTCGCATGTGTAACATTTATTCCATAAGATTCTCCATGGGAACTCAGATCAATGATATATATATATATATATATATATATATATATATATATATATATATATATATATATATATATATATATATATATATACACACATATGTGTGTGTGTGTGTGTGTGTGTGTGTGTGTGCAAGTAAAACAATACACATATCTAGTATCATCCAGGCGATCAAAATAACATTCTAAATCAATGAAATGGTGAAGAACGACCTGGTGTGGTCCGCTCATCCTAGCCTGACTTCTCAGGAATTTCGTTTCCCACTGACCCGTTGTTTCAGATCCTTTTGTCGTCTTTGACCGACCCTTTGGGTACACCAAACGACATGGTTAAACAACTCCTCGTAATAGCTCTGCGGTTGAAGATTGCATTCCGCAGAATGGACTGATTTCTTTTAAGACGTATCATATTGTGGCGATAAGGATTACAGAGAGAAACTCGAGTATAAGCTCATTGTGGGTGCGTCAGTCAGTGAACAGACATCAGTATCTTGAAATAAATAAAGCTGAAACTACACCCCCACCCCCGAGAAACTCTGCTTGCGACAACGAAAGGCATCTAACTTTTCTTTAATATATAATTCATAGGAATTTTCTTATGCACAGTTCCGATACAATGTTTTTTCTCTTTTTATTTAGCGGTAAGCGCGCTTCGGATATAAAGTTACCAATTCCACTGGGACGCTAAAGTTCTGAACTTATATTTCCAATATTCTTCCTCTTAGAGTGACACTGTATTAATTGTTATTAATTTATTGATTTATTTTGGCATCAATATCAACTTTTAGCAAACTCATATTCCCGAGGTCGTATTTATGATCCACTGAACGCAGTGAATGTTGAAGCCCTTAAAACGATATAAAAGATTAAAGATGTGAAATGTATATTTGCATGCTATGTAACGTTTTCTCGTCTTTTACTATTCAGCTATCGTTGGCACTGGTTTTGCTTTTAGCAAAACAATTGTCCTAGTTGTTACATATATTTTATTACGTACTCAGTTGTGTGATGTGACTGTATATGTTCATATATACAAAAATGTATATTTTCATTTTACATACGTTGTGTGCTATTTTAATCCGCTACTACAATGGCCACTGTAATGTTTGAATTTGTTTTATTTAATTGTAAATAAGTACTATCCATGTATCTGTCTTTCGAATTATGAATGTACTTCTTCTATGCCGTGTTGGTAACATAGCTCACTCAGATACAATTTTAATGTAATTTACCAGGATCACAGACATACTTTTAATATAATTTCTTCTATGTTGCTTCTGAGATACAGTATATAAGAACAAAAATGGCGGAAAATTCTGCCACTCTTTACTTCAGAGACCACGAGAGCAATTGAGGACAAATAAGAATGTGTTGTTTTATGTTTGGGCGAAATCCAACAATAGGTTGCCTAAGAAAGGCCATTGTGTCTGCTAATGTTTAAATGTTCCAAAGCCAACTAACCCAAACAAAACATTTGTGTCACTTCCATCTTTTGAGAGCATAACAATTTGTCCTTTCGATTCTCTTCGTGTGACAGACCCGTCTCTTGATAACAGTAAAAGTTATAATCGACTGATCACGTTTCGTAGTAAATAAAATAAAATCTAGCCCAATCCCATAAAGTGTATATTCAATGATCTTTAATTAAGGGTATACGAATACCAAGCCCTACACATAATGAATTAGTCACGTACGCCGATCCTGCTGGTTATCTAATTTGGTTTTGTCTATCTTTATGTTATCATCTATTCGTTTACAGGGTTTAATGTTCACTAATCCTAAACAGGTTCTTACCCCACGGATTATGCTGAAATCTACACACATCATGACATTAGGGCCACGGATTATGCTGAAATCTATACACATTATGACATTAGGGCCACAGATTATGCTGAAATCTATACACATCATGACATCAGGGCCACGGATTATGCTGAAATCTATACACATCATGACATTAGGGCCACGGATTATGCTGAAATCTATAAACATCATGACATTAGGGCCACAGATTATGCTGAAATCTATACACATCATGACATTAGGGCCACGGATTATGCTGAAATCTATACACATCATGACATTAGGGCCACGGATTATGCTGAAATCTATACACATCATGACATTAGGGATTAACCATTTAATGTAGCTTATTTATTTTAGTATGAGGGAGCCAGCCCTAAATATTTGTTCCGAATCATGAATACGAGTTTTGTACTCCGACTAATATAGCGGACATAACAGTGTCATTTTCTATCAATTAGAACATGCATTGCTTTGATAAAATTTGAGGACCGGAATATTTTATTGCATAATTACAACACCCTCTAGCTTCCTCCTCCCAACTTTCTCATCCTCCTCCGACGACGACACACATACACACAAACGTACACACACACACACAAGCACACACACAGAGGGGGCAACTGGTGATATATCCCCAGTCCCGGGCCCATATGAGGGACCAGGCCAAACAATACTTTTTAATTTTGTGAAGAAAAATTGGTTTGAACAAGAACTAGGAGAGTCCCGGGTGTTTCTTACCT
Source organism: Sinohyriopsis cumingii (assembly GCA_028554795.2). NCBI lineage: Eukaryota > Metazoa > Mollusca > Bivalvia > Unionida > Unionidae > Sinohyriopsis > Sinohyriopsis cumingii. The sequence goes on from CM068830.1 coordinate 15,468,800, forward strand.
CAGGCCCGTGATCGTACTCTACGGCCCTGCACACACACACACACACACACACACACACACACACAAAAGCACACACATAGACTAGCACACGTATTGCACACCGGTCCAAGGTATTACTAACATTAACCAACAATGAGAAGTGCCTAGTTAGTTCATTTGTTCTACTTGATCCATATTGACATTAGTTGTATTACAGGACAGTTCTTTTAATTTGAAATTAAACCCTTGGAATACGACTTCATTGACATAAAAAAAATCTTGCATCAGTTTTGTTGTATAAAGTGCCATGACATATTTTTCAATCACACTATTTCTCAACAATCCATCTGCTTTCGAATTGCAAGGACTTGGAGTTTGTAAGTAATAGAGAGGCCTGTCTCTTCGCCTTCAAAAGAAGTCATTTGTTGCAATCTAAACTCGGCAAAGATTTTATACTTCAGTCGATCATATGGTTTCAATACAGGATTATGTAAAAAGAAAATCTAAATGTATTGCTTTTCCATGCCAAGGCTGTACAAGTTCAGGTAATCAACATACTCTATAGGGCTTCTAAGGTAATAATACGTAAGGCTTTTACTTGTCACCGAAGTATTACCTACATGTCGGTCGCATGATTGTATTTGCCTAGACGTGTGTTTCAACACAAAGGAATCACGCAACATACAGCGTATATGTTTCAACACAAAGGAATCACGCAACATACAGCGTATAATGTATAAGATAAACATGGCAACGGTTGCAAATGAGGTGATTATTTCATCTCCGCTAGCGCTGTTTCATTGTTTTTACTCCTTCATTCTTGTTTAATTATAGTAATATGTTTGTTTGCAGCTTCATACGCTCCAAACAATAGTGCTATGTATGTTTAATTTGTATTATTTGCTTGTTTCACTCCATGGTTATATTTTACGTCTATGTGTATTTTGCATTTGACCTTGGTCCGAAAGCAAGTCAATGGTGTACATGAGCAGTCCCATGTTTCAATAACATGATACGTAGCTAATATTAGTCTATGATAATATATTAAATATTCGGATCATTAGTAATGGTAAGCATGTTTACACTGGCTGAAGTTAACGATTCAGTCTTAATTCTGAACTTAGAATCTTCCTGAATGGAAATTTCTCGTTATGATGACGGAGTATTTGCAGAAAATGGTAAATGCTGCCTAGGTCATGTAGAGGGGTCTTTTAACTCTTGCAATGTTTAGGTCCTAATGACATATATTCTACCACGTCAGCAACATTTGTATTATTTGACGCCAAGACGCTACAACGTTGCAAGGAGTTCAGTTCAATATCAGCTGGTTATTGTGTATAGCCATGTGATGTTTACTACTATTCTCTTCACATATCGATTGAAATCGTGATGACAGCTTAAACGCAATGATTGGATACAAAGGACGTCCTCGATACTTCATGGGGGTTTCATTAAAGAGGGAAGAAGGAACCATTTTGCTGGAACTTTCTGCATTTGAACAAATTAAAAAACAAAAGTACTCACGAACTATCGATCGTCTTTCATTTATGTACAAAGTTCACCTATCTGATGTCGTAGAAACACACAAAACATGGTAAACATAGTTCATGACGCAATTACCTTCAAGAAGAATTATTTATTGCGAACGTTTTATACGATAGAAAAGGCCTTCAGCGTGCGAAAAGTTGTAAACCTATCAAACCTGGAAACAAAAACCATATTCTTGAGTTTTCCCGTGCATTTATTGATAACTTATGTTTCAGATGTTATTCGGGGCAGCTTTTAGGTCTTAGTGGTTTTATTTACTCGTGTAAGCCAGGTGAAGGGTGAAAAGCCTGGTGCGAAGAGAGTAGTGAAGGGGGCCACCCTAGGAACAATGGGAATTAGCATTACAGACCCCCCCCCCCCCCCTGGGCCACTCTAGGGACAATGGAAATTTAACATGGAGAAAAACCCTGGGCCACTCTAGGGACAAGGGGAATTTAACATGGGGAATAGAGTTTGGGCTTGTCTAGGGACAAGGGGAATTGAACATGGGGAATAGAGTTTGGGCTTGTCTAGGGACAAAGGGAATTGAACATGGGAATAGAGTTTGGGCTTGTTTAGGGACAAGGGAATTAACATGAGAGAAAAAAAATCTACTACGTTAGGGACAAGGGGAATTTAACATGGGATTTTTTTATTAAAAAAAATTAAAAAATAAAAAATAAAAAAGGGTAGGCAATCGAAAGTCAATCTCTTTTCGAGACCTATGAGTGGCCCTGAAAAGGGCCATTGGGTTTATGTTAATGTATCCATTAACATAAAGGGCACCGCATTGGTCTTCTTCTTGTCCTTAGGCTGCGTCTCACTGTTGGACCGTAAATCAGCACTCTTTTGAGGCATCCTTGTCTTTCTACGTAGATCCTACGTATCCACAGACTGGTGTCTGTCCTGTGGACAATGGTCCACTTGGATCGGACATACATTAGCATGTCCGTCCTAAACATCATTGAAGACACAAGAGTGGATGATTCAACTGTTGTCCACATCTTGAGGCGACGAGAACAGGTGAATCAATGCAGTGAACTGCGCTTATTTATAGGTAGAGGAAGGATTGAAACGGATTGAGTTCATTCACCAATCCAAACACGCGTGACAAAATTCAGTCAGCCCGTATCCAATCCGAAGAGAACAGTCTGTAACGTCATGTGGTCTATATAGATTCGCTAGCGCCTGTGTGTAGTCAATCTATGCGACAGTGATTCAACATGACGGAAACTCAGAAAACGATCCATTGGGGTGCACCAGCAGTGGAGACCACCCAAGGGAACCCGGACTTACTTTCAGAAGAGGTAAATTGGGATTTTGTGGATTTTCTTACCTCGCAAGAATTTGTTCCGGAACCTTCGTTACCTTCTTCATTACCGCAAGTGGAGAATTTTAGACAGAGACAGAAAGAAGAATTGGAGAAATTTATACAACGACAAAAGGAAGCGGAACAAGCTTTACTCCTACAGCAACAGCAGCAAGAAGAAGAGGTAAGAAAAAAACAACAACAAGAAGAAGTAGCAGCAAAGAAACAAGTGGGTGAAAATCAAACGGTCACGGTACTGTTGGACATTTTAGCGGAGTTAAGAAGTCTGAAACAAATGTATCAGACTTCTTTATTACGACCGAAGAGAATACGACCTTCCCGAGCTAAACACGTCAACCTTGTGACTAAGCCTACCGTACCACCCTTAGTGATTTCAACCAAATCATCATCATCATCAACAGTACGCCTTCCAGAAGTAGGCCTCGGCCGTGGTAAAGCCTTAAGACAGTTAAAGTTGATTGCTTAAACTCACCCCTACACCAAAAAACCAAAGGCCCTTTTCAGGGCCACCCACGTCTCTCGAAAAGAAATACAATTTCAATTGCCAATAACTAAAAAAAAAAAACAAAAAAAAAAAACAAAAAACAAAAAAAAAAACATTTTACCCCTACAGTACGTGTATATGAGTGCGTGAGTGTACGTTCTTATTTTAAAATCAAAACTCAAAGACACTTACTTTATATAATTAATGTATTCTTTTATCCATAGTTACAATCCAATTCACAATTCACAACATAGCACTTTAAAAAGTTCATTCACTTCTTCTGTCTCATTTTTTAGTCTCTCTGTTTTTTCAATTTCTTCACCCTCACAGGCTTTTCCTCTTCTTCCTCCTCACTTTCTTCCCTTCTTCTTTTCTTCTCCTGTTTCTTTTTCTTTACCTGGCTGCTTTCTTCCTCTGAAGAATCCCTCTCTTCCTCTGAAGAATCCCTCTTTTCTTCTGACTCCTCTTGTTTCTTTTTTGGGCAATCTGGAGACCAATGTCCTTTTTCTTGACAATAATAACAGGTATCTTGACTTTTGTCTTTTCTAGCCCCTTTTTTTCTTTTTTGATGGTCTGGACACTCTGAAGACCAATGCCCTTTCTTCTGACAGATATAGCAAGTATCTTGACTTTTATCTCGAAAGGAAGGAGAGTAGTCCGTCGGCTGGTCTGAAGAGAATTTTCTAATGACCCCTCGCAAAGCTCTGATGAAACGTTCGATCTTGGTAGTCTCTTCCATCGTTGTGCTCGGTTTGAGAGTGAAATGAATAGTGAAAGGACAAGACACACACCCTTTTATATACGCTGGTCTGCCATGATTATAAATTAGTTTATGGTGTTTAAACTTGAGTCATTTGACGTTTTGCGCTCAAGATGAAACGATCCAATTCATTTGAGAAGAAAGAAGAAGAAAGTAAGAGGCAGAAACGTGATCTATCGCCTCGTACCAGGGCTGAAGTCTTGGCACAAATTCATGCCAGTGATTTTGAAGAGGACATGCGTGAACCAGAATCCGAACCCTCTAAACAAAGTTCGCTACCCTTAGTCAACCCCGAAAAATACTATTCCATTCGAGAGACGGAAAAGCGCTCCTCTAGAAAATTTAGAACCACGGCTTACAAATACACGGTAAAGTTTAAAGATTTCAAGTCCGACGTACCGTTAGAGAAAGCAGAAGGGTTCATTACCGGAGTGTGGGATTCTTTGCTCACCACACTCAAGCGACAATGTCAACCCAAAGAAGACGATCGCTTGAGACTTTCCATACAACACGACGGTTTGAAATCCCCTGTTTGGATTGAGTTTAGCACCCCTGCAGAATTGACCACTTCCAAAGTCATGGACAAAATTCAACACGTGCAACAATCTAATGACCAGTTTGACATCACCGATGGAAAAGCCACACTGGAAATGACTCACGTCTCTCCTCCTCAAGGGACTGGACGCAGAAAGATGTTATTGGTGAACGAGCTTCGCAACACCAAAACAAGTCTCGTCCGAATTAACAACCCTCAAGACCAGATGTGTTTAGCCAGGGCTATCGTGGTGGGACGAACCTATGCCAACAAGAACGACACGGTAGAATGGAAAAGAACCTGGGAAACTATTCGAAAATCGGACCGAGTCAAACAACGAAATGAAGCAGAACTCCTGTTGCAACAAGCCGGACTGTCCAAAGACACACACTGTGGCATTCCTGAAATGCAAAAATTGCAAGATGTCCTAGCTCCACGCTACACCTTGAAAGTGTACCCTCAAGAAATGCGCGGGCCTCTGTTGTTTCGAGGGAAAGACTTTAAGGACGGAAAATACATTCATGTCTATTATCACGATGACCATTTCGATACCATTACCAGTATCACCGGATTCCTAGGATACAGATATTACTGTGAGAAATGTGACCATTGTTATAATAACCGAGAGCAACACAAGTATTGTGGATCGAAATGCTCAGGATGTTTGGCCTCTCCACCCTGTCTGAGCGAAGGACCAGTGCCTTGTTCAACTTGTCTGCGCACGTTTGTCAGCCCTACCTGTTACCAACAACATTTGAAGACGCAAGGTTCACAGCAGAAATGTGCTTGTCAACTCCTGAGATTGTGCCCTACGTGTGGACAAGGCATACGTACAAATAATGCCAAGGCACACGTATGTTCATGAAAGAAAAAATGTCACATTTGTCATCACATCGTGGACTTGGAACATCAATGTTACATGCAAAAATACCAACCCCAACCAGAGGAAGAGGACGGTCACAAGAAGAAGAAGAAAGGCAATTTCATCTTTTTCGATTTCGAATGCATGCAAGAGACTGGCATTCACGTTCCTAATTTCTGCGTGGCTCATCGAGCGTGCGAGAAGTGCATTCAGGAACCTATCTTCAGTCATTGCCCTCACTGCAGCAAGATTCCCGGAGGGCGTGAAAAAATCTTTCGAGGACCGAACACGTTAGCCGATTTTGCCCAATGGGTCTTAGACCCCATCGACAAGACATGGAGCCAAGAGGACATCGAACGTTACGGAGATTGTCATCGTCATGCCACGGTGATGGCTCACAATTTCTCCGGATACGATGGACAGTTTCTTTTGAGATACTATACGGAACAAGGCACCGAGCGTCCTAAAGTCACTTTGAACGGAGCCAAAATCATTTTCATGCAAGTAGGACAAGTACAGTTTAAAGATTCGATGAGTTACTTGGCCATGCCTTTGAGCCGAATGCCTAAAACGTTTGGAATGACAAAAATGGCTAAAGGGTACTTTCCACACTTTTTCAATACGGAAGCCAATCAACACGCCGTTCTACCCCATTTGCCTGAGGCTCACTATTACGACCCCGACAACATGCGTACCGAACAACGAGAAGCTTTCTACGCTTGGTACCAGGCTCACGCCTCCGACCCTTTCGACTTTCAGGAAGAAATGTTAAAGTAGTGTCGTTCCGACGTGGACATTTTACGGCGTTGCTGTGAAAAATTTCGAGAACTGTTCATGGAACACGGAGGGGTCGATCCTTTGAAAGAAGCTTGCACCATTGCCAAAGCGTGTTCCTTAGTGTACAGACAACGATTCATGCCTGAAAACACCGTTTCTGTCATCAGCCCTCAATCGACCAACTATGTCAAACGTCAATACTCGGTCAAAACCCTACGTTGGTTACATTACCTGTGCGACAAGGAAGACAAATGGATTCAGCATGCCCGCAACGGAGGAGGCGAAAAGACCATCGGAACGTATTCGGTAGATGGCTGGGACTTAGAAAACCCCAAGATCGTGTACGAGTTTAACGGTTGCTTATTTCAAGGATGTCCCGTCTGTTACCCTGATCGTAGCACTAAAAATCAGCTTTTACAACGAACCATGGAAGACTTGTACCAGGACACTTGTCAGCGACGCCTAAAGTTGGAACAGGAAGGATACCAAGTGGTGGAAATGTGGGAACACGAGTACGATCACCGTATGAAAACCGATCCCGAGTTTAAACGCCTCGTGGAAAGTTACCAGTTCATGGACCCGCTTAACCCGAGGGATAGTTTGTACGGAGGAAGGACCAATGCCACCTGTTTGCTGTACCAAGCCGACGAAGAGAAAGGAGAAGAAATCAAATACTTGGACGTGTGTTCGCTGTATCCCTACGTGTGCAAATATTGTCGCTTTCCTGTAGGGCACCCGCAATTGCTTACGGAACACATCGACCTGAAAAACATTTGACAATACGAAGGTCTGATCAAGTGTAAAGTTTTGCCGCCCACGGACTTGTACCATCCCGTGTTACCTCACCATTGCCAAGGCAAACTAATGATTCCTTTGTGCCGTACTTGTGCCGAAACGTGCAACCAAGACCAACCTTGCATCACACCCAGGAAGAACGGGCCTTGACAGGGACATGGGTCGACGTGGAATTGTTCAAAGCTCTGGACATGGGATACCAACTGTTAGAAGTGTACCAAATTTGTCACTTTCCCAAGACACAACAATACCACAAGGGTGACCCCACGCAGAAAGGCATTTTCGCAGACTACGTGGATGCCTTTTTGAAACTGAAACAAGAAGCCAGCGGCTATCCTTCCTGGTGTCACACTCCCGAAGACCAAATAAAATTCAAAGAGAAATATTATGAACAAGAAGACATCACTTTAGATCACATCGAGAAAAACGAAGGCAGGCGATCGTTTGCCAAAGTGATGTTAAATTGCTTGTGGGGTAAAATGGCACAATGACCGTGTTTACCCAAAACGGAATATTTGACAGAACCTTCCAGCTACTTCCAGATGATTCACGACAAAACCAAATACATGAAACACGTGGACGTCGTTCGCGAGGATTTGATCTTGGTCAATTACGAAGAAGATCTGGACTTTGTACAAGACGACCCTTTTGGAAATGTCATCATTGCGGCTTACGTGACAGCTCATGCTCGCTTAAAATTGTACGAAGCTTTAGAACTGTTAGGGGAACGCGTCCTGTACTTTGACACGGACAGTTGCATCTACATCGATCACCCGAGTGAACAGCACCCTGACATCGAAGGAGACCGTTTAGGAGCCTGGACAGACGAGCATCCCGACGACAAGATTCTAAGTTTCGTCAGTGGCGGTCCAAAAAATTACGGCTACGAATACCGGGACCCACAAGGAGAAGTGCACACGAAGTGCAAAGTGAAAGGATTGACTCTGAATTATCGTACCAGTAGAGTGGTCAACTTTGGGGTACTGAAAGAAGCCTTGCAATCCGGAGAGGATGAACATTTTAAAGTGACCACTCACCAACCGAACAAGATTGTACGTTTACCCACTCACCACATCGTCAGTCGACCCCTGGAAAAAATCTATCAAATCGTGTACCAGAAGCGAGTGCGACTACCCAGCCACTTTACTTTGCCGTATGGACACTTTGGTATAAAACATTGGTTGTAAGAGGATAGTCACCCACTAGAAGGATGACTTCGCCACAGCAAGAATCGAGTGAGAAACCCGATGAGAACTCCAAGTTCAAACCCTACCATTTTCCAGTCTTCTCACCTGACTATTATGATTGTGCCCGTCGATTGGATCACGTTTCAGAAATTGCCTACGGATAGGGAAGGATTACCTTCTTCGCATGTTTTAGCTAGAACAGGATTTGTCTACTTGGGACGTGAGACAGGATTGGGATATGAAGTACAGTGTTTCGCTTGTGGCCTGAAGTTACGAATGGATCTATGTATCTATAAAGATTCAGCTATTCTGGAACATACTCGATGGTCGCCGCACTGCCCTTACCTTTCTATGGCCTTTCCACCCATGACATTACGGTACAATGATGACAGTACCTTAGAGACGGTACCTTCCAAAACAAGACATAAAAAACATAAAAAAGGAAAGATGTACAAGCTGGAGACTGCATTGCGACTAGTATAAAAAGGGGTTATGGTCAAGATCGATAGTTCATTGGGACTACCAAGACCGAGCGAACAAGATGAATACTTTCAGAGAAACACAAAACAAGTTTAAAAAGGCACAATTCAAGTGTGGATCTTCTGAAGTGGAATGCGATTGTGAGCCTTGCGATGGGTACGATGCTGTACGTTGTGACCTTAGCGATGCCGTAAAGCATCATGGGAACTTTAGTGTCACTACCCCTATCATGGAAAGTGATGCTGTGCGTGTCAAACCTAAGGGATGCGAAAGTGATGCCGCTCGTCCTCTTGGACATTTTACTGGGTTTTGTTTTAAAGGGGAATGTTCACCTTCACGTCTACCCCCCTACGGATGTCATCCAGCCCTGAGCAAACTCCTGTTCATGTCACCCAACCCTCATCGAAACGAACTGTGAAAGACGAATATTCGTTTCCTGTGCGTTTGTCGGAATACTGCGACTTTTGAAAATCGTCTTCAATCGTTCAAAGGAAAATGGCCTAAGTTTCTGGGAGGACCGACCCCCGAAGAATTAGCCAGAGCCGGATTTTTCTACTTGGGCGAAGGAGATAAAGTCAAGTGCTTCAGTTGCGGTGTTCACTTCACCACTGGGAACCGCAAGATTCGGCCTACGTAGAACATGCTCGGTGGTCACCGAATTGTCATTACTTACCCTTAGTGGGACCGAGACATTGAAGTAACTTACCATGTCGTTGACGAAGAAGAAACCAGATTGGTTAGGAGTCAAATGTTGGACATCACCGAGACCAGTATTTAAACTTCATTTCAAAAACGATATTGAATCATTACCTAAAGAACTGCAAGAGAAGATTTGCAAGGAAGTTTGGCAGGGACTTGCCAGAGTGAAATCTCAATGGGTCACTGTAGAACTTTTGTGCCAAGAAATTCACAAGAGGAAAGTGAAAAAAGTCAACCAGTGTGTTAGATTTCTTTGGGTCAAGTGTGCATTCGTCCTATTGTATTACTCTAGACCGTTTACATCAAAAGAGTTCAGTGACATTCTTGGACGTTACCCTGCATGGCAGTGGTCAGAAATTATTCACTATGTGGATTACTTTTGCTCTAGGAGAAGATTGTGAATTGTACGGACTGACTTATTCATGGATACTTTACAAGAGAACATTCGTGCTTTGCCTGTGGAATTGAGAGAAAGGATTTACCGAGAGCTGGTCAAAATACAAGTGAAACGTAAGGAACAATTGCATACGTTACGTCACCAGATCTTTAACCACTGGTACCTGAATGGTATAAGAGAACTGATTCGTCAGAAATTGTTTCAGTGGTCAGACCTTGTTCAATACTTCCAGCCCCCCGATCATCCACGTGTTGATCATTTTGGTTACTTCGAGATTCACCTAGTGCAACGCATTGAGGAAGACAAGGTAAAGGAATACCGACATATTTTACGTGGAATCTACTTAGCGGAAGAGGAAACTTCTAAACAAAGTCTGACGTTTCGGTTACAGTATGCAACATTTAGATTCCTCACTGGAGAGCGAAGATCTCTGGCTAGAAAGTACGTGTATAGCTTCCGAAACAAAGAGACTATAAAAACAGGCTGCCATGCCGCAACTTATGTCGTATGTAATCCAACAGATTCCGTGGAAGGAACTCAATGACCATATTCAAACCGTGGATCATTATCATCGATTATTACAAGAACTGTATCCATTCAATTTGGGTCGACAAGTGGTGTGTGTCTTAGTGACTTGTTTTCTGGGATTTCGTTTACCAGCCGATTCCTTGTGGACACTTTACGAACAGTACTTACCACCTCAATGGCCTTAAATGGTCACGAGAGACTCCTTTTGCTCAAAGCCTTACGTTTTCATCTGGATACTTCTCGACCTCTACGGGAAAAAAAGATTCGTCAACCAAAGCCATTCCATTGCCACCTCCACCAGCACTACCGTCGACTTCTACTCCCGTAGCCCATCGGACACGCAAATCCGTTTCTAAACCACCCTTTCGACCCACCCAAAGTAGCATCACCGAAGAGTGGGTGACTTATTCACACACCAAAAAAATGGAGAAGGTGTTAGCCAGCATTTACTACGATCCCTCGCATCCTGCAGGTTACGCAGGAGTTCAAAAATTGTATCGTGCTGCCAAAATGCGACTGAAAAGTCTCCGTTTACATCAAGTGCAACGATGGTTACAAGAACAAGCTACCTACACTTTACACAAACCCATTCGACGCAAGTTTGCCAGAAGTCGCACCCGAGTGGAAGGCATCGATCATCAATGGCAAACTGATTTAGCCGATGTCTCTCATTTGGCGAGCTACAATCGTGGCTACAAATATTTGTTTTGTGTCATCGACGTCTTTTCCAAATTTGCCTGGGTCGTACCCTTGACTTCCAAATCCAGCAGCGAGTTAGTGCGAGCCCTGCAACGAGTGCTGAAACAAAGCGGTCGTCATCCTCTTCGATGGCAAACGGACAAAGGCACCGAATTTCTGAACCAAGCTTTCCAAAAAGAATTAAAGAAACGCGACATTCATTTTTTTACCACCGAGAATCCAGAAAACAAAGCCAGCATCGTGGAACGTTTTCAACGCACTTTGAAAGAACGCATGTGGAAATATTTTACGCATCACCACACTCTGAAGTACATCGACATCTTACCGCACCTGGTGCAAGCGTACAACCAATCTTACCATCGAAGCATCGGACGTGCCCCGCAAGAAGTGACTCCCGAGAACCAAGTGTTGGTGTATGAGCGCCTGCTTGGTACGTCCCCGACGAGGGCTGTCCCCAAGAAAAGTGGAATGTTGGCCGTAGGAGATTGGGTGCGTATTGGTAAAACCAAACGCACTTTCGACAAAGGTTACTTACCTAACTGGACGACCGAATTGTTTCGTGTCACTGGACGAGTGCATGGCCGTCATCCTGCCGTCTATAAATTGGAAGACATGAACGGAGAAGTGCTCAAAGGAACGTTTTCTTTGCCCGAGTTACAACGTGTCACCAAAAAAGAGGACGACGTGTACGACATCGAAAGCATTCTCGAACGCAGAACCCGTAAAGTGGGCAAACGACGTGTCAAAGAAGTCAAAGTACGTTGGAAAGGATATCCACCCAGTTTTGATTCTTGGATCGACGCTTCGCAAGTCATCGACTATAAAAAGAAGTGACCATCATGCCCTTTCACACAGACGCAGCTACGTCGACCACTCCTTCACCTAGTTCTTCTGTGCAAGATTTACAAAAACAACCCTTGTGGGTGTGGTGTGGAGAACGTGTGCCTAAAACGCAAATCGTCTTTTTCTGCCAAATCTTCGTGGTGTATTGTGTCATCGGAGCAGCCATCGCCAATTTGAGTTTGCAACAAAGAGACAAACAATTGTGGACCATTTTATTGAGCAGTTGCATCGGTTACCTGCTTCCCAATCCCTCCCTGAAATTCACTTCGAACGGGAACCACGGGAACCTTGTGTCCAGTGCCAGTGCCAGTAACCACTCCAATAACAACCACAACCAGAACCCCATTTTAGGCTGACGTCCAGTAACCCCTCGGACAGCCACAGAACTCTGGAATTATGAGTCACCAAAACCAATTTTACTTAACCTTACCCAGTGACAGTTCCATGGAGGTGTTTGCCCACAACACGTTGTGCTGTTACACGGCCAAATATCTCAGTCCATCCCATTAGATCACGAAGCCCATTGGGAAGTGGCTTTTTAGTGGAAATCATTCACCCGACCCAAGACCTGAATGTCCTTCCCAATCAAAATTTTTTTGATGTGGAAGTTCATGACGAGCAAGTGCAACAGTACTTGGATACCCATGTCATATATGACAAGAAAACCCGTACACAAAATCAAAAGTACACCACCTATCACTTGTTCATTCCCCCAGGCTATTATTTTAGTGGTCAACATTTGGTCAGCACCATAGGTACCAGGTTTAATGGCGTGTTTCTTAAAGCTTTGGAGAGTGTCAGAAAAAGTGTCACCATGGAATACCACAAAGCAGCTCGTCGCTTCTCGATGAAATTTGACGGGAGTAAAATCCTGTCCATTTTATTTGGTCCTGAATTGTTTGATATGTTGGGCGGAGACATGAACCTGAGAATGACCATAATCAAGAAAAACGAATTACCAATCATTTACGACAACGAGTCTTTTAGCAAGTTATTTCGTACCCCGGTAGAACTGGACCAAGGACTGAATTTGATGTTCGTGTATTCCGATGTGGTGGAGTACAACGTGGTGGGACACACCTCTGTACCGTTACTGCGTGTCATTCCTTTCAAAGTGGACTCTGCCACGAACGCTCACAAGGAAGGTGGAAACACTTATCACGTCCACCGCGAATTTGTACATCCTCACTATTTGCCCGTCAGCAAGTCGTATTTGGACACGGTCAACATTGCTATAAAAGGAGATTTGGGACAAAATATTCCATTCACCAAAGGAAAAGTCACGGTGAAACTCCATTTTCGAAAACGGTTCTCTCACGACTCGTAAGTCATGTATCCAGTGTACCGAGAGGTTGCTCGACAGCGAGGACACGGTTTAGGAGATATGTTAAAATCGGCCTTTCGTTCGGTGGCCCCGATGTTGAAACCGATGGTGACACGCGGATTGCACGCCTTGAAAGATGCGGCACTGACGCAAGGCAAAGAATTTCTCCAAAATGTCATCATCGACAACCAAAACCCTAAAGAAGCCTTCATGAGGGCTGGCAAAAATGTCTTGCTGCAAATTGGCAAAGACATTTTGGGCCGCCGAGAAACACCTATAAATACCCTGTACGCTACCGAGTCAGGCATTCAGCAAGGACAAGGCAGAAAGAGACGACGAAGAAAACACCCTTTCACCAGACTTCACACTTCTAAAGCTAGAAAGACAAAGAAAAGAAGAACCGTTCGAGACTTAGACGTTTTCGATTATTGAGAAAGAACAAAAAAAAAAAAAAAACAGAAAATAAAAATGATGCACCGAGAGTCTTGAGCTTGTTCCAAGTCGGAACTGGATCTGTTTGCCATGCCCCCCACCATGATGACCATGCAAGAATCCCAGTGGGTGGAATTTCACCCGGTCTCCTCATTGACCGATTCTGCTCCCATCGAGTTTGAAATCAAAGGACAGCCCGAAGATTACATTGATCTGAATAGCAGTTACTTGTACCTGAAAGTCAAAGTTCTAGATAAGACTGGAGGTCCTATAGACGATGAAGCAGTAGCTCCCGTCAACAATTTCATGCATTCCTTGTTCAGTGGAGTGGACTTGTACTTGAATAACAAACTAGTCAGTAGCAGCATGGATACTTACCCTTATCGTGCCTACCTGGAAAATCTCTTGACGTACGGAATAGATGCCAAGAATTCTCATCTCAATGCCTGTGTACTATGGGAACCTGACGAAGTAGACCATTTTGAATTATTGGAAGCTGATGAAAAGAAAGAACACAATGAGGGATTTGTAGAACGAAGAAAAAAAAATCAAAGGACTCAACAAAAGTTTAGAACTGATGGATCGTTTGCATTTGGACATGTGGTTGCAAGAGAAATATTTGCTGAACGGGGTGGATGTCCGCCTGAGACTGAATCGTAGCAGTACCGCTTTCCATTTATTGGCTGATACTGACGATTTCAAAACCAAAATCCAAGAAGCCAGACTCTACGTACGACGCGTGGAAGTGTTACCCAAAGTGGGAAACGACATTAGTCAGACGTTGAGCTGAACGACCGCCAAGTATCCCATACGTCGCGTGGAAGTGAAAACTTTCACCATTCCTGCTGGACAGCGATCCATGATCGAAGATCATCTGTTCCAAGGACAGCTACCCAAACGTTTAATCGTTGGTATGGTCGAGAATGAAGCCTTCAACGGAGCTATCGCTAAAAATCGTTTCTACTTTCGACACTTTGGCGTGTCCAAGATCGAAGTCAGTCGCGATGGCAAAACCTTGTGTACCCGACCTTTCGAACCTGACTTTGAGAAGAAGAATTACTTGAGATCGTATTTGTCCCTGTACGAAGCCACCGGACAGTTAGGAACCAACACCAGTCACGGCATTACGTACGAGGATTATGCAGGAGGTTATGCTTTGTGGGCTTTCGATTTCACTCCAGACCAAGGCAGCGACGAGGGACATTTCCACCCTATAAAATCCGGCCAGATTCGTGTGGAAATTCAGTTTGCAAACCGAGACCCTGATAAAACGGTGAACGTCATCCTGTATGCAGAATTCGATAATACCATATAAATCAACAGTTTGAGAGAAGTCATTCTAGACTATTAGAAGCCATGGAAGACTGTTATCCCTCTTTACCTAGTGGAGAAACTTTGGAGATGGAATGTGAGGAGACCATGGAAAAAGAAGAAGTTATCATGATGAAGTCAAGATGGCCAGAACAAGAAGCCCATTTAGTCTCCTGTTTTGCCAAACACTTGGTCGAAAACATGATGGAATTGATCAAGAAAGATTGCTATGGATGTCAAAACGATCATCCCAGTCAAATTCAACACGATAAATGCCTGATGCTGAGTCAAGAAGAAAAATTGGACGAGTATCTGGACGATGCTTGGAGTCTCATCTCGGACGAAGACGTGTTGCATCAGTGGTATAAAGACTTGCGTGAACATTCTTGTCAACCATTAACCACTCAAGAGATCGATCGCATCGAAGCTCTCCTGAATCAAAGTGAGGAGACGAAACGAAGAAACGGTTATTTGTCAGACATTTTCAAGCAAAAAGTCAGGATCGAATTGATGACTTATTATTACCTGTGAAGAAGAAAAAAAAAACAACACACAAATGAATACCAGGGAACTTTATTACCTTTTGAACCACAGTTCGTATACGTCTTCTTGGAATCCTGTCGTCTGTGCTAAAGATCATCGCAAACCTCAAGACCATCTAGCTTACGTGATCAACACGGACGACAGTCATCTCCCAGGAACCCACTGGGTAGCCGTTTACTTTCCTCAAGAAGGATGTGTGGAATATTTCGATTCGTACGGATTGCCCCCTTTGGAAGACAATATCATTGACTTTATGAGAAGAAATGCTCAAACCACCCGATTCAATAATGTGAAATTACAAGGCACAGATTCCTTGGTGTGTGGACAATATTGTGTGTATTTTCTGCATCATCGCAGCCTGGGCTATTCCTTAGAACATTTAGTGACTCATTTTGATCCTCGTTCTTCTTCTAGAAATGATGTGAAAGTAGATCGATGGTTTTGTGACCATTATGCTTATCTTTTGTCTCAAGCTAGGAAACGTAGTGTCCATCAATGGCCTAATGACTTCCAACAATGGAAATCACAATTTCATTCACAACGTTGCCAACCCTGTCCAAAATAATGTGTAAATTGAAAAAATGTTTGTGATTTGAAAAAAAAATGTTTGATGTTATATGGTTGGATTATTGTTAAAAATGTTATAGTTGTTGGTTAGTGTTAAGTGATTTTGAATAAAAAATGTTGTGTTTTGAAGAAAAAAAATGCCTTTGTCTTTTGTTTGGCTATAAGAATGTTGATTCATGCTCTTTGACTTCTTACTATCCCTCTCATGACACTCATTGAACGTTCCGGCGCTTTGACTTTAAGAACCGGGGGAGTTTCCAGTCTAACCATCCATTGTCGACTCATCCTCCTACGAAGATGTGCTCCAAACTAGCTAAGCTAAACGAAGCCTACGTGAATTTGCATAGGGTTAGACACAGTCTGATACCGAAGCCACAAGAGATAGAGAATGTGAGAATATTAAAAGTCACTGAAGACCTGATAGAAGAGCTCTTCAGAGAAGAAGTGAACAGGTAGAAAGAAGAATGGACAGAGAAGTACAGACTTCAGAGACAGCAGCAACAGCAACAACAACAACAGCAGCGGCAGCAGCAGCAACAGCAGCAGGAACCTGAACCTGACAGAGGCTTTGTCGATTGTCGTATCGACACCAAAGAGTTCTTCTTCCCTTTCCGAAGAAGCAGACCTATCGTCAGAAAGTCTATCCTCAGAGGACGACGCATTCTTAGAAACAAAAAGATTGCCATAGCAAACAAAAAAAAACCCAGCCCTTTTCAGGGCTACCCAATACTCTAGAAAAGAAATAACAATCGATTTGCCAATGTGTGTAGGTAGAGTAGTGTGAATATAAACACTGACTCTTTTGTGATGTGAGTGTATGTGTTTGTGTATAGGATTGTGTGTTTGTAAGTGCTCACGTACGTTTGTGTGGATAGTAGATTAAGATCATGTTTTTTTTGCTGTTTGACGTGTGGGAAGAGTAGATTTGGGGTTTGATTGCTTTGCGTATGTGGATAGTATATTGAAGTGATTAATGAAAATTTTTAGAATAGTAATGGGTAGTATAAAAAAGTGAGTGAGTGTTTCTTTTAGGTCCGCGCGTTGTTTGGTCATGATCTAGGTAAGATCAATTTTGTTTTAGGGGGATGTTTTCCATCACGTCCGCGCTTTCAGTATAAATTGAAACTCGTTGGGCAGTCTAGCTACCCTGTTCATTCGTTGACAAGACAATGAATACCAGAATTGTGAAACTGCTAGAACTCCAGATGCACCTGGAATATGCCAGGCGCATACTAAATGAACTGGCCGCGGAGGCCATTGTCGAAGAGGCAAGGATGAAAGAGGAGGAGGAAAGAAGAAAAAAAGAAGAGGACGAAAAGGAGAGCGGAAATTTCAGAATCCCAGAGACAGAAAATTGGGATTCTGAAGCCACTTATCCCGCCTCTGCACTCCCAAGAAGAAAGGTAAAAGGAGACTGGGGAAGAAGATGTGTGTGTGGTACCAGGCCTGGAAGGTGCCATCATTAGATAGGTTCATCTGGAGTTAAAAACAAACAGCCCTTTTCAGGGCTACCCAATACTCTAGAAAAGAAATAACAATCGATTTGCCAATGTGTGTAGGTAGAGTAGGTAGAGTAGTGTGAATATAAACACTGACTCTTTTTCATAGTGTGAGTGTATGTGATTGTGTGTTTGTGTTTGTAAGCGCTCACGTACGTTTGTCTGAATAGTAGATTATGGGTTTGTTTATTGTTTCTTAGCGTATGTGGAGAGTATAGTTAGGGTTTTGTAACCGCTCACGTACGATTGTGTGGATAGTAGATTATGGATTTCGTTTTAATGATTTGCGTGTGTAAATAGTAGATTTGGGGTTTGTTTATTGCTGGTTCACGTATGTGGATAGTAGATCATATGAAATGAGAAAAGTAGGGGATGTTTTCCTTCACGTCTGCGCGTTGTTTGGTCATGATCTAGGTAATATCAATTTTATGTCTTAGGGGGATGTTTTCCATCACGTCCGCGCTTTCACTATAAGAACCCACAGTATTCGTCGTTCAAACCATTCTACAGAGAAGATGGCTTCAAACCACCTCGATAAAATGCAAACATTGCAAGACGTCCTGGACAATTTGGGCATGATGGAACAAATGCTAGTGAGACTAAATGAAGATCACTATTCTTATATATTATATTCTTATATTCTTATCGAGTGAAGATGGAGATTAACAACTTAAGAAAAGTAAAGGAAATGATAAGTGCTGTGATGAAAGAAATAAAGGAGGAGAAGGAGGATGAAGAGGAAAGGATAAGGATAAAAGCATGGAATGAAAAAATTGAAAAAGAAGAAGAAAATGAGAAGAGGAAGAAAGAAGAGGAGGAGAAGAAGAAAGAAGAGAAAAAAAAAGGAAGAAAAGAAGAGAAAGAGTGTAGGAGAGAAAATAAGAAGTTGGTGGAGAAATAGAAAATAGAAGAAATTAGAAGCAGAAGAAACCCAAAGGCCCTTTTCAGG
Source organism: Sinohyriopsis cumingii (assembly GCA_028554795.2). Classification (NCBI taxonomy): domain Eukaryota; kingdom Metazoa; phylum Mollusca; class Bivalvia; order Unionida; family Unionidae; genus Sinohyriopsis; species Sinohyriopsis cumingii. The sequence goes on from CM068830.1 coordinate 15,487,307, forward strand.
GCCACTCATAGGTCTCGAACAGAGATTGACTTTCGATTGCCTACCCTTTTTTATTTTTTATTTTTTAATTTTTTTATAAAAAAATCCCATGTTAAATTCCCCTTGTTCATAAAGTAGTAGTTTTTTTCTCCTATGTTAAATTCCCTTGTCCCTAAACAAGCCCAGACTCTATTCCCATGTTCAATTCCCCTTGTCCCTAGACAAGCCCAAACTCTATTCCCCCATGTTCAATTCCCCTTGTCCCTAGACAAGCCCAAACTCTATTCCCCATGTTAAATTCCCCTTGTCCCTAGAGTGGCCCAGGGTTTTTCTCCATGTTAAATTTCCGTTGTCCCTAGAGTGGCCCAGGGGGGGTCTGTAATGATAATTCCCATTGTCCCTAGGGTGGCCCCCTTCACTACTGAAGAGGGAGAGCGCGAGCTTGATACCGGAGTCCTGTAATCAAACATTGCCGCTTTAAAGGAGAGCAGCATCATAACGTCTGTACTCGCGTATACGTCAGATCCAACTGCAAACAACGTGGACCCTGATCTGCAATCGCATCGGAATCTGCTATTTGTTCGTTTGTTTGCTCCTAAAAAACCGAATAGACCTACATGCCGCCGTATTTCTCGACGACAGATCTGCGTCTATATACTTTGCAATTGGGGACCCCGTGTAGCAGAGTGGTCTATGGAGCTAGACGTTACAAATCACCGATATATCAGCTCTGTCCGCACGGATTCATCTCTCAGACTCGGTCAGCGTAGTTACCCAAGAAAACGTGCCAGTAGCTTCTCGTGGATCGGTCGTTCTTCCAGAGATTTTTCTAGGTTCTTCTTACGCCAAATACGCTGGCAGCCATTTTTATCCTATCATGTGCTGGAAACTAGTGTTAAATTTTAACAATGAAAACAACAGTTTACAACTGGATCCTACTTGTGCGCGAGTAGATACAGTATATTTTCCAGGGGTGGGCAAACTACGGCCCGCAGGCCGCATGGGGCCCGCCAAGGACTTTCTTGCGGCCCGCCAAGGGTTTTCATGCGGCCTAGGATCGAGTCATCATTCGCACTAACTCTGTTTATGTTACTCTGTTTATCAAATAAATGTGCTTCTTTTGAAGTTTAAGTTTAAGTTTTTAAATATTAACAACATATTAACAACTGAAAATTAAATAGATGTTATTTAGAAAAACCTTTTGTTTTTGCTATTTCAAATATTAATTATTTTACTTAATGAACTGTGCGACCCGCGACAAGGTGTAAATTTGTGTATGCGGCACTTGCACTGGAAAGTTTGTTCATCTCTGGCATACACTGCCTGAATGCCACCCTACGAAAAGACAATTGATAGATACGACAGTCTAGATGAACACGTACATGAAAGACTAATATCGCGATTAAAAGGTCGATAAATTTGATTAACTTAAGATAATTTAAATTCGGTAATTTTAGCGATATTACATTCTCGCGAATGCTAATACTTGCGATGTATTAGGGACATAAGTTTCGCATATTTGTTTCAACATATTTTATTTTCATACATGCTGATAAACGAGGTCGGGCTAGCTAAAATTTCTAACAACTTACAACAAGCCCTTCTCCTACAACGGATAAGAAATGAGAAAAATATATAAGGAGATACACTGTGTTCGGTATTGTGAACATAGTTTATTAAACGTTTTGCTGTATGTCAACCAGTTTTGGCATAAATCGTACGACAGAAAAAACTTATTGTAAGACTAGTCACACTTCTCCCTGCTTGTCACTGAGTCAGTTTTCTAATTTAAGATTCGTAACCGAACAGCCAAACAATACAACATTAGCATATGCTAGTGAAAGGATGGATGTTCACAAACTTACATCCTTTCTAGGATTTTAAAACCACATTTATATTTAAGTATGTACAAGACAGTTGACATTTCTGAGGTCGACATAAATAAGTTATCAATATGTTTTATCTACTTGATTAGACTACTACAAAATCTAAGCAGTGATATTTATGGAAGGCAGAAAAAGGCGAAATTTGATTTTAAAATTTAATTCAGGAAATAGAGCCTACGAGATAATGTCATTACCTCAGTTCTGCTTGATTTAAAGTCGAACCAACCACTGACTTGACTATTCGTTATTCTTTTGTAATTCTGTATTTAGTACTTTTTCGTGAGTATCATTTGATGAACACACTAATCAGCCTTTATCAGCAAAGAGTATCGTTACGATCAACATATCGTCATTTACATAGTTAATATACATAACAAGTAACGACCAACCTAAAACAGAGCCTTGCGATACGCACTTAGCATTAGTTCTCCTACCCGATTTAGCAGCATTTACAAAGATTGTTTGGAGTCTGAGTAGTCAAAATACAGGTCAACAATGGTGCTACCAATGCCAACCAAATGCTACAGAGGTATCATCACACATGCTATATTTGAATGGCTGCTGGTCTAAATTGTTTACAGTCTTTAGGGTCTCGAACATAAATAAAACTTGCAGCGACATCACCATATGTCCGGAACTTAGTTGTCTGTCTAAACCTGTATTGTTTTCATTATTATAATAAAGACATGCTTCTCTATTATAACGGGTGGAAAGTTCACAATGGAGCCGAGTAATTAAATAGGAAGGCTGGTGTTTGCATCAAACGAGATAATTCATGAATGTAGAACATCTGTGGGTGGGCTGTAATAAAGGGCTTTAACAGAGTTGACGATCTATCTGCTACTCTGGTCGAATCAATTATTATACTTTTCATGGCAATAAGCTTTTAGAGACCTTTAAATTTAGCACGAAGTCATAGTTGAAATCATCCATATTATCACAGGCATTGAAGCCAACACGGACGATGGTAAATGACAGGTAGGAGATCTCATTGGCTAAAAATGTTACTTGCCTCGCAAGAAATATCATTGGTCAAAAGTTACTTGACTTTCAAGATATATCAATGGCTAAATGTTATTTGAACAGGATAGAACTGAATGGATGCTTGGATCAAATGACAAAACAACAATAATCTCATGAAAGATGGAAATTTATGAAATTAATTTTAACAAATATCTATCTATCTATCTATGTATATATCTATCTATGTATCTATCTATGCATCTATCTATGTATATATCTATCTATGCATCTATCTATGTATATATCTATCTATGCATCTATCTATGTATATATCTATCTATGTATCTATCTATGTATATATCTATCTATGTACCTATCTATGTATATATCTATCTATGTACCTATCTATCTATGTATCTATCTATGTATCTATCCATCTATGTATCTATCTATGTATCTATCTATCTATGTATCTATCTATGTATCTATCTATCTATGTATCTATCTATGTATCTATCTATCTATGTACCTATCTATGTATCTATCTATCTATGTGTCTATCTATGTATCTATCTATCTATGTATCTATCTATGTATCTATCTATCTATGTATCTATCTATGTATCTATGTATCTATCTATGTATATATGTATCTATCTATGTATCTATCTATGTATCTATGTATCTATCTATGTATCTATCTATGTATCTATGTATCTATCTATGTATCTATCTATGTATCTATATATGTATTTATCTATCTATGTATCTATCTATGTATCTATCTATCTATCTATCTATCTATCTATCTATCTATCTATCTATCTATCTATCTATCTATGTATCTATCTATCTATGTATCTATCTATGTATCTATCTATCTATGTATCTATCTATGTATCTATCTATCTATGTATCTATCTATGTATCTATCTATCTATGTATCTATCTATGTATCTATCTATCTATGTATCTATCTATGTATCTATCTATGTATGTATCTATCTATGTATCTATCTATGTATCTATCTATCTATGTATCTATCTATGTATCTATCTATGTATCTATCTATGTATCTATCTATCTATGTATCTATCTATGTATCTATCTATCTATGTATCTATCTATGTATCTATCTATCTATGTATCTATCTATGTATCTATCTATCTATGCATCTATCTATGTATCTATCTATGTATCTATCTATGTATCTATGTATCTATCTATGTATCTATCTATGTATCTATCTATGTATGTATCTATGTATCTATGTATCTATGTATCTATCTATGTATCTATGTATCTATCTATGTATCTATGTATCTATCTATGTATCTGTGTATCTATCTATGTATCTATGTATCTATCTATCTATCTAGCAAAAGCGTACTTTGGAGCTATGCCATCGTCTCTCGTAGACGGACGGATGCCAAGATCTATAACAAATACAGTGGGACCGCTCCGGTGGCTGAGTGGTTAGAGCGTCAGCCTCGGAAGCGGGAGGTCGTGGGTTCGAACCCCGGCCGAGCCATACCAAAGACTTACAAAAATGGTAATAACAGCTGAATCGCTAGGGCATTAAGAGGCTAGTGTTAAGACTGGGTGGGACATCATGCTACTTGATTACACTACTACAAAAACTATATATGTATATATATATATATATATATATATATATATATATATATATATATATATATATATATATATATATATATATATATTTATATAACCAATTAAAACACGTGTATAAATCTTTTTTCTTTCTTTTAAAATAAAGAATGCACTGGTTTGTCATTTACAAGAAAGATATTTCCTCTGCCCCTAAAGGGATAGGTTTCTGAAAGAAAAGACGTTGCTTTCGTACAAACCAGTTGCAGTTGGTGTTGGTTGCGGCAAGATTTAGATCAATGTATGAAACTTAATACAGTAATAAACTCTGAAGAGACAGCTGATTTCGTCACCATACAGCTGGGATACAGATTTTCAGTGGCAACCATTAGCATCATTTGAACATGTCTCTATGGATTTAGTACGTACAATCCTGAGTGTACTAAAGTCATGTAAACTTGATCCAATTCCAAGATTACTACTGCTTGAGTGCTTGGATCCAGTATTGCCTTCACTAACTGATGTTATTAATGCCTCTCTCTCATCCGGGGAATTCCCATCATTTTTCAAAACTGCCCTTGTAGAACCTCTGCTGAAGAAACCAACACTCGACGATAGCAATTTAAAGAACTACCGCTCAGTTTCTAATCTACCATTCATATAAAACCTTTCAGAAAAATTTGTCCTATCCCAACTTGTATCTCATCATAATTCAAACAGTATTTTTAAAAATGTACAATCTGAATATCGCCCTTGCCACAGTATTGCAACTACTCGTCTAAAAGTAGTTAATGACTTTCTATCTGCTTTGGATAGCGATAAGATTACAGTCCTCACCCTACTTGATTTGTCTGCTACATTTGACACAATAGACCATGATATATTTCTTCACCGTCTCCAGCATGTATTTGGCATTCATGATACAGCTTCACTGTGGTTCCTCTAATCCAGGCACATCCTACTTATATTTGGTATATATAGATTTAATATTTGGCTAGAATAAAGAAATAGAAAATGTTGATTGTATATTTCATATGTAGTTGTATCTCCAAATATTATAGTCTTTGCACTAGGTACATTACATATGTTCATTTTATTCCGAATAAAGTGGGACACATGCGAACAATTCTGTATGAATCCAATATTTCCATGCGAATATCATGCTATTGTATTACGTCCTAGGGACATAAATTACGTAGCAAGGAAGTGTAAATCCTAGCAAGCATTCTTTATTTTCCTAAAACATAAAGTCAAACAAAATGAAAGAACTAAAAATAAAGTACAGTATCGTATGAATTTCTATAAGTTCCAAATGTATTAACAATTTCGCAATAATCCAGAAACGTTCCAATGTACATATGCGCTAGCAGCACGGAAGAATCACCGTTCTACTGTCCAAACGTTTTGCTTTAAGTTTGAGAGAACGAAAGCTGAATGCCACATATTTCTTTGAACGCTTCATGATAATTCATCGCAATTAATACATATCCAAGTTCTTGAATAATTTTCCTAAATCCAGTACGAATTGACATATTACAACATATTCTACATGCACTCACCCCCATATGCGACGTGACCTTATCTGTAATGTACATTGTATAGTGTTGGAATACAAATTATGAGAATAGTTTCATTAGCGTAAATGACTAGAAAACAATATAAACACAATAAAATACCCATAACACTTGTCTGGACAGTATAGTGCCTTTTACGGCATCCAAGTTGACCACTTAGCACGATCGAAAGTTCAGCACAAGTCCTTTGACTTTGCATCTGGTATGCACATGTCTATATCGGTCACTGTGTATATTTCCCCAAAAGCAAAAGAAAAAGCCATTTATCGTATGCTACATACTGAAATAAAACACTCAGAGAAATATCAATAATTAATTATAGTACTTTATTTTTATGCAGCGTTATATACCTATATGTTGGATATCACACGTGAAATATCATGTCATACACTAATCAAAGGTGTAAGTGTGATATAGCGTTGTTAAGAACTATTTTACTTCGGCTTTATATGTGTACATAATAATATTTTTGTTTTTCATGAAGTGCTACATTTAATTAGGTTTAAAGATAACTAATTAATAACGGTAATAATTTCAAAGAGGGTATAGCCAAACAATTGGCAAGTAACATGCCTATAAAATGTTCTTGTATCACCTAAAAATCGTCTTAGAGCAAACATTGTAATTAATAGCATTATCCAGGTAATATAAAACAGTGTGAAAATGATAGCATAACCCAGGTAATAGCAGTGTAATTAATAACATTATCCAGGTAATAATAAACAGTATGAAAATGATAGCATCACCCAGTTAATAACTGTTACGTTTAGGCTATTTCAAACAGTAGCAAGAAAATAGTGAAGATAAGAAGCTTTGTAAACGTCAATAAATAATTTTTCTTTCTAGAAAACAAGGTCAAAACGAGAAAAAGAACTTACGGTTCTATGAATGAAATCCAAAAAATAATCCAAGAAAGATCTATTAATTAAAAAATTGAAGTCCTAGTAATAAAAAGTCCTAATGAAACTGAGTTCGAATCCCAATGAAATCCAAAATTGAAAGCGATAACGAAAATAATAACAAAATAATATTCCAGTGTTTGAATTCTGTGCAAATTTCGATAACTGTCCTTATCCAAAAATTAATTTCGAGCACAAGTATTTCTAGGCAAAAACAATCTCTTAGAATCCAAATAATTTGAAGAAAAATTAAAAATTGAACTCAAACTGGTCACAAATAAACACCTTTAAGTGTCAAAGGTGTAAAGTCTGACTTCACAAATTCTCAATAGAAAACAGTTATTTACTAATGTAAGACGCAAAACAGATTTCCGTATGAGGGTCACATGATCATATTTGTAGAATAAGATAGAAGCTTTTTACATGCCTAATATAACGAACTCCAAGTACAGCCTTGACTAAAACCAATGATTTTAACTCTGGGAACAAAATTTAAAAAAATTAAAAAATGTTATTTACTTCAATCCTTACTGATTCAGAATCAAGGTCAGCAACTCAGTCAGCATTAGATACAAAGTTTATATTACTTGTTGTTTACGAAAAACGGTGAAGTCAAAACTGAATTTCTGGAAAAAGTCAAATACAGTAAATAAAGTTACATTACAATAGCATGTAATGGAATACAAAATGAAAACGAACAAATAAACAATTAAATTAAATCAAATATAAATTAAATAAAATATAGATAACAAAAACAAACAGTGTAATTTACAGCATAATACAGGTGATGGAAAACAGTGTAAATGAAAGTATCTTATAAAAACGGCAAGCAGTGTAAAACAATGTCATCACCATTTATAGTGAAAATCACACGGGTCATGTAAGCGCATTTACTGATATAAGTTTAAAAACTAATTTTATTTTAAAAATTTAATCGTAATATGGTTATAACAAAAATTATTCAATTTTTTCGTGATTGCTTGTCGCAACAAAATTTCGAGACGACAATTATTGATCGCTATGGACTTTTATAATGATAATTCGGCATTACCATGGATCACGAAAGCTTATAATGGATTGAACTGTTACTAATGCAGGGTGAATTAAAGTACTGTCGCGTGAATAAGAAGTCGCGTGCATTTTCATTCATCGCCTATATGGTTGAGATAGAAGAGTAACATACAATAAGTTTATTCTTTGCTTCTACATATGATATTTATTCAAAATTATAAATTAGCAAGATGTAAAATTTGGCTAAAATAATTCTGAAATGCGAGTCATGTTTCTACTGTCCTTTACGTGTATGAAAGAGCATATTTATATGGGAAAACATTCATTATGTACGAATTGAAATACAAGATAAGACATACCATAAAGAAGATATATACAAATTTACATAACTGCATCCAATCTATTGGGCTTGCGTGCCGTTTTTTTCTGTCGGTTTTTCCCAGGCAGGCTTTGTTGATAAATAGCGACTTTTTCGCGTCTCTGTTTATTTTGGCAGTATAGCTTCTTCCCAACAACAGGCGTGTTCATCATAGCCCGTGACAAAAACCATTTTAAACAGGATCACCCAGCTTGCTTTACTGTGCCTGTAAATGTCGAAGTACGTTATCACTGAGGAACTTATACAATAATCTTCAATGGGAATTTGATGCACACGGAAAAATATAATGAATAAACGCCATTAAATGGTATATCTGTAATCAAATTCTCCAAAATAACACCTGTAGCCGCAAAATGTGACTACGAGCACGTACATGATCTATGTGGGTACTATAATAGCAAACTGTAACAATAGCATCCTCTAGGTAATAGCAAGCATTGTAATTGATTTCATCAGCTATGTGAATTATACTAGCAAATTGTAACAATAGCATCATACAGGTAATAACAAGCCTTGTAAATGATAACAATAACCCATGTAATGGCAAACATTGTAATTGGTATAATAACTCATGTAATAACAAGCATTGTAATTGATGTCATCAGCTATGTGAATTATACTAGCAAACTATAACAATAGCATCCTCTAGGTAATATCAAGCATTTTTATTGATAGCATGACCTATGAAATGGCAAACATTGTAATTAATATAATAACTCAGGTAATAGCAAACAGTATAATTGGCGTCATGAGCTGCTATGGGAATTGTACTAGCAAACTGAAACAATAACATCCTCCAGGCATTAGCAAACAGTGTAAATGATAGCACAACCCATGTAATAGCTAGCAATGTAATTGATAGTAGCACACATCTAAGCAGTGTGAATTTGTAGTATCGTCCAGCCAATATAGCACATTGTATTTTCGAGTAACACACATCTAAGCAGTGTGAATTTGTAGCATCGTCCAGCCAATATAGCACATTGTATTTTCTAGTAACACACATCTAAGCAGTGAGAATGTATAACATCATCTAAGCAATAAAACGCAATGTAATTGATAGCATAACCCAGGTAATTAGAAACTGTCTAATGCATAGCATGATCCAGGTAACAACAGCCAGTACAAGTTATAGTATCACCTAGGTAACAAAAAAGTATCAAGTGTAATTGATAACTTTATCCAAGTAAGGGCAAAAAATAACATTGATGGAATCATTCAGATAATAGCAAATAGAGTAACTGTTATCATCACCCAGGTAATATCAAACATTATAAATGTGATAGCATCATTCCGGTAATAGCAAACAGTGCAACTGATAAAGAAACGATATCATAGCAAGCAGTGTAATTATTGGCATCACACAGGTAATCACAACAGTGTAACTGATAGCATAATCGTGTTAACAGAAAACAGTGTAATCGATAACTCCGTCCACGTAATAGCAAATAGTGTAATTGGCATCATCATCCAGGTATTAGCAATCAATGTGATTGAGAGCATCACATTTAATAGTGAAACAGTAATTAATATCATCGTCCGTGTAATACGAAACAATGCAATGATAACTTACTTCAAGAAATAGCAAACAATGTACTTGATAAAGTCGTCCACGTTGTAGTAAACAATGCAATTCATAGAATCAGATTTAAAAGTAAACACAGTAACTGATAGCATAGTCCATTAATAGAAAACAGTGTAAGTGATATCATAACACAGGTAATAGCCAGCATCTTACTTAATGCCATCACCGAGATGATGGCAAACAGTGTAATTGACGGAATCAACCATATCATAGCCAACTGTGTAATTGATAGCATCACCAAGTTAATATCAAACAGTGTAATTGATGGAATCAACCATATCATAGCCAACTGTGTAATTGAAAGCATCACCAAGTTAATATCAAACAGTGTAATTGACGGAATCAACCATATCATAGCCAACTGTGTAATTGAAAGCATCACCAAGTTAATATCAAACAGTGTAATTGATGGAATCAACCATATCATAGCCAACTGTGTAATTGAAAGCATCACCAAGTTAATATCAAACAGTGTAATTGACGGAATCAACCATATCATAGCCAGCTGTGTAATTGAAAGCATCACCAAGTTAATAGCAAACATTGTAATTGATAGTACCATCCAGGTAAGATATACAGAAACATAGCATGCTACTTTCTAATCCTGTTAGTCCCGTTAATTTCAGTATAAGATGAAGTTGTTCTTAAGTAATTAAATCATATATTTTTCGTATGCTGAAATATCGATAGCCCATGGATGTTTCAGATTATTCAAATGCAGAGACGATAGGAGTCTTTGAACTTAAACTACTACGATCATTTCTCATCAGAAATAATAATGTCATAATTTACATCCTTGCATTTCAAACTATGTGATGCTTTTCGATAATAATCGTTTCTAGATATGTCAATTGTTCGCTTTTGTACGCATCCTTGGTTTGAATGCGGTAAGTTTAAGTAACATTTTTCATTTTAGGGAAATATTAGGCATAATATTCGATCTTTTATATTGTACATATTTGAGGGTGGTCGATATATTTATTTAATTTGTCATTAGTTTAAGCTCTGCGAATATCTACAATTTGTATACAGACAAATCAAATTTTAATTACTAAAATGAGTTTGTCTCGAGAAACCAGAATACATGGTAGCGGTATTAAAACTTAAACTTCCTGCATATCGTTCAATTACAATGAACAGACTTTATCAAAAGACGGTTACCAGAAAAATGCTATATCAATGTAGTGGCTGCTTCGGATCCTCAAAAACTGCTCATTCAAACCCAGAATTTCAGAACAGTCATTTTATCTGACTAATACAAATGGCGCCATTACAAAGAAACCATTGAATGACTATCAAACTTAGAGAAGATCCATGTTGGAGACTTCTCTTCTTAATTGAAAACCTTCGACAGACATAAACATCGCATTTACAGGCTGTTATTAAGATATGCAATAAAAAGTGACCATAAGGTAGACTTTAATGAGCTTCATTTTCCTAGACCAGGAAACGAGGATTACCTGGCAATTTAATCTTACGTTAGTACCTATCTTGTCTTTATTTCTTTCCTTTATCCCATGTCAACGTAATTATCTGCCTATTACGTTAGTCAGGTCAGATCACGTATCGCGTGACCATATAACAAGACTTGCCAGAGAGTTTGAGATTATTTTTAACTCTTTCCTCATTTAGCACTAATATTTACTAAGATGATATAACTGATGTTATTAATGAAGACATCGTGTGTAACCATTGACAAAGGCTAATAAGATATTGCAATATCATTATATATAATCTATTATACCAATATCAGGTAGTATTCTATAGGCATTTAAAGCAGAAATATATCACTGTATACTTAAAAGGCAAAATTTAAAAATATTGGGAGAAGGTAAAAAAAAAACCTCGTTTCAGGTGGTATATATTTAGCAACTAAATACGTATAAGAAATATATCATATTTTTTTCAATATGTAAAATGTTTCTAAACAAAGCTCTAAGTCTCTTTTACATTTTTGAAGTGGTTGCAAAAGGTTGCTCATTAATGACGACTTTTATGTCTATATTATGGGACAAATTCCCAATGTTATCTTTCGGAAAGTAAGACAAAATCCTCCTACTCCACAAGAAGTCTTACTCTTACGAAATAAAGACCATTGGACGATTTTCTATCAATATTAAATGAGTTAACTAGTGTTTACTATTTTATCAGGTTTTGTCTAGAGTGTGTTGTAAAATGTGAATAATGTTAACCTTCTTCTGATTTCATTTCAACATTTTAGAAAAAAAGTATTTTTCTCTTTAAGTTTTATGAATTATGTATATATTCCCGTAGCGCATAACCTGTGTGCCGTTAGATGTTTAATAACAGTTCGCACATTAATTATCTGGTGTGTGTGTGTGTGTGTGTGTGTGTGTGTGTGTGTGTGTACTTCCAAGATATGTACAGACAGCAACTACATCCTTGCATTTCTTTATATTTTTTTCTACAAAACTCAAACATATGTTGGCACGTACATACTATACGGGATATAATCTTTAGCTTATATTTTTCGATTTATCGAATTTACATATAGGTTAGAAACTGGTCGGAGAAATGTTTATTCAATCCTAGTTTAACTTTCATGAAAATAATCCCTTGAATGCACATTGTCGCCTTTTTATCTTGAATAATCAGGCAAAGAAGAAAGCAATTTTTTCTTATGTTTGGAAAACTAACCGATGTATATTGATTATAAACACAACATGGTTATGTTTGAGAGTTACCTAGCAACAACTAGCAGACAACAAAGAGCAAAATGTAATTATATACGATCAATTAATTTGTACTTTATTAAAATGTTACTTTTATTAATAACGAGTTCTACTGTTCCTACATATTGTCACAAGTAGCAAAGATTCTTATGAGTTTTCATCTTCAGTAGATTCTAAAAATCAAAGTATTGATGGTACTGTTATTTTTCTTGTTGCTCTTAATTACTAATGGCATTCAAATTTATCCGGTCCACACCTGGGCCCAAATTAGCAATGAGGTTTCTCATGTTGTCAACTTATCAGTCAATATGTTTGCCACACTATTGCCCTCACACAGTCAGTTTAACAGATTTGATATTATTACAGTAGCAAAATGTTTAACCAGGAAAATGCCTTTACTAAAAGGATCATTTTAAAAACACTAAACGTTGAAGCCCTATTAGTTGGAATTTTTCATGTACACATAAGATTCACAAAAAGGAGTTTAATCGAATTCTCAGTTGAACAAGTTAGAACGTATTGTAACAATATACTAATCAAAGGGGATTTCAATGAAGACATCTTGCTTTCAAGTAGATGTAGATAACATACAAATATCAAGAAGACTTTTAATTTACATCATTTCATCGATATACGTACAACGAAAATCATTGGTACACGTTGCTTGTTATATAGACTTAAATCAAAGTTTTATAATCTTTCAATAGATGAATATGTCTGTGAGATCTGTGACAATATGTTAGTCCATCCTGATATTACCAATACAATTGTAAAAATTAAGTCAGGAACGAAAATTAACCACTGCTTGGCTAGAAGAAAGAAAAAAAAAAAACAATCTTGATTTATAGTTGGCCAAAGTCAGTTATGTTACAAAGCGAGTTATAAACAATGTAGGATGTCCTACAATGACACATAATAACCAATGTTTTTCATTCCTATCAAATTTACATTTATAAATAATTGTTTTGAACAATCCTTGGATGATAATAGCTCCTCTGCCATGTCTTCTATACCACTTCCTGACATTGACATTAACAATATTCACATTAACATCAATAAGGTAGAATTGTCCATTTTAATATTTACATTAACATCAATAAGGTAGAATTGTCCATTTTAATATTACATTAACATCAATGAGGTAGAATTGTCCATTTTAATATTTACATTAACATCAATGAGGTAGAATTGTCCATTTTAATATTTACATTAACATCAATGAGGTAGAATTGGTCTTAATAATATTTTCATTACCATCAATGAGGTAGAATTGGTATTACTAATATTCACATCAACATTAATGAGGTAGAATGGTCTTAATAAAATTCACATTAACATCAATAAGGTAGAATTGGCCTAAATAATATTCACATTAACATCAATGATTTCTAATTGGTCTTACTAAAATTCACTTTAACATCAATGAGGTAGAATTGGTCTTAATAATATTTACATTAACATCAATCATTCAAATCTCTACGATGCAATACATGGTTTCCTCGTCAGATCTACCCTAAGTTACTTATGGGATTAACTCATATATTATATTATATATTATCGCGATATTTATCAGAAGGCCTTGACCGTTCACTCAAAACTTCATATTTTCTGAAAATGGGACAATCGTGTTTTTGAAAACCATAGAATATTTTCCTACAAATTTGTGTTTGTAAAATATTTGAAAACCCATTGTTTCCAAATTGTTTAACAGTCTAAAGCCAGAAACTGAATTATTTATCGTTAATCTTTCTTCATCCCCTCAAGGATTTGTCTTCTTTAATCTTTGTGATATATACAATACTTTATTCAAGGCAATCGACGCAGAGAATTTGAAGGCACGAAGGTTTATGTCTAAGAAAAAAATTAAACGAATGATGGCTTTTTGGCTCAAAAAGCCTTAAAATATCTTTCCAACAGGTCAACAACATTTCCTATAGAACGTTGTAGGTCAGACTAGGACATGTCGGGATTAGAGTGTCTCTGGGATCTAATCTTGGACCAGTGTTATTTTTCATTTTTATTAATGATATTGCCAATGATAAGTGTGCCTTCCTTAAATGTGATCTCAGTAGGGCACTATGTCTTGTTAATTTCGACATTTGAAAGTAGCTCGTTAATATAGGTTTTGTTAATGTGAACGCAGCTTAGGACACTTTCAATAAAGTGTATAGAGCGCATGGCAGTGGAAGTGCCATTAAAAATATACCAATTTTATAAATATTTTAAAGTTAAATTTGCATTGTCAATACTAGAATAAAATATTGGCATTTATGTGTCAGGGGTTAATATTCTGATTTTATATTTTTCGTCAAAGAGTTGTTGGTTATATTCTACCGAAATTTTCGGCCAATGTTTTCATTTTGAGGTTTGTTAGCTAATTTGTTAAAATACTCAACATTATTTCCAATATCTCTGAAATTAACCCAGTATAAAGACATATTCCTTCTTTTATCTAAGTGGTGGATTTCATCCGTTGCAGAAAATATTATCTAATATTATTATCTATCTACGGAGGAACTTTCGAAAGAATTGTTATTATTTTTTTGGAATAATATAATTGGCTTCCCGTATAAATTTCCAGAAATCACATTTCTTATTTCGTCTATGGACAGAGAAAAAATTTCCCAGTTAGTTACATATACAAATCGGTTTACATTTCACAATAAGTCACTTTATGCTGATCATTTACATGGTGTATGGAACAATACATAGGACTATGCGCACTAAAGAACGGAAGACCATTTGTATGAAAATTCAGCATATGTATTGGATCAAATGAGGAATTAGTCATTCTTCTGGGTTTATCGGTCAGTTGATATAAATTAAAGGTAATAATATTTTCGTGAAATTTCTAAATTTACTTGTTTTAACCTTTGTACAGCAAATTAATCCTCATTTTCAAATTTTAGGAATCCCCCCCCCCCGCACAAAACTGAAGTTGTTTGCGGTAGGGAGAATTTGAACGCACTTGTTTAACTTCCTTTGCGTTTCTAATTCATGTTCTGCTCTGTGATATTATTTTCTGACAGGTGAAGGACCAGTCATAGTACCAGAGCTGGTTTTCAATGACAGGAACTTGGAGGATTTTATCAATAAAGAAGTCCACGTCCATTAAAGATCAAGTGAGGGAGATGTGCATTGCTACACATGGCAATATAAACCACTTTAAAAGGAAGGCCGATGAAGCATAGCCTTCCATTATTGGCATTTTTAGTCTGCACGTGTAATGGCTCTTAGCTATATCTAAAACTAATCAAGGAAGCATGGAAGTTAAGACTCCTAGCGATAAAAGCTGTCATACGATTATACATAAATTCCTCGGCCAGAAAAACCAATAAAGTGATTGAATACAATAATCTGTATCATACAAGCGCACTCCATGTAGATATTAAAATTGTACGTCCAGACGAAAAGGAAAATAAAACAATCCTTCCATCAGTAGGGTTATGCCTTTTACTTTGTATTTCTTTGTATAATTGTATATTGGAGACATATATTTTGAAGCCGTCGTGTTTCTTAAATTTAACTGCAAACGGAACCAAATTTGTTAGATTTCCTATACAACGTAATATGTTGTATGTGAATTTTCTGTAAAATATATGACCATTGCGCAAACCGAAAATATTTCGAGAAGGCTAGATTTCTTTACAAGCAATTAACCTTTCTTGTAGTAAATGATTAGCGTCTCGACCAAGTCGACTCCGTTGGTTTCGCCATTGGCTTTACTTGAATTGCCTTCAACTTACTTGTGTTGCTGTGTCAAAAAACACCAAACCATTTATTGGCATGGCTGATACCTCTATCTAAATATAGTGAATGTTTCTTGAGTTCAGCTGATTACAAACAACGTTCCAAGTCATCCTTTTGAAACACGAATAAGAGTGATAAAGGGCATAGCCAATGTAAAAAACGGGATAGATGAGTCTGGACCTATGTTAGTGTACAAGACAATGTTTAGACCAGAGTGGATCATAGTATATTGAATGAGTTATTGTGCTGAGTACATTATATACAACATCCCAAGTCAATATATGACATTGAGTGTAAAGGTAAATAGCTTTAAAAAATGGAGTCGACAATTCAAGTCACATTAAAAGACGTATATAGGCGTACGATATAAGGTTCATACTAACTAGCATTAGCATTGGTGGTGTAGTTATGCTTGAGCAGTGTCAGTTACAATCAACATCTCTTAAGAAGATATGAAGTAATATCAAACCACACAACAATGTGAAAATGGAGATTACAAGACAAAACCCCATTGATACACATAGGTCTAGTAGATAGTAGACTATGCACTAAAACAAAAAATGTCTCAGAATATGGTGAGTGGTTCCAAAGTTATGCTGGTTACAGGTTTGTGTGGATATTTAAAACTGATGGATAATGAATAATAACTTGGTCCACATTTGACCTCATAACCTTATAATGCTTGTAATAGGCAAGTCACCTGCAAAATAGCATCCAAATATGCATATGGGATGTAGATCTTTGGTGCTCGCACGGACAGACAGAAAAGGGATTTATCATAGGGTTCCTGCATCTCGATGCTGGGTCTTAAAACAATATATTTATGCTCTACGACGAATGCAAGGAATTATTTTCCTATGGTGAGAAATATTAAAATAGTTTAAGTTTGGTCATAGCAGTTAATATTCCTTTCATAGTGTTTTCATTATCAGGAATTCATGCGGGAGTCGCCTGTGATTGTCCTACGCAGATCATTTGTCCTTTCATGCATTGGATTGGTAATGAATTACACGCTGCGTTTGATTATGCCGTCGGATTCAATGTTCTTGTAACGATAAATCTTATAAAGTGCGTTCTCAAGTAAACTTATTTGTGTCGAAATATTGATTTCCTTTCGTCGTATATACGTTTTGAAGCCTAGGTGTGTTGCTCAAATGTATAGCTTATATCACGTAAGGCTACTGATGGGCAGAAGCAACGATAAGTGAACAAATATCAAATAAACTAAACAGTTTTCACGGGTTGCAACACATAGACGTACTCGTGTCTTAAGTAGAGACGTAGATTTTTATTCCATATTTTCATAGTGTCGCGGAGATATTGTTACAGTCTTGTACCCATATACTTACATCTTCCTTCATATTTAAACGAAGACTTCTGGAACGTCCCCATATGATAGACTGTTTAAAATGGTCACCTATTAAACATGGTCACCCTATTAAACGTGGTCATCTGTCAATCATGGTCACTCATTGAAACAGAGTCACCAGCAAAACTCTAGAACCCGAAATACCCTTGCCATGTGCTAAGAGTCCGGACTTTAATCCAGAGAGCGTCCGGGTCTGCTAGTGCCTTACCAGCAAGTATCCCAGAGGAGTGAATATTACACTTCACAAATACTTCTAAGATCTTTGTAGTCTTCAAGACAACCAGTGTGCTATTGGTTTATGCAATACAGTTGTTTTGATTCAACGAATTGAAGAACGCGACGTTGTTAATAGATTTTGGTCATATTATTAATTCAAGTCATTTTGCTTTTCATAACATGTTTCTAAGACGTAAAATAGTATTAGAAAAAAAAACAACAACAAAGGATTTATATGTGAACATTATGCAGAACAATAAGCTTATGTTCAATTTAACAAGGGTGAACGTCGCGTTTAAAGACGGCCAGATTTTACATAGGGGTTTCCTCGTTTAAACAAGCTTGACTACGCTAATATTGATTACATGACAAATCAAAATACTGATCTAAGACCTAAACAGCTGGAAAGGTCAAGTTGATGTTTTCGCATTAATTTATTTGATAATACAAGACTATGTACTGGCATAGCCGATGGCACGTAATATTTTTTTTTCTTCAAATAATGTACTCTTTTGTTTAGTATAACAGTATTAATATACATTTTGAGGGCATAGGATACAACATGTAAGTGATTGAAAGATTAATGCTATAACATCTCTCTCTCTCTCTCTCTCTCTCTCTCTCTCTCTCTCAAAATAATGAATGGGTAAACGAAACAGACTTTAAGAGAACCAAGTATGTCTCACTATGCTGTTATTGGAACGATAGTAACAAAAATAGCCGTCTGCCGATTAAACTTGGTTCATACATTTGTTCCCTGGTTGCATTAAATTCCAGGTCTTCCCATTTAATTTTCAAGGGAAAGGGGCCGTGGGTTAATTACAACGGGTTATTAGTTACTGCAACTATTAACCTGTGGAGGTCATTGAAATAGTTGGAAGATAAGAAGGGATCCTCATAATCGTTAAGGATTAGAACCATGGATTTTGACCATTACTAATTTTTGTTGTTATACTGGTTTTGAGACGCCCCTCGTTCTCTTGTACCAACTTATTTCCAGCCATTTTCCATATAAGCTGGAAGCGTCAAGCTACATTTTATCTGTTATACCGTGTTGTGTGTCGTCTTTCTCCGTCTTCTTGATCAAACTGATCCCATCTGTACAGGCGACGTTTCTAAAGAAACACATTTCTTCTTCTGATATGTGAGTTCTTGATATTCGTAATTGTAACATGCAGGGGTATACATAACGTATTTAGCACCCGGGGCCTATCGTTCCTTTGGCACACCCCCACCCCAAATAATTGTATAATATAAACATACAGAAAAATATATTACGTTTGCAAGTAGATTTTTAAACAGTACAGTACTGTCATAAGCAACTTGAAAATAACATTTACTTTGGCGAATTGTTTTCATTTGATTTGTAGACTTGTACTGGTTTTCAACTCTTCCGATGCCATCCCCCTCCCCTTTTCTTGCTGTCACCCAGAGCGCATCGTCACCCTCACCCCTCGCACCCGCCTTAGTACGCCACTGGTTACATGGGATCATTGTCTTCAATGGTAACAGCCGCAGTTGTAAAAAAAACATGTACACTGTTCGCTATTTATAAAGCTATAAATCAACGTCGCCTTTCTCAAATATGAAAGTTTAAGTTCTATTATATATGCCAGTAAAAATGTTTTACTTGATTTCAATGGGGCAAAATGTTGCGTTTTCACAAGTTCAATACTCTGTTTGAGTTTACTGTAAGTTTATATTTGTTTTTCGTATAATGCTGTAGTGCTCCTTTCAGGAGGAATTTGCACAACCAAGTCAAAACATCGTTGTGCAGATTAGTAGAATCTTAAGTTCACTTACTTATACGCTTGTATAACCGAAGGAAGTAAATCTCATCTACCTAATTTATTGCGACCAGTTTACTAGCATAAGTCCCTCGCAGAGCACGTTCATTTAATACAACCATGACTCCTGCAGCATGCGACATTTTGTATTTTCATAATGAGACTTAAATTGGCATCACCTGGATTCACTATTATGCATGCCTGAAGAGAAAACTGGTAGGTCTGTACAGAAGCTACGCGTACAGCAGTTTAACTCAAAGATTGATACATCCCTAGCCAATAGTACATGTAAACAAAATGTCATTGTGTCCCGCCAGCATCGTCGAGACAGCGTATTAGCATCGCAGTTAGCCACTGCGTTTAATTAGGGTACAATTTTTCAAAATTACTAAAATATCTCCAGCAAATGGCATGCTTGGTGACGAAAAGCTAACAATTAAAACATATACACCGATTCCCGGACGAACAAGTATAAGAAGAGTGACAAGGATTGTTGCATTTAGAGAAATTAACACAAAATTAGGAACTTTTGGCATTTTGTGGGGAGGCAAATAGAGGCTCTGAGTCCACATTGAAAGTTTACAACTTATGCGAGTCCCTAAGAGCAGTAGTGAATAGGGCCACCCTAGCGACAATGGGAATTAGCATTACAGACCCCCCTGGGCCACTCTAGCGACAATGGAAATTTAACATGGAGAAAAATCGTGGGCCACTCTAGCGACAAGGGGAATTTAACATGGAACTATAGTGTGGGTCTGTCTAGCGACAAGGGAAATTAACATGGGGAATAGAGTTTGGGCTTTTGGGATTTTTTTTTTTAAAAAATTTTTTTTTTAAAAAAAAGGGTAGGCAATTGAAAGGCTATCTCTTTTCGAGAAATATGGCTGGCCCTGAAAAGGGCCTTTGGTTTATGTTAATATGCCCTTAACATAAAGGGCATTTGCGACATCTTCTTGTCCTCAAACTTCGTCTTACAGCAGGGCCATACATCAGAGTCCTCTTGAGGCAACCTTGTCTCTCTATATAGACTCTTCTTATCCACAGGCTGCTGTTGGTCCTGTGGACAACGGTCCACTTGGATCGGACATACATGAGCATGTCCGTCCTGAACATCATTGTTGACACAAGGGTTGAAGATTCAACGTCGGTCCACATGTTGAGGCTCCGAGAATAGGTGAATCAATGCAGTGAACGGCACTTATTTATAGGGACAGAAAGGATTGAAACGGATTGAGTTCATTCACCAATCCGAACACGCGTTACAGAATTCAGTCAGCCCGCATCCAATCCGAAGAGAGCAGTCTGTGACGTCACGTAGTCAATATAGATTCGCTAGCGCTTGTGTGCAGTCAATCTATGCGACAGTGATTCAACATGACGGAAACTCAGAAAACGATCCAGTGGGGTGCACCAGCAGGGGAGACCGCCCAAGGGAACCCGGACTTACTTTCAGAAGAGGTGAATTGGAATTTTGTGGATTTTCTCTCCTCGCAAGAATTTGTTCCGGAACCTTCGTTACCTTCTTCATTACCGCAAGTGGAGAATTTTAGACAGAGACAGAAAGAAGAATTGGAGAAATTTATACAACGACAAAAGGAAGCGGAACAGGCTTTTCTCCTACAGCAACAGCAACAAGAAGAAGAGGTAAGAAAAAAACAACAGCAAGAAGAAGTAGCAGCAAAGAAACAAGAGGGTGAAAATCAAACGGTCACGGTACTGTTGGACATTTTAGCGGAGTTAAGAAGTCTGAAACAAATGTATCAGACTTCTTTATCACGACCGAAGAGAATACGACCTTCCCGAGCCAAACATGTCAACCCTGTGACTAAGCCTACCGTACCATTTTAGTGATTTCAACTCAATCATTATCATCATTACGCAGTCCAGAAGTAGGCCTTGGCCGTGGCAAAGGCTTAAGGCAGTTAAAATTGATTGCTTAAACTCACCCCTGCACCATAAAGAAAAAGGCCCTTTTCAGGGCCACCCACATTTCTCGAAAAGAAATACAATTTCAATTTGCCAATAACTCAAAAAAAGTACGTGTCTGTGTATGAGTGCGTGAGTGTAGCTTCTTATTTTAAAATCAAAACTCAAAGACTCTTACCTTATATCATTCATTTATTCTTTTCTCCATTTTTTACAATCCAATTCACAATTCACAACACAACACTTTAATAAAAAGTTCATTGATTTCTTCTGTCTCCTTGTTTAGTCTCTCTGTTTTTTGAATTTCTTCACCGTCACACTCTTTTCCTCTTCTTCTTCCTCCTCGCTTTCTTCCCTTCTTCTTTTTTTCTCTTGTTTCTTTTTCTTCACCTGTCTTCTTTCTTCCTCAGAAGAATCCCTCTCTTCCTCTGAAGAATCCCTCTCTTCTTCTGAATAATTCCTCTTTTCTTCTTGTTTCTTTTTTGGGCAATCTGGAGACCAGTGTCCTTTTTCTTGACAATAATAACAGGTATCTTGACTTTTGTCTTTTTTATCCCCTGTTTTTGTTCTTTTTTGACGGTCTGGACACTCTGAAGACCAATGTCCTTTCTTCTGACAGATATAGCAAGTATCTTGACTTTTATCTCTAAAGGAAGGAGAGTAGTCCGTAGGCTGGTCTGAAGAGAATTTTCTAATGACCCCTCGCAAAGCTCTGACGAAACGTTCCATCTGGTTAGTCTCTTCCATCGTTGTGCTCGGCTTGAGAGTGAAATGAATAGTGAAAGGACAAGACACACACCCTTTTATATACGCTGGTCTGCTATGACTATAAAGTAGTTTATGGTGTTTGAACTTGAGTCATTTGACTTTTTGCTTTCAAGATGAAACGATCCCATTCATTCGAGAAGAAAAAAGAAGAAGCAGAAAGTAAGAGGCAGAAACGTGATCTCTCGCCTCGAACCAGGGCTGAAATCTTGGCACAAATTCATGCCAGTGATTTTGAAGAGGACATGAGTGAACCAGAATCCGAACCCTCTAAACCAAGTTCACCACCCTTAGTCAACCCTGAAAAGTACTATTCCATTCGAGAGACGGAAAAGCGCTCCTCTAGAAAATTTAGAACCACGGCTTACAAATACACGGTGAAGTTTAAAGATTTCAAGGCTGAAGTGCCGTTAGAGAAAGCAGAAGTGTTCATCACCGAGGTGTGGGATTCTTTGCTTACTGCACTCAAGCGACAATGTCAACCCAAAGAAGACGATCGCTTGAGACTTTCCATACAACACGACGGTTTGAAATCCCCTGTTTGGATCGAGTTTAGCACCCCTGCAGAATTGACTGCTTCCAAAGTCATGGACAAGATTCAACACGTACAACAATCTAATGATCAGTTTGACATCACCGATGGTAAAGCCACACTGGACATGACCCACGTCTCTCCTCCTCAAGGGACAGGACGCAAAAAGATGTTATTGGTGGACGACCTTCGCAACACCAAAACGAGTCTCGTCCGAATTAACAACCCTCATGACCAGATGTGTTTAGCTCGTGCCATCGTGGTGGGACGAACCTATGCCAACAAGAACGACACGGTAGAATGGAAAAGAACCTGGAAAACTATTCAACGATCCGATCGAGCCAAACAACGAAATGAAGCAGAACTCCTGTTACAACAAGCCGGACTGTCCAAAGACACACCCTGTGGCATTCCTGAGATGCAAAAATTGCAAGATACCCTAGCTCCACGATACACCTTGAAAGTGCACCCTCAAGAAGTGCGCGGACCTCTGTTGTTTCGAGGCCAAGATTTTAAGGATGGAAAATACATTCACCTTTATCATCACGATGAACATTTCGATACCATTACCAGTATCACTGGATTCCTGAGATACAGATATTACTGTGAGAAATGTGACCATGGTTATAATAATCGAGAGCAACACAAGCATTGTGGATCGAAATGCTCAGGATGTTTGGCCTCTTCACCCTGTCTGAGCGAAGAACCAGTGCCTTGTTCAACTTGTCTGCGCACGTTTGTCAGCCCTACCTGTTACCAACAACATCTGAAAACGCAAGGTTCACAGAAGAAATGTGCTTGTCAACTCCTGAGATTGTGCCCTACGTGTGAACAAGTCATATGTACCAATGCTGCCAAGGCACACGTATGTCGAGGAAAGAAAAAATGTCACATTTGTCACCACATCGTGGACTTGGAACACGAATGCTACGTGCAAAAATACCAACCCCCACCAGAGAAAGAGGACGGTCACAAGAAGAAAGGCAATTTCATCTTTTTCGATTTCGAATGCATGCAAGAGACCGGCATTCACATTCCTAATTTCTGCGTGGCTCATCGAGCGTGCGAGAAGTGCATTCAAGAACCTATCTTCAGTCATTGCCCTCACTGCAGCAAGATTCCCGGAGGACGTGAAAAAATCTTTCGGGGACCAAACACGTTAGCCGATTTTCCCCAATGGGTCTTAGACCCCATCGACAAGACGTGGAGCCAAGAGGACATCGAACGTTACGGAGATTGTCATCGTCATGCCACGGTGATGGCTCACAATTTCTCCGGATACGATGGACAGTTTCTTTTGAGGTACTATACGGAACAAGGCACCGAACGTCCTAAAGTGACTTTGAACGGAGCCAAAATCATTTTCATGCAAGTGGGACAAGTACAGTTTAAAGATTCGATGAGTTACTTGGCCATGCCTTTGAGCCGAATGCCTAAAACGTTTGGAATGACAGAAATGGCTAAAGGGTACTTTCCACACTTTTTCAATACGGAAGCCAATCAACATGCTGTTCTACCCCATTTGCCTGAGGCTAAAGACTACGACCCCGACAACATGCGTACCGAACAACGAGAAGCTTTCTACGCTTGGTACCAGATTCACGCCTCGGACCCTTTCGACTTTCAGGAAGAAATGCTAAAGTATTGTCGTTCCGACGTGGACATTTTACGGCGTTGCTGTGGAAAATTTCGAGAACTGTTCATGGAACACGGAGGGGTCGATCCTTTGAAAGAAGCTTGCACCATTGCCAAAGCGTGTTCCTTAGTGTACCGCCAACGATTCATGCCTGAAAACACCGTGGCTGTCATCAGTCCTCAAACGACCCACTATGTCAAGCGTCAATACTCGGTCAAAGCCCTACGTTGGTTATATTACTTGTGCGACAAGGAAGACAAATGGATTCAGCATGCCCGCAACGGAGGAGGCGAAAAGACCATCGGAACGTATTCGGTCGATGGTTGGGACTTAGAAAACCCCAAGATCGTGTACGAGTTTAACGGTTGCTTATTTCACGGATGTCCCGTCTGTTACCCTGACCGTGGCACTAAAAATCAGTTTTTGCAACGAACCATGGAAGACTTGTACCAGGACACTTGTCAGCGACGTCTAAAGTTAGAACAGCAAGGATACCAAGTGGTGGAAATGTGGGAACACGAGTACGATCACCGTTTGAAAACCGATCCCGAGTTTAAACGCCTCGTTGAAAGTTACCAGTTCATGGACCCGCTGAACCCGAGGGATAGTTTGTACGGAGGAAGGACCAATGCCACCTGTTTGCTGTACCAAGCCGATGAAAAGAAAGGAGAAGAAATCAAATACTTGGACGTGTGTTCGCTGTATCCCTACGTGTGCAAATATTGTCGCTTTCCTGTAGGGCACCCACAATTGTTCACGGAACACATCGACCTGAAAAACATTCGACAATACGAAGGCTTGATAAAGTGCAAAGTTTTGCCTCCCACGAACCTATACCATCCCGTCTTACCTCACCATTGTCAAGGCAAATTGATGTTTCCCTTGTGCCGTACTTGTGCCGAAACGTGCAACCAGGACCAACCTTGTCAGCACAGCCAGGAAGAACGGGCCTTGACGGGAACCTGGGTCAGCGTAGAATTGTTCAAAGCTCTGGACATGGGATACCAACTGTTAGAAGTGTACGAAATTTGCCACTTTCCCAAGACACAACAGTACCACAAGGGTGACCCTACTCAGAAAGGCATTTTCGCTGACTACGTGGATGCCTTTTTGAAACTGAAACAAGAAGCCAGCGGCTATCCTTCCTGGTGTCACACTCCCGAAGACCAAATACAATTCAAAGAGAAATACTACGAACAAGAAGGCATCACCTTAGACCACATCGAGAAAAACGAAGGCAGGCGATCGTTTGCCAAAGTGATGTTAAATTGCTTGTGGGGTAAAATGGCACAACGACCGTGTTTACCCAAGACGGAATATTTGACAGAACCTTCCCGCTACTTCCAGATGATTCACGACAAAACCAAATACATGAAACACGTGGACGTCGTTCGAGAGAATTTGATCTTGGTCAATTACGAAGAAGATCTGGACTTTGTACAAGACGACCCTTTTGGAAATGTCATCATTGCGGCTTACGTGACAGCCCATGCTCGCTTAAAATTGTACGAAGCTTTAGAACTGTTAGAAGAACGCGTCCTGTACTTTGACACGGACAGTTGCATTTACATCCATCACCCGATTCAACATCACCCTGACATCGAAGGAGACCGTTTAGGAGCCTGGACAGACGAGCATCCCGACGACAAGATTCTAAGTTTCGTCAGTGGCGGTCCCAAAAATTACGGCTACGAATACCGGGACAAACAAGGAGAAGTGCACAAGACGTGCAAAGTGAAAGGACTGACTCTGAATTATCGTACCAGTCGAGTGGTCAACTTTGGGGTATTGAAAGAAGCCTTGCAATCGGGAGAGGATGGAAACTTTAAAGTGACCACCTATCAACCGAACAAGATTGTACGTTTACCCACTCACCACATCGTCAGTCGACCCTTGGAAAAAATCTATCAAATTGTATACCAGAAGCGAGTTCGACTTCCCAATCATTTCACCTTACCGTACGGTCACGTCGGTATTGGTCTGTATATAAAAAGGAACCCTAGGCAAAATCGATAGTTCATTGTGACTACCAAGACCGAGCGAACAAGATGAATACTTTCAGAGAAACACAGAACAAGTTGTTTAGAAGGGCACAATTCAAGTGTGAGGCTTCGGAAGTGGAATGCGATTGTGAGCCTTGCGATGGGTACGATGCTGTACCTTGTGACCTGAGCGATGCCGTAAAGCATCATGGGAACTTTAGTGCCCCTACCCCTATCATGGAAAGTGATGCTGTGCGTGTCAAACCTGTGGGATGCGAAAGTGATGCCGCTCGTCCTCTTGGACATTTTACTGGGTTTCGTTTTAAAGGGGAATGTTCACCTTCACGTCTACCCCCCTACGGATGTCATCCAGCCCTGAGCAAACTCCTACCCATGTCACTCAACCCTCATCGAAACGAACCTGTGAAAGACGAATATTCGTTCCCTGTGCGTTTGTCGGAATACTGCGACTTTGAAAATCGTCTTCAATCGTTCAAAGGAAAATGGCCAAAGTATCTGGGAGGACCGACCCCCGAAGAATTAGCCAGAGCCGGATTTTTCTACTTGGGCGAAGGAGATAAAGTCAAGTGCTTCAGTTGCGGTGTGTCACTTCACCACTGGGAACCGCAAGATTCAGCCTACGTTGAACATGCTCGATGGTCACCGAATTGTCATTACTTACCCTTAGTGGGACCGAGACATTGAAGTAACTTCTTACCATAATAATCTGTTCATGGATACTTTACAAGAGAACATTCGTGCTTTGCCTGTGGAGTTGAGAGAACGCATTTATCGAGAACTGGTCAAAATACAAGTGAAACGTAAAGAACAATTGCATCCGTTACGTCACCGGTGTTTGAACCACTGGTACCTGAAGGCTATACAAGGATTGATTGAGTTGAAAGTGTTCCATCGGACAGACATTGATCAACGATCCTCTAGTTTTAAAAAGGATTGGTTTGGTATGGACGATTGTAGTTACATCATTGTAAACGTACTGCATCGAATTCCAGAGGAAGAGTTAACGAATTACCAACATCTTGAACACAATGTCAACTTGGTGAAAGAGGAAACTTCTGAACGAATTGTAATGTGTAGATTAGTGACTCAACGATTTAAATTCGACACTGAAGTGAAACCATGTTTGTGCAAAGAGTACATTTCTTGTGTCAGACCAAAGAGGAATTAGTATGACCTATTCATGGATACTTTGCTAGAGAACATTCGTGCTTTGCCTGTAGAGTTGAGAGAACGCATTTACCGAGAACTGATCAAAATACAAGTGAAACGCAAACTCAAAGTGATTCGTCCGTTTTTAAATTATGCTATGT
The DNA here is from genome assembly GCA_028554795.2 of Sinohyriopsis cumingii. Lineage (NCBI taxonomy): Eukaryota > Metazoa > Mollusca > Bivalvia > Unionida > Unionidae > Sinohyriopsis > Sinohyriopsis cumingii. The sequence continues at coordinate 15,515,183 of CM068830.1, forward strand.
TCCAAAGTACAAGAAGACTGATTATGAGTGGATATTACATTAGACACAAAGTTAAACGAGGCTATTGGTCGCCACCCAACGATTCCAAAAACAGTGTATATAATTATGGATACTTTACAAGAGTACATTTTGGGCTTGCCTGAGGAGTTGAGAGAAAGGATTTACCGAGAGCTGGTGAAAATACAAGTGAAACGTAAAGAACAATTGCATCCGTTACGTCACCAGATCTTTAACCACTGGTACCTGAATGGTATAAGAGGACTGATTCGTCAGAAATTTTTTCACTGGTCAGACCTTGTTGAATACTTTCAGTATATGAATGATGATGGGCTAGACGTTCGTAATTTTGGTTACTTGGAGATTCACTTACTGCAACGTATTGAGGAAGACGAGTTAAAGGATTACCAACATTTGTTACATGGAATCTGCTTAGAAAAAGACGAAACATCTAGACAAACTCTGACGTTTCAGTTACAGTGTGTAACATTTAAATTCCCTACTGGAGAACGAACGTGTTTGGTTAGAAATTACCTTTATTGCTTCCGAAACAAAGACACTATAAAATCAAGTTGCCATGCCACGGATTATGTCACATATCATTCAACAGATTCCGTGGAAGGAACTCAATGACCATATTCAAACCGTGGATCATTACCATCGATTATTACAAGAATTGTATCCGTTCAATTTGGGACGACAAGTGGTGTGTGTCTTAGTGACTTGTTTTCTGGGATTTCGTTTACCAGCCGATTCTTTGTGGACTCTTTACGATCAGTACTTACCACCTCCATGGCCTTAAATGGTCACGAAAAACTCCTTTTGCTCAAAGCCTTGCGGTTTCATCTGGATACTTCTCGACCTCAACAGGAAAAAAAGATTCGTCAACTTTTAGCTACCCAAGACGTGTATGACGATGTGTGTGTAGCTTGTGACTTACACCCTCATTGGACAGATGTTCGTGACTGGAAAAAGGGGGGTTTTGAGGTTTGGACCCAAGAAGTGGCCCAGTATGCACAAGAGTTGTTCAAGGAAAAAAGTTACTTTTCAACCTGTGTTAGTGACGGTGCCAGAAGAACCCGTCACCGAGAACAACCACTCGCTTCAGGACAGGACTGTCATGGACATTCCTGAAAGGTCATTCCGGGAGGACACTTGTGTGACAATACCTCATGTAGAGACTGTAAGAACATTACACACTGTCCCTAGGACATCTTGGTTACCCAAAACATGTTGTACAGACACTTGTTTATATTTCACTTTGATCGCTTTGCTGTGTTTTATATTCCTGTACATCACTATTTGGGTTGTATGTATTTTTGTCTTTCGTGTTCATATTTGAAAAAAACATTCAATAAACGTGTTCTGAAAAAGTATATAAACTCTTGTCTTGTTTGTTTTTTCGTGTCACAAGTGACATTTCTCATACCATGGCTACCTCTGCTGTCTCTGCTCCCTCTTCCTCTACTGTCAAAGTCATCGACGAACACTTAGATCGTGCCAGTTGGGAGGCTTTGTATCTTCGCCATCCCTTTAACATGCTCATTGCTGGACCTAGCGGTTCGGGCAAAACCGAATTCGTCAAACGTTTGATCGAACATAAACATCATTTGATCGATCGGCCCCCTCAACGGATCGTGTGGTGTTACAAAGAGTGGCAATCGGCGTACAACCTCTTGCGAGAAAGTCAAGGCGATTCCATCGTGTTTGTGGAAGGCATTCCTAAAGAAGACGACGGCATCGTCTCTGACTCCCGTCTAACCCATTTGGTCATTTTCGACGACATGTTAGGAGAAGACGAAGAAGAAATTAAACTGTGGTTCACGCGCAAAGGGCATCACCGTAATGCCAGTGTCGTTTACATTACCCAAAATTTGTTTCAACAAAGTAAAGCCCATCGCACCATCAGTCTCAATGCGCATTACGTGGTCTTGTTTAAAAGCCCTCGAGATAAATCGCAAGTGCAAGTTTTAGCCAAACAGTTAGGAACGCCTTGGCTGACTCAGGCGTACGACGATGCCACTCAAACGCCACACGCCTATTTACTCGTCGATTTGAAACCTACGACCCCCGAGGATTTGCGATTTCGTACCCACTTGTTTCACCACTGGTGCCAAGACGGAGGGCCTGTCCTGTACACGTCTCCGTCCTCGACTTCATTTCACTCCCCATGAAAAAAATCTATAAAAACCTCAGACCCTTTTTCGTCTGTCTCACACAGTGTGAACATGACGTCCCTTCAGTCTCATCTTCCCGTCAAATTGATTCGTGCCTTGTATGGCATCAGTCGAGAAAAAGATCCACAAACACGAGCCCGTGTCTTAGAAGCTAGTCTCAAAGAAGTCTTACGATGGTTCACGGTGACGGCACGTCAATTACTCCAAGGAATCATTCAGATTCCTCATCAAACCCAACGCTTTTTCGATCGAAACAAAGTCGCTTTGGTCCAACTGGCCGATCCCCGCATCGACACTCAAACCAAAAAACAAATCATTTTGAAACCTGGAGGGAGTGGTACTCTAGGAGGGGTCATCATTCGCTCACTCTTAAGATGGGATCCTAATGCCCCCAAAGTTATCCCCATGACAAAAGTTCAACGAAGCCCCAAGAAGAAAAAGAAAAAGACCAAGTCCCAAAGAAGAATAACTTCTCCAGTGGCAGGACCCTCCTCTTACCAGACACCACCCCGGAAAAAGAAAAGAAGCCCCCAGAAAAAGAAACAGAGAAAAAGTCCTCAGAAAAAGAAAAGTCCACAGAAGAAAACTAGTCGCAAGAGAGGCACTTCGGCCAGGACGCAACCTTACACTCGCAAACCACGACCTGCCACATCGTCTCCGGCAGCCTCACGTTTGTCCACTTCTCCGTTGATGTCACCAGGAACTGAAGAGTACTTGGAGACGTTGATCACACCAAGAACTTCTCCGTTGATGACCCCCAAAAGAACTTCCCCAGTGGCAGGACCTTCCAATTTAGCGGCAGTGGCTGCTGCTCACAAAGTACCTTCTCCCAAAATCAAAGTCCATGAAAGATCGGGCATGTTACAAAGTTTACTGGATTTGTCCAAGCAAGAACTGGCTCGATTTAGTCCGTTACGTACCCCTGCACGACGTGTCATGCCTGTCCTCAAACTGATAAAACGTAAAGACAATCAGTGGCGACGCGTTCCAGTATAAAAAAGGCCTGTGACCGAGTAGGGTATCAGTGTTTTTTAGGTGCTCCTAAAGACTCAAAGATGTCACCCTCCAGAAAACCCCAAGGAAAGAAAAGGAAAGGACTGCCACCACGTTTAGCCAAACATGGGGACCTGTTATCTGTCCTGTCCAAAGCTTCTCCACCCCTACGAAAAAAACTCATTCAAACAGCCTCCAAAGAGGTCATCGATACCGTGTGCGAATGTTGTTTGAACGTTTTGAAAGGCACGATCCCTTTGTCCAAACACCAGAAACAATGCTTAGGCAAACATCGTCACGTTCTTCGGAAAATGGTTCAAAAGAAAATTCCCATTCGTCAAAAAAAGAAGATGTTGGTCCAACGTGGAGGCATTTTACCTCTCTTGTTAGGCCCCATACTGAAAGGAGTCTTGGGAACCATGTTGGGAGGACTGATGGGAGCAAGATAAAAAGGCCTTCGGAAGTCCCAAGATCTCAGAATTCACCCCTGACAACCCCATGGAAGGACGAAAACTAGCTTTAGTGCCTTACAAACGATGGATGGAATACCATCGGTGGCAAGAACAACGCACCCCGCATTTACCTCCCAATCCCAATTTGAGCGAGATGTCCCAGTTACAACACGAATTGCAATCCTTGCTGGATCGCCAAGATTTGTCCGAAACAGAAAAATCGCAAAAGTACGGTCAACTCTTGCAACGACTGCAACTCTTTCACCAGAAAGCTTTAGACGAAACAGCTCTACCCACTTTGAAAGATTTTAAGACCTTGATGAAAAGTCCAGCACCATCACCAGTACCAGTACCAGTACCACCAGTACCCGTGACCAAGACAGAAAAAGGAAAAGAAGAAGAAGAAGAAGGGTTTCAAACTCCACCAGAAAAAGTACGCAAGTTAACAACACCACCTACCTCCAGAATTGGATGGATTAAAAAGATGATGGCCACCCCTTCTTCCTCACAAGAGAAAAAGAAAGTGAAGACAGAAGTGAAGACAGAAGTGAAACAAGAACCGATATCCCCCGCTCAGACATCCTCCTCTTCGACACCTATTGCTGGCCGCACACGCAAAGCCTTGCAATCCAAGAAAATACCCCAAGAGAAAAAGAGTAGCCTCTTCCAAGAGTGGGTGCCTTATTAACACACCAACACAAAATAAAAAATGGAAAAAGTCTTAGCCAGCATTTACTACGATCCCTCCCATCCTGCAGGTTACGCAGGAGTTCAAAAATTGTATCGTGCTGCCAAAACGCGACTGAAAAGTCTCCGTTTACCTCAAGTGCAACGATGGTTACAAGAACAAGCTACCTACACTTTACACAAACCCATTCGACGCAAGTTTGCCAGAAGTCGCACCCGAGTGGAAGGCATCGATCATCAATGGCAAGCCGATTTAGCTGATGTCTCTCATTTAGCCAGCTACAATCGTGGCTACAAATATTTGTTTTGTGTCATCGACGTCTTTTCCAAATTTGCCTGGGTCGTGCCTTTGACTTCCAAATCCAGCAGCGAGTTAGTGCGAGCCCTGCAACGGGTGTTGAAACAAAGCGGCCGTCACCCTCTTCGATGGCAAACGGACAAAGGCACCGAATTTCTGAACCAAGCTTTCCAAAAAGAATTAAAGAAACGTGACATTCATTTTTTTACCACCGAGAATCCCGAAACCAAAGCCAGCATCGTGGAACGTTTTCAACGCACTTTGAAAGAACGCATGTGGAAATATTTTACGCATCACCACACTCTGAAGTACATCGACATCTTACCTCACCTGGTGCAAGCGTACAACCAATCTTACCATCGAAGCATCGGACGTGCCCCGCAAGACGTGACTCCCGAGAACGAAGTGCTGGTGTTTGAGCGCCTGTTTGGTACGTCCCCGACGAGGGCTGTCCCCAAGAAAAGTGGAGAGTTGACCGTAGGAGATTGGGTGCGCATTGGCAAAACCAAACGCACTTTCGACAAAGGTTACTTACCTAACTGGACGACCGAATTGTTTCGCGTCACTGGACGAGTGCATGGCCGTCATCCTGCCGTCTATAAATTGGAAGACATGAACGGAGAAGTACTCAAAGGAACGTTTTATTTGCCCGAGTTACAACGTGTCACCAAAAAAGAAGACGACGTGTACGACATCGAAAGCATTCTGGAACGCAGAACCCGTAAAGTGGGCAAACGACGTGTCAAAGAAGTCAAAGTACGTTGGAAAGGATATCCACCCAGTTTCGATTCTTGGATCGACGCTTCGCAAGTCATCGACTATAAAAAGAAGAAGTGACCATCATGCCCTTTCACACAGCAGCAGACGCAGCTACGTCGACCAGTCCTTCTTCCCCTAGTTCTTCTGTGCAAGATTTACAAAAACAACCCTTGTGGGTGTGGTGTGGAGAACGTGTGCCTAAAACGCAAATCGTCTTTTTCTGCCAAATCTTCGTGGTGTATTGTGTCATCGGGGCAGCCATCGCCAATTTGAGTTTGCAACAAGGAGACAAACAATTGTGGACCATTTTATTGAGCAGTTGCATCGGTTACCTACTTCCCAATCCCTCCCTGAAATTCTCCTCGAACGGGAACGTTGTGTCCAGTGCCAGTGCCAGTCACCAGTCCAACCACAATCAGAACCCCATTTTGGGCGGAGACACACCTCTGACATCCACTAATATTCCCTCGGACAGCCACAGAACTCTGGAATTATGAGTCACCAAAACCAATTTTACTTAACCTTACCCAGTGACAGTTCCATGGAGGTGTTTCACAACAACACGTTGTGCTGTTACACGGCCAAATTACCTCAAGCCATCCCCTTAGATCACGAAGCCCATTGGGAAGTGGCTTTAGTAGAAATGATTCACCCGACCCAAGTCCTCAATGTCCTTCCCAATCAAAATAAATTTGATGTGGAAGTTCATGACGAACAAATGCAACAGTACTTGGATACCCATGGCAAATATGACAAGAAAACCCGTAACACACAAAATCCAAAGTGGACCACCTATCACTTGTTCATTCCCCCAGGCTATTATTTTAGTGGTCAACATTTGGTCAGCACCATAGCCACCAGGTTTAATGGTGTGTTTCTGAAAGCTTTGGAAAGTGTCAAAAAAAGTGTCACCCTGGAGTACCACAAAACAGCTCGTCGCTTCCTGATAAAATTTCCTGAGGGGCCCAAAATCATGTCTTTCTTATTTTGTCCTGAATTGTTTGACATGTTGGGCGGGGACATGGAGATGAAGAAGAAAGTAGAACAACAAAAAGGCGAATTACTAGTCATTTCTGACAACGATACTTTTGCCAAGTATTTTCGTACCCCGGTAGAACTGAACCAAGGACTGAATTTGATGTTCGTGTACTCCGATGTGGTGGAATACAACGTGGTGGGACACACCTCCGTACCGTTACTGCGTGTCATTCCTTTCAAAGTGGATTCTGCCGCAAACGCTGACGAGGAAGGTGGAAACACTTACCACGTCCACCGCGAATTTGTCCATCCTCACTATTTGCCGGTCAGCAAGTCGTATTTGGACATGGTCAACATTACTATAAAAGGAGATTTGGGACAAAATATTCCATTCACCAAAGGAAAAGTCACGGTGAAACTCCATTTTCGAAAACGGTTCTCTCACGATTCGTAAGTAAGTCATGTATCCAGTGTACCGAGGGGTGGCTCGACAGCGAGGACACGGTTTAGGAGACATGTTAAAATCGGCCTTTCGTTCGGTGGCCCCGGTGTTGAAACCGATGGTGACACGCGGATTGCACGCCTTGAAAGATGCGGCACTGACGCAAGGCAAAGAATTTCTCCAAAATGTCATCATCGACAAACAAAACCCTAAAGAAGCCTTCATGAGGGCAGGCAAAAATGTCTTGCTGCAAACGGGTAAAGACATTTTGGGCCGACGAGACACACCTATAAATGCCCTGCACGATACCGAGTCAAGCATTCAGCAAGGACAAGGCAGAAAGAGACGAAGAAGAAAACACCCCTTCACCAGACTTCAAGCGAGAAAGGCCAAGAAAAGAAGAACCGTACGAGACTTAGACGTTTTCGATTATTGAGAAAAGAGACAAAAAAAATGATGCACCGAGAATCTTGCGCCTGTTCCAAGACGGAACTGGATCTGTTTGCCATGCCCCCCACCATGATGACCATGCAAGAATCCCAATGGGTGGAATTTCACCCCGTCTCCTCATTGACAGCCTCAGCTCCCATCGAGTTTGAAATCAAAGGACAGCCCGAAGATTACATCGATCTGAATAGCAGTTACTTGTACTTGAAAGTCAAACTTGTCGATGAGGACAATTCGACCCTAGATGGCGATGAGGTAATAGCTCCCGTCAACAATTTCATGCATTCCTTGTTTAGCGGAGTGGACTTGTACTTGAACAACAAACTGGTCAGCAGCAGCATGGATACTTACCCTTATCGAGCGTACCTGGAAAATCTCTTGACGTACGGAATAGACGCCAAGAACACTCATCTCAATGCCTGTGTGGTATGGGAAGCTGACGAAGCTGAAAAGTTTGAAAATTTAGAAACTGATGAAAAGAAAGAAAACAATGACGGATTTATAGAACGAAGAAAGAGAATCAAAGATGGACAGAGTTTAGAACTGATGGATCGTTTACATCTGGACATGTGGTTGCAAGAGAAATATTTACTAAACGGGGTCAATGTCCGCCTGAGACTGAATCGGAGCAGTGCCGCTTTCCATTTGATAGGTAATACTGTTTGCAAAACTGTCATCGAGGAAGCCAGGCTCTACGTACGTCGTGTGGAAGTGTTACCTAAAGTGGGTAACGACATCAGTCAAACGTTGAGCAGAACGACAGCCAAGTATCCCATACGACGCGTGGAAGTGAAAACCTTCACCATTCCCAAGGGACAACGATCCATGATCGAAGATCATCTGTTCCAAGGACAGCTACCCAAGCGTTTGATCGTTGGTATCGTCGAAAATGAAGCCTTCAACGGAGCTTTGGCTAAAAATCCTTTCTACTTTCAACACTTTGGCGTGTCCAAGATCGAAGTCAGTCGCGATGGCAAGACCTTGTGTACCCGACCCTTTGAGCCTAACTTTGAGAAGAAGAATTACTTGAGATCGTACTTGTCCCTGTACGAAGCCACCGGTCAGTTAGGAACCAACACCAGTCACGGTATTACGTACGAGGATTATGTAGGAGGCTATGCTTTGTGGGCTTTCGATTTCACTCCAGACCAAGGCAGCGACGAGGGACATTTCCACCCTATAAAATCAGGCCAGATTCGTGTGGAAATTCAGTTTGCAAACCGAGACCCTGATGTAACGGTGAACGTCATCCTGTATGCAGAATTCGATAATACCATAGAAATCAACAGTTTGAGAGAAGTCATCCTAGATTACTAGAAAGCCATGGAAGACTGTTGTCCCTCTTTACCTAGTGAAGAAACTTTGGAGATGGAATGTAAGGAGACCGTGGAAGGAGAAGAAGATATCATGATGAAGTCGAGATGGCCAGAACAAGAAGCCCATTTAGTCTCCTGTTTTGCCAAACACTTGGTCGACAAAATAACAGAATTGATCAAGAAAAATTGCTATGGATGTCAAAACGATCATCCCAGTCAAATTCAACACGATAAATGCCTGATGTTGAGTCAAGAAGAAAAATTGGACGAGTATCTGGACGAAGCTTGGAGTCTCATCTCGAACAAAGATGTGTTGCACCAGTGGTATAAAGACTTGCGTGAACATTCTTGTCCAGCATTAACCACTCAAGAGATCCATCGTATCGAAGCTCTCCTGAATCAGAGTGAGGAAACAGAACGAATAACCGTTTATTCGTCAGACATTTTCAAGCAAAAAGTCAGGATCGAATTGACGACGTATTATTACCTGTGAAGAAGAAAACAAACACAAAAACAATGGATACCTGGGAACTTTATTACCTTTTGAACCACAGTTCGTATACGTCTTCTTGGAATCCTGTCGTCTGTGCTAAAGATGAACTCCCTCATCGCAAACCTAAAGACCATCAAGCTTACGTGATCAACACGGACGATAGTCATCTCCCAGGAACCCACTGGGTAGCCGTCTACTTTCCTCAAGAAGGCTGTGTGGAATATTTCGATTCGTACGGATTGCCCCCTTTGGAAGACGATATCATCGACTTTATGAGAAGAAATGCTCAAACCACCCGATTCAATAACGTGAAATTAGAAGGCACAGATTCCTTGGTGTGTGGACAATATTGTGTGTATTTTCTGCATCATCGCAGCCTGGGCTATTCCTTAGAACATTTAGTGACTCATTTTGATCCTCGTTCTTCTGCTAGAAACGATGTGAAAGTAGATCGATGGTTTTGTGACCATTATGCTTATCTTTTGTCTCAAGCTAGGAAACGTAGTGTCCATCAATGGCCTAATGATTTCCAACAGTGGAAATCACAATTTCATTCACAACGTTGTCAGCCTTGTTTAAAGTAGATTGTATTTGAAGAAAAAAATGTTTGTGATTTGAAAAAAATTGTTTGATGTTATAGTGTTGGATTATTGTTAAAAATGTTGTTGTTTAGTGTTAAGTGATTTTTTGAATAAAAAATGTTGTGTTTAGAAAAAAAATGCCTTTGTCTTTTGTTTAGCTAGAAGAATGTTGGATTGATGCTCTTTCATTTCTTACTATCCCTCTCATGAACGTTGCGGCTCGAAAACCGTGTGGGGGATGTTTTCCTTCACGTCCGCGCTTTCACTTTAAGAACCGGGTTGTTCCCAGTCTAGCCATCCATTGTCGACTCATCCTCCTAAGAAGATGTGCTCCAAACTAGCTAAGCTCAACGAAGCCTACGTGAATTTGCATAGGGTCAGACACAGTCTGATACCGAAGCCAGAAGAAATAGAGAATGTGAGAATGTTAAAAATCACTGAAGACCTGATAGAAGAGCTCTTCAGAGAAGAAATGAACAGGGAGAAAGAAGAATGGACAGAGAAGTACAGACTTCAGAGACAGCAGCAACAACAACATCAGCAACAGCAGCAGCAACCTGAAGCTGACAGAGGCTTTGTCGATTGTCGTATCGACACCAAAGAATTCTTCTTCTCTTTCCGAAGAAGCAGACCTATCGCCAGAAAGTCTATCCTCAGAGGACATCGCATTCTTAGAAACTAAAAAAGAATGCCATAGCAAAACAAAAAAAAAACAGCCCTTTTCAGGGCTACCCAATACTCTAGAAAAGAAATAACTATTAATTTGCCAATGTGTGTAGGTAGAGTAGTGTGAAAATAAACACTAACTCTTTTTCAAAAAATATGAGGGTATGTGTTTGTGTGATTGTGTTTGTAAGTGAAAAAATAGGTTGGTGTGGATAGTAGATTAAAATGATGTTTGTTTTTTTGGGCTGTTAGAGGTATATATTTGGGGTTAGATTGGATTGCTTTGCGTAATTGGATAGTCTATTGAAGTGATTTATAAAAATTTTACAATAGTGATGGGTAGCATAAAAAAGTGAGTGAGTGTTTCTTTTAGGTCCGCGCGTTGTTGGTTTTTTTTGGTCATGATCTAGGTAAGATGAATTTTATGTTTTTAGGGGATGTTTTCCATCACGTCCGCGCTTTCAGTATAAATTGAAACTCGCTGGGCAGTCAAGCTACCCTTGTTGATTGATCAACACAAGAATGAATAGCAGAATAGTGAAACTGTTAGAACTCCAGATGCACCTGGAATATGCCAGGCGCATAGTAAACGAACTATCAGCGGAGGCTATAGTAGAAGAAGCAAGAGTAAAGAAGGAAGAGGAGGAGAGAAGAGAGAGGGAAGAAGAGGAAAAGAAAAGAGAAGAGAGGATGTCGTTCAATATTCCCGAGACAGAGGATTGGGGTGTTGAAGCGAATCATCCTCCCTCTGCGCTCCCCAGAAGAAAGGTGAAAGAAGACTGGGGAAGAAGATGCGTGTGTGGCGCAAGGCCAGGACGGTGCAACCATTAGATAGGTGCATCAGGAGTTCAAAAAACAGCCCTTTTCAGGGCTACCCAATACTCTAGAAAAGAAATAACGATCAATTTGCCAATGTGTGTAGGTAGAGTAGTGTGTATATAAACACTAACTCTTTTTTAAGATAGTGTGAGGGTATGAGTTTGTGTGTTTGTGTGTTTGTAAGAGCTCAGGTATGTTTGTGTGAATAGTAGATTATGGGTTTCTTAGCGTATGTGAAGAGTATAGTTAGGGTTTTATTATATGAAATGAGAAAGTAGGGGGATGTTTTCCTTCACGTACGCGCGTTGTTGGGTCATGATCTAGGTAAGATCAATTTTATGTTTTAGGGGGATGTTTTCCTTCACGTTCGCGCTTTGAGTATAAAACTAACAGTGTTGGCCATTGGAACCCATTCTACGGAATAAGCAAACAAGAAGATGCCAGCAGCTTCAGCTTTATACAACGATCTTATGGGAAGTTGGTATTGGATGGTAGATGGATTGAGTGTAGTAGAAAGGGTTGAACAGGAATGGAGGTATGCAGTGACAAAAGACTTCGTCTCAAGACAAGTAACCAGCCTCCACTTATCCGTAAATATTGTAAAAGAAATGATAGAGGATGAGGAGAAGAGAATCAGAGGTTTAATTAACCCACCGTATGTCAAAGTGGGTAAGTTAAAAGAAGCGATAGATCATGTGACGAGTGCAAGGTGCTTTCTAGAAGACATTGTAGAATGGACAGATTGGTGTTTCGCGAAGTGGGGGTTAGAAAAACTTAAGAAAGCTGAAGAACTAATGAGGAATGTGCTGACCGAAGAGGTCAAGAAGATCAAAGAAAAGTGGTCAAAGGAAAGAAAAGAAGAAGAAAATAGAAAAAAAGGGATGAATTCGAAAAACTGAACACAAACTGGATGAAAATCCAAGAGAAGTTCCGGGCCATGGGCCACCCGGACTGGTTGCCGGAAACAGAAAAGAAAAAGAAGAAAGGAATGATGGACAAAATAAGAGGATGGTGGAAGAAGTTAAGAAGTTAAAAGAAGAAGAAGAAAAAACCCAAAGGCCCTTTTCAGGGCCAGCCATATTTCTCGAAAAGAGATAGTCTTTGAATTGCCTACCCCTTTTTTTAAAAAAATTTTAAAAAAATCCCATGTTAAATTCCCCTTGTCCGTAGAGTGGCCCACGATTTATTGCCATGTTAAATTCCCCTTGTCGCTAGAGTGGCCCACGATTTTTCTCCATGTTAAATTTCCATTGTCGCTAGAGTGGCCCAGGGGGGTCTGTAATGCTAATTCCCATTGTCGCTAGGGTGGCCCTATTCACTACTAAGAGCCCTTCATAAAGTAGACACTACTGAAAATATATTGTCTTTCAAACGACTGATTAGAAAAAATAAATACAACCTACTTAATGTGACTGCATTGGACAAAAATATATCATATCATAATTTTTTTTATGTTTATACAAATGATTCTGACCTGCTATAAAGTATGGCATATTAACAATGCACATTTCGCTCGTATAACGTCACTTCGCAAAACTTAAGCGAAATAATTAATAGTTGTAAGGAACTGTTGTGTATGGTTCTGAAAATATTAATTGCAAGCTTTTTGTTTGAATAATTTAAAATCGACTTCATAATCAATGGAAGATAGAGATTAAAATAAAACACTCATTTGAAAATATATGTATATACGGACAGTAATGTGTTCTTTAATTAATCAGAGCATTATATTGATAAGAACAGTAATGAAGAAAATGTAACAAGATAACAGGGTTGGATTTCGGATTTACAACATAACGCTTTTGATGGTGATAGAAATACATTGTTCAATGATGAATGACTTGAATGGAAAAAGAATTCTGATTAATACGATCGTGTATAAGATCCAAACAGTAGACGAATTAACATAATCCGCACGATCATGATAATGCAGCAAATGAAAATACAAATAAACGACCTTATACAGTACGATGACAAAGGTAAATGATTCGCAGTGATTTCAACCGAAGGAAAGAATGATGTGGCTTACTCAAAGAGTAAACAATGAGTTTCTTTACTTATAGTAAAATGTATTCACTCAAATAGTGAAAAAGAGGTATTTTACTCAAATAGTAAAATGATGAAAACAAAAGGGGCAGGTATAACAACTATCTTTACAATCCCAAAACACTGGTATTACAAACTCCCAAAAATCAGTCCACTGCTAGAAGATTACATCTATGGAGTAACACACTTCGTTACCAGACCACTTGGCTACCAGTCACACTAGTCAATCAAACAGTCAGTATTCCAGGTAGTAACCGGCCTAAATTAAATTCCTTGATAAATCAAGCAACCATCGCCCACTAATCGGTCAGCAACGCCCGATCACCTACTACTCGATCAGCAACACTGTTCACTCAGCTCTACGGCTGATATGCCTATAGGTCAGCTTTACAACTGCTATGGTCAACTTATATGGTTAGCTCTTCGATCGTCGCTAAGCTTCGACTCTGATCAGCTGAAAATATACCAAACGCCGTGTACTATGCATGACACGAGCATATACAATAAAACGTAATGACGGTGTATAAGGTAAGTTATACAGATTACATTAACGGGACAATAATTACAAAGCAATACAAAGGTTCAGAAGTGTATCTGCCTGTGCCCGATAAGATACCTACGTTATTAAACTTTTCTTAAAAATGCGACTTTATATTGCTAATATAAATCTCTTGCTAAGTCACAAACAAGAATATAAAATATTTGCATTATACTACCGAAGCCGAATCTACATTGAAAATATACAAAAATAAATATGATAGTACAATATTTATAATTTATACAACGAAATAAATAAATAAATCGCATACCTCTACAGATGAAGATGTGCAAGTCCCTAAAGAAGACCGCTTACTAACAAAACGTTCCGTAATGTGTAGATGTAGTCTAATGGCGAGGAACTTATACACAAACGATGTCGCTATACATCGTCTGTATACTGGAAAAAATCGGTTCTTCCCATCGAAAGCACTTCGCACGTGTGGCATAGGATGTAACAAACTCACTGTTTTGAAAAATTGTATAATATACATAAATCACCCTCGGGTATCGTTATACACAAAAAACGAAACCCGAGTAAACGTATTTAAGAAATATAAGGATTTATACAATTCCGTGACTGAGACTGGCAAAATTCTACAGTTACAGCTATTTTGTAATTTTACATTGTATTATGTATATTTAATTTAATTATATCTGATCTAATATACATTTATTTCAATTTAATTGTTTGTCTGGCAGATTTATTTTTTATTTTTCATTACATGCTATTGTAATGTAAATTTATTCACTAAAGATGATACCTTTTTCAGAAAATAGTTTGATCTTGACTGTTCGTTTTATAAACACCAGGTGTTGATCTAAATCCTGACCTTGATTCAAAATTTGTAGTAACCACGTAAAGAAGTTTTATTTTCATTTTAAAATGATTGGTTGTTGTCGAGGCGATGATGGGACTTTGTGTTTAAGATGTAAACAATTTTTGTTATCTTTTATTTCTTAGAGTAAAATGGTTGGTTTTTGTCAGGGCCACATGGGTGTACATGTAGTTTAACAAGTAAATAATTTCGACGAGGTTCTGGAACATGATCACATGACCCTCTTTTTGCGTTTTACAATACGATATAACCTTTGTTTTGGAGAGATATTCTCAGTAGTAGTTGGGCTCTTACACTGAAAGTTGTATGTAGTGCTGTTTGGAGTTATTTCAAATTACTTGGCTTAAAAAAGGATTATTTTTTGTTCCTGGAAAATACGAGTGTTCATGTAAAATTCTTGAGCAAAGACAGCTTTTATAAAAAAAAACTTATTCAGATTTCCGAAACCGGAGTGTTATTTCTTGTTTCTACGAGGAGCTGTAGACTTCAACACTACATATTACAGCATACGTCATCGTCTTCCATCTTGGATTCTTCGTCGGGACTCGAACTTGAAATCATTAGAACATTTTGTTATTAGGACTTCACAAATTTTTTTGTGTATTATTCTTGGATTATTTTTTTATTTGATTCTTAAAAACGTAAGTTCATATTTTTCTTCTTCATTTTTACAGAATTTTTCCAGGGAAATAAATTATTATATTTTTCAAAGCTTGTTATTGTCACTATTCTTGTGTTGCTGTTCTTCGAGCCTAAACACGTAACATAAGAACTGATAATATAAATCTTTTGCTAAGTCCCCCAAAAAGAACAGACGTGATGTGATTTGGATTTTTCAACGTAGCTTTAACAACTTTTCAGTCATATCGTTACGATGTCTGCAGTGTAACAGTTTATAATGATGTCTAGCACTGGGGTATCATGCCGTAGACATGTAGCATGATGTCCCACCCAGTCACATTATCCTGACACCAGGCCGACCAGTCCTAACACTAATCTGTTAATGCTGAGCGCCAAGCGAGGCAGCTGTTAGTACCAATTTTGTAAATATTTGGTGGATTGAACCCGCGACCTCGCGCATCCGAGGCGGACGCACTAACCACTAGGCCACCGGAGCGGTCCAAAGAGAACAAAAAATATTTGCATTATACCGTTACGTGTTTAGGGTCGAATAAACATTAACACAAGAAAGAGTGAAAACAAGCTTTGAAAAAAAATTAACAAATAATTTATTTCCATGGAATTAACTGTAAAAATGAAAAAATAAAATTTTAAGGTTTTAAGAAGCGAATCCAAATTTATCGAAGAATAATCCACAAATTAAGTTTTAGATGTCCTAATAATGAAATGTTCTAATTAATTCAAGTTTGAGACCCAACGAAGAATCCAAGATGGAAGGCGATGACGTATCCTGTATCCTGTACAGTGTTGTTGTTTACAGTTCCTTGTAGAAACAGAATAAATAACACTCCGGTGTTGGAAATCCGAATAAAATTTTTAAGAAATGTATTTGTTTAAGAATTATGTATGAACACTAATATTTCCAGAGAAACGAATTAGTCTTTTAGAATCCAAATAATCTGAAGAGAAATTAATATATAACTCTAAAACAAGCTACAACAAAATGAAACGACTTGACATGAAATGTTTTAAGCACAGACTGACTAAATTCTCTATAAACATCAGTATAAAATCTGAATACTGTGCAAAACAGATGTCCGGATGAAAGTCACGTGATCACATTCTAGAAATCCTTGGAAGGAATCTACAATTCTAATGGCAGGTAAACCAGTACAGCCTCGATACCACGATTATCATTCACACATTAAAAATGAATTAGAAAAGGTTGTTTACATGACCCTCAATCAAAGCCAGGAACTAAGTCGAAAATAGAAACAGTGTTTTTAATATTAGGTATTAATGAAAAGATTCAGATCAAACTGTATTTTCAGGAAAATATCAAATTCCTGGTCAACAAAATTGCCTTACAATGACGTGTAATGAAAGTTTAAAAAATGAGATATTTTAAAACTTACAAACAATTAAATTAAATCAATTATAAATTAAATCAAGTATACATAACAATACTACGCAAGACAAAGCTACATATAAAATATACAAAACTAAACTTGGTAGTACAATAGGTCCAATTTATACACAAGAAATTAACAAATAAATCGCATACCTCTACAGATGAAGATG
This sequence comes from Sinohyriopsis cumingii, assembly GCA_028554795.2. NCBI lineage: Eukaryota > Metazoa > Mollusca > Bivalvia > Unionida > Unionidae > Sinohyriopsis > Sinohyriopsis cumingii. Next base: position 15,531,912 of record CM068830.1, read on the forward strand.
TGCAAGTCCTTAAAGTAGACCGCTCACATACAAGACGTTCCGTAATGTCTAGATTCGGTCTTACGGTTAGGCATTTATAAACAGATGATATCACTATACATCGTCTGTGCGCTGAAACAGTTCGGTTCTTCCCATCGAAAGCACTTCATACGTGTGGCATAGAATGAACCGAACTCACTTTTTCGAAATATTGTATAATATACATACATCACACTCGGATATTGTTGTACACAAAAAGCGAAACTCGAGTACATGTATTTAATAAATAAAAGGATTTATTCAATTCCGTGACTGAGACCGGATAAATTCTACAGCTACAGTTGTTTTGTTATGTAAAATATGACATAAAATAATGAGATGACGTGAGTTTAATTTGAATGAATTGGAAACATAATATGAATATGAAAATAAATATATCCAATAATAGAAAAGGACACAATTCAATCTTGTGGTTCAGCAATACAGCCTATAGTTGTTGTGTTTTATAAACTTTATAAGGGCTACCAGCTTATAAAATTGTAAATCGTTTTACTCAAACGCTTTTGATGTTTGCAAGCAAAAATAAATGGTCAAAAAAGTATGCCACTCACGGGGAATAATACAGTAACTTAACTAATTTTTTTTGGGAAAACCAGATATTCGTTAGCTGAGTCTACGATTTCTGTATTTTAAAACATTTCATGGAAACATTTAATGTCAAATTTATTTAGACCAGTATGTAAAACAGACCCTGTTGTGTACATCTCGTCTTCATAGATCCAAAATTTGTTTCAAAATTTTTAGATCATCCTCAGAACAAATTAAGGTGTTGAACTTAAAGTTACAGATAACAACGTGTCAGTGTAATCTATACATTTGAGAAAATGAAAACAAAAGCCCCTGACATTATCTCTAAACATCGGTATTATTTATCTAAATACTTATATAAGTTTCTGCATTCGTAAAATTTATGAATTTTTTGTTGCTTTAAAGTACATATTGTACGAAGGAAAATCCAGTCTAGAATCAGCACTGCACCTTCTCTTCATGACGCATTTGCATGTTGTTCATGATATCAACCCTTCTTTCCAGGAAGCCATATTCATGTTGCTAATACATCTTCTCAGCAAGATGCGTTTGCATATTCTTGTTGTAAAGACAGATTTTGTCAAAGGTGCCATATTCTTGGTGGTATCACACCTTCTCTTCTGGACGCCATATTCTTGTTGCTAAGGCTATATTCATACTAGAGGTATCAAGCTGAAGTCCGAACTGGTAAACCGATATTAATATAACCCACAATCAATTAAACTGGCGCAACAAATTTATAACAATGTACCTGATCCGCTAACATATTACATTTCATTACTCGCAGGTTGAAGTTGTCCAGCTTCGTCCTCTTTTACTTTCTTATTACTCACTAAACGATTTAGGACTCACAGACTTCCTTTTTGTAAGTTAGTTGAAATAAAACCTTTAGTTAGTACATTTATAAGTATAAAATAATGTTATTATTGCACATGATTCGTTGGTCTGACCGAACTTGAATAATTGAAACTGATCTGAACACCAAAGTACAATGAACATGAAACAATTTGTTACTGTAATTTATTTCTGGGTGGAATATGTTGAACCTAAAACGAAGCATTCGCATACAAAACGGCACGAACGTTTTACCAATGTATATGAGAAAGAGACACACGCAATAGTTAACCGTATGCATCATGTGAAACAATGAAAGAAGTACGTACTTATAAATAAATACACGTTTAATAGAGTCTAGCGACGATATATGTGTGTAAACACAAACCTTCTTAGTTTTCATCGATCTTACCGGTGGCAATATCTGGGGCTGAGTCATTGCGTAATGAATATTAAATGTATTAATCGTAGCTGTTACTTCAAGAAATTATTTATTTTTGTTACGTTTATTATCCGTAGCAAGTACTGAATACAATGTATTACTCTTAGCTGTTACTACAAAAGATTATTTATAGTTGTTATTTTTATAACTGTAGCAAGTAATGAAAAATCTTTAATATGCTACAGCAAAACCATCTTGAGTGAACAATTTTTCATTTGCATTCACAGTAAGAACAATTTTTTATTTGCCTTTACAGTTGCTACACAAAATGCAGAATTCCTTCTTCATTACACTGGTACTTGCTAGTTTCAACGGGATTATAGTTCGCATCGTAAAAGAAATGATTGATATGATGCATGTGAAGATGAAACTAAAATGATACTTAAAACTGCCTTTGGAGAGAAAAATCGAATCACATTCGATCTTGACTGAAATACTTCGTTAGCGTGTTACTTCAGACATCACGATTTTAATCAGATTGTATGGCATTTAGCCTGTATCAAATTTTCAGTCGACAGAACCATGGAGAACAATGCTTGTCGAAAAAAAACCACTAACTTGTCAACAAGGTTAGGCCTCTAGAACATCTTAAATTCGTAAATAAAGTTAGGCCTTGAACTCAGATCAAAGTAAACAGCTAACGTTTAACACGTGGGATGAGGATGGTAGTGACAAATACAACTTCAGCCTCCAGATAGCCTCAACAATAATCTTGTTCTGATTTTGATAATAAACTGTGAACTAATTATATCTATTGCTTTCTGTTGACACTTAAAATCAAAGCAATGAAAGAAAATATAGCGGGCTAGAAACACATTCCAAAAGACTTGTCCTTAGTTCAGATTCCTTAAGGTAGTTTCGAACTAATAAAATGCCATTTTAAAATTGGCACCATAATACTAATATGTAAATAACTTGGAATTGATCGTGAATTGATGCATTGGACGGTCCAGTGGCCTAGATGTTAAAGCGTCCGTCAAGGATGCTTGTGGTCGCGGGTTCGAACCCCGGCCGAGTCATACTAAAGATTTACAAAAATGGTACTTACAGCTGCCTCACTAGGCGCTCAGCTTTAAAAGGTTAGTGTTAGGACTGGATAATGTGACTGTGTGCGACGTGATGCTACATGTCTTCGGCATAATGCCCCAATGCTAAACGTCACTATGAACTGCCACATTGCAGATATGGTAAAGATATGACTAAAAAAGGTTGTGGAAGCTACGTTAAAAATCGAAATCTTACACACACTCGTTGATGCATTGACTTCTGTCAGTCTAGTGTTTGCGTATAATCTGTCACTCTTCAATACATTGCAACATTGACCTCTGCCAGTCTATTGTTTTTCGCATAATCTGTCACTCTTCAATACATTGCAACAATACATTGACCTCTGTTAGTCTAGTTTTTTACGTATAATCTGTCACTCTTCAATACATTGCAACAATACATTGACCTCTGTTAGTCTAGTTTTTTACGTATAATCTGTCACTCTTCAATACATTGCAACAATACATTGACCTCTGTTAGTCTAGTTTTTTACGTATAATCTGACACTCTTCAATACATTGCAACAATACACTGACCTCTGTTAGTCTAGTTTTTTACGTATAATCTGTCACTCTTCAATACACTGCAACAATACATTGACCTCTGTTAGTCTAGTTTTTTACGTATAATCTGACACTCTTCAATACATTGCAACAATACACTGACCTCTGTTAGTCTAGTTTTTTACGTATAATCTGTCACTCTTCAATACACTGCAACAATACATTGACCTCTGTTAGTCTAGTTTTTTACGTAAAATCTGACACTCTTCAATACATTGCAACAATACACTGACCTCTGTTAGTCTAGTTGTTTACGTATAATCTGTCACTCTTCAATACACTGCAACAATACACTGACCTCTGTTAGTCTAGTTTTTTACGTATAATCTGACACTCTTCAATACATTGCAACAATGCATTGACCTCTGTTAGTCTAGTTTTTTACGTATAATCTGTCACTCTTCAATCATTGCAACAATACACTGACCTCTGTTAGTCTAGTTTTTTACGTATAATCTGTCACTCTTCAATACATTGCAACAATACACTGACCTCTGTTAGTCTAGTTTTTTACGTATAATGTGACACTCTTCAATACATTGCAACAATACACTGACCTCTGTTAGTCTAGTTTTTTACGTAAAATCTGACACTCTTCAATACATTGCAACAATACATTGACCTCTGTTAGTCTAGTTGTTTACGTATAATCTGACACTCTTCAATACATTGCAACAATGCATTGACCTCTGTTAGTCTAGTTTTTTACGTATAATCTGTCACTCTTCAATACATTGCAACAATACACTGACCTCTGTTAGTCTAGTTTTTTACGTATAATCTGTCACTCTTCAATACATTGCAACAATACACTGACCTCTGTTAGTCTAGTTTTTTTACGTATAATCTGACACTCTTCAATACATTGCAACAATACACTGACCTCTGTTAGTCTAGTTTTTTTACGTATTATCTGTCACTCTTCAATACACTGCAACAATACATTGACCTCTGTTAGTCTAGTTTTTTACGTATAATCTGACACTCTTCAATACATTGCAACAATGCATTGACCTCTGTTAGTCTAGTTTTTTACGTATAATCTGACACTCTTCAATACATTGCAACAATGCATTGACCTCTGTTAGTCTAGTTTTTTACGTATAATCTGACACTCTTCAATACATTGCAACAATACACTGACCTCTGTTAGTCTAGTTTTTTACGTATAATCTGAAACTCTTCAATACATTGCAACAATGCATTGACCTCTGTTAGTCTAGTTTTTTACGTATAATCTGACACTCTTCAATACATTGCAACAATACACTGACCTCTGTTAGTCTAGTTTTTTACGTATAATCTGACACTCTTCAATACATTGCAACAATGCATTGACCTCTGTTAGTCTAGTTTTTTACGTATAATCTGACACTCTTCAATACATTGCAACAATACACTGACCTCTGTTAGTCTAGTTTTTTACGTATAATCTGACACTCTTCAATACACTGCAACAATACATTGACCTCTGTTAGTCTAGTTTTTTACGTATAATCTGACACTCTTCAATACATTGCAACAATGCATTGACCTCTGTTAGTCTAGTTTTTTTACGTATAATCTGACACTCTTCAATACATTACAACAATACATTGACCTCTGTCGGTGTAGTATTTTACGCATAATCTGCCACTCTTCAATACAATAAAAACAAATAGTAGGCAAAATAGTTCATTGAATAATTAGTCACAAATAAAATTTGAACTGTTTAACATATATACACTGCAAATAATAGCTGCTAAGGAAAATGTTAAACAAAATAAACGGAAAATTACAAAGTACATCAGTTAAATGGGACAGTTTACATTAGTCTGAGATGTCCTAAATGTACATATGTTGACTGGGACAGTACATGTTAGTCTTAGATGTATGCATGTATGTATGTATGTATGTATGTATGTCTGTATGTATGTATGTCGCTACACGTTGTTAATAAAAGGACAAGGCGATACACGCTGTTAATTAAAGGACATGGCAATAAATTTTGTTCATAACAAAAGGAAATGACGATACACGTTGTTACTCAAACGGACATGGCGATTCACTTTGTGACTTAAAGGGCATAGCGATGCATTTCGTTTGTGAAAAAAGCGTGGCGTTACACGTTCTTAATAAAAGGGCATGTCAGTATACGTTGTTAATAAAAAAAGGCATGGGGAAACACTTTAATAAAAAAAGTCATGGCGATACACATTGCTAAATAATAGACAAGGCGATACACTGCAATCAAAGGGCATTGCGATAGACATTGTTAGTTTAAAAAAGCAATGTAATACACTGTAATAAAAGGGCATAGCGTTACACGTTATTAGTTAAAAAAGGCATAGCGGAACACTGTAATAAAAGAGCAAGCGATACACGTTGCTATCTAAAAAAAGGCGTGGCGATACACTTTAATAAAAGTTCATGTCGATACACATTGTTGATTAAAAAAGGCATCGCGATTCATTTTAATACAAGGACATGGCGATACATGTTGATGCTCAAGATGGCATGGCATTGCATGTTGTTGCTAAAAGGCTGGGCAATGTATGACGCTAATAAGAAGTCAAGTCGATTAAAAGAGGCTGGCCAATGTAAGATCCTAATAAACAAGGCAGACCGATGTCTGTTGCTAATAAAAGAAGGCTGGGTTATGTATGTTGCTGATAAAAATGGCAGGTCGATGCCCATTGCTAATAAAAGAAGGCGTGGCAATGTATGATGCGAGTAAGAAAAGCAGGGCGATGCCTGTTGCTAATAAAAAAGAGAGGTGAATAATTTTGTTAGTTTCCTATGTGCCATGCAAGTTCATTGGCGTCTGTCGTTTGCAATTAAATATTTGTAACATCATGCATTACATCACTTAAAGTATTTTTTCCTTAAGGATGTTTTCTGAAGGAAAAACACTCCTTTCTACTTATGTTGCATTAAGGGTAGGTGGGCAACGTTTCACGAACCCTTCAATTTCGTTAATGAACAATTAAGAACGAATATTGCAAAACCTAAATAGCTAACACAATTGTTTGAAGCAGCAAATCAAAATTTATTTGCGAGGAAAGATAAAGAAATAAGTATTATTATGCGATAGACGTAGATATAGAGTTTATGAAAAATGGATACGAAAATAAAATCTGAGTTTGAAGGAGTTCATTTCCGAATGAAGACCTTCTCTGTTCATAAATCAGGTCATGCTTGATGGAACGTTTTCTGATTATGTAATATAGATTTCGCTTATTAGTTCACGTCTTTTATAGAATTGGACTGAAAATACCTAAATTATTAGCTAACCAAAATATGAATAACTATGTATTAGTATTTCAAAATCTACATTATAAAGGTATAAGTGACATGAAATGTTTACATTTTACTTGAGTAGATCTTTCCAATATAACATAAATGTTTTTGTTGGTGTATAGTTTAACGCCATTTTTCAGCGCACGTTAGACAATACATGGCGGCCAGTATTAATGGTGGAGGAAGAACCCGGGAAAACCCAGAAAGAACCACCGACCCACGAGAAACTACTGGCAAGCTTTCTCACATACCCACATTAGCCGAATCCTAGACTCGAACCCACGCAGACAGATGTGTAATATAAATGTAAATTTTCAGTACTAGACCATTTCATACAGGGCTATACTCTATGTCTTTTATCTTGACACTAATACGTTAAAGTACTAATTGTTGATTCTAAAGTTAAATCATCCGTTTAATTACTTTGTTAATTTTGTTTCCAAAGTTAAGACATTTTTCTCCATTTCTTTATTTGTTGCTGTAAAAATCACAAAAAGTATGTCTTGCTTTTTATAAATTTCTCAAAATATCGAAATAATTATGTCCTCAGATGGTACTTCTTTCTAGCTACTTCGTTATGTAAAGAATTAATCATACAACGAACGGATATATAACTTACGCTGAATATAACTGAATGACGGGATACGTTGTATCAAAAGAGCGAGAGACGAAGAAAAATTATGCTTGTAAATCATTCAGTTATTTTAAGATCTGGGACGAAGATAGTGACTTGAAATATATAAAAAGATATTACGTTTGTTACGGAATTTTTGTATTGATTAATAACCGACTGCGTCTGACAAAGGACCTGGAAGATAATATACAGTAGTCTTTAACACGACCGCGTCTGAAAAAGGACATGAGAGATAATATACAGTCGTTATTAACACGACTGCGTCTGACAAACGACCTGAGAGTTAATATACAGTCGTTACTAACACGACTGCGTCTGACAAAGGACCTGAGAGATAATAGACAATAGTCTTTAACACTACTGCGTCTGACAAAAGACCTGAGAGATAATATACAGTAGTCTTTAACACGAGGAGCAAGGTGGACAATGTTGCAAGGCACATCAGTTAATTTCAGAAGTGCAGACAATATCAAACTAACGGGGGTGGGGATGATGGGGACGCCATAGGTCTTTAGGTGCCAAAACCCCTTTGGGCCTTCATCACGGCCCAGGGTGCCATTAACCCTTAGTACACCATTGGGTACGAACAGAAGAACGGAACTTGTAATAAACGTGATTTTATTTATGTTTCCTCAGTCACATTTTTAGCAATGGCATCATGCCAATAGTCTTCTACAGTTGTCAATACATCAAAATTACTCAAAAAGGTATTAACATTTTATCTCTCTGCAGCATTTACATTGTGCAATTAAAATACTTACTGATAACTACAATGATGCAGTTTACTCGTGGCGTAGATGTAGAAAACATCCAGTAAGACACATGTTCTAATAAAAATAACAAATTATTAAAAATATTCAAACAAACATAATCTCCTCTAGGAATAGCAATTTTGACCTTTGACATCCTGACGCTAAATTCAAAATGTGTCTATATGAAGTAAGCGGCTGCAAACAATCTGGCTTTGGTGCCAACGGTTGATTGGTATTGAAGATCTGACAAGAAATGTGCAATGGACTGAAGGACTCAGCATAGGTCTTAAACAACAATGTATTATATGGAATCGTAACATAAAATTGTGTCACATTATAAAGGAGCTGCATGTTCTTTTTCATTCCATGTATAATCATCTAGAGGTAACTGAACGTTGTCCCTCACGTCTGATCCGTTTCCATATAAGGCTTGGCCAGAAGGGTCACTGCTCTGACATTGTAACTTATTTATTTTCAAAAGTTTTCTGAAGGCATTTCGGAAATCTCTATTGAAATAAGCATATATAATTGGGTTCAACGTAGAATTTAAATATCCAGTCCAAAATAGTATTCCAGTAACAACAGATGGATAAGGGCAATTTTCCCTGCACATGCTTGTAATTAAGTACCACAAGAAGAATGGAAGGAAACATAACACAAAAGCACCCATTATGATACCGAGGGTTTTAGCGGCCTTGTGTTCCCTTTTCATTCGTCTGCGTTCACTCCTTCTTTCTAAATTATCCACTGCGGATAGACATGCTCCGTTGGTCCTTCGATGTCCGTTGGAAAAGTAAGCAGACGACTTGATTTGAGTTTCTTGTCTGCGCGCCTCGATAAAAATTTTGACGTATACAAATATCATTATTGTGCACGGAATCCAGAAGGAAACACTTGACGATATGGCAGCATACGTTCGATTAACATTGAATGAGCACTCTTCAGGATTTTCTTGCAAATCGTTGTAGTTTTCTTCCGTTGTATAAAGCTGAGAATGAATTGGTATATAAGAGATGAGAATTGACGCCACCCACGTTAGTACAATCATAATTGTCACGCGACGACTAGTCATTTTGCTTTCGTATTCTAGTGGATGCATGATAGCTATATATCTATCCATGCTAATGCAACAAAGGTGTAAGATGGAAGCGGTACTAAAGAGAACATCGTTTGAATTGAATATATCACACATAACACGTCCAAATATCCATTTTCCCAGAATTGTAATGCTAAAGTTAAAAGGCATGACTAATATTGCAACAAGTAAATCAGCAAATGCAAGGGAGACTATAAAATAATTTGTCAGCACTCTTAGACGCTCAAACTTTATCACACTAGATATCACTAACAGGTTGCCCAATATGGCACCCGCCATTATTGCAACCATGGTGGTTGCCTTGACAACCGTGAGCACGATATCCACGGCAGAATTGTTGCTTTCCTCTAAAGCAAAAGAATTGTTTCTTGTATTGTTGGCGTTTGAAATACCCGCAGAGATGGTTTGTGTTTCCATGTACATCAAAAATTCACTTCCATGAATTCACACTTTTATAGCCAGATACACCTCCATGAATATAGTGTGGTTTTCATCGCTTTAACTTTTATGTAACTCTTCGGAGCTTCCATATATCTTCTAATGTTTCCGTGAATTAATATTTTATGTTCATTATTTATTTTACAAGAAACTTTCATAGCTATAGTCTTGTCGTAGCATTATAATTTTGTTCATTTAAATTATCCCACATTTGTATATTTATATAGATCTATTGATAATTTTAAGATGTAAACCACTGGCAGTTGTTCACTTTCCAAAACGTTCAGACTTCAACTGAACTGTTTGACGCTCTGCAGTGTGACCACTCATTACGTGCTGGCTGTTATAATGAAAAATCGAATGAAAGTCCGCCCCACGACGACAGAGCATTTATTGAACTGGTCCAATACAATATTCCTTTGAAATATGTGGGATAAAGCATTCATATGAAGCATATTGGATGGATACCTACGATATATCGAAGCAATTAGCCGATCAGAGGACGGTTAAATTCACATGGGCTTTCCTCTGTATCGATCAAGTGAATTGAAGCCAACCAGTGCAATACAAACAGTCACAGATTATTCACTTCACTGTTGCATAAAATTAGGTATAAGTGAATTACCTTCATTGCAATTATCCTCTCCATTAGATAGCATGCCAGTCACGGAGACAACATGGATTACGTCAGTAGTATAACCCACCTATCGAAATCCTGCAATGAAAAGGTGAGCTCTTAACCCGTGAAGAAATTCAGACATAAAACATAGTTCGTATGCAATGTTGTATCTGATACATTGTCATGTTTTTTGTTGGAGAGAGGGAATCGTATTGCCCTACGCTAATTATCAAATAGTAACACTTCAAGATAGATAGATAGATAGATATATAGATATAGAAAGACAGACAGACAGACAGACACATATATAGATAGATAGAGAGAAAGACAAACACACACACACACACACACACACACACACACATATATATATATATATATATATATATATATATATATATATATATATATATACGTATGTATATTCATATATCTTGCCTCTTGTTCTGCATGCTTTGTTTTCTTGAATTTTTTAATATTTGTTAAGCTAGATAGTTGCGTGCCTGATTAATACTTGGCTTGATATGTGCTAACATGCTCGACTACCACATTCAGTGCATTTACTATAACATAACTACACATGTTCCACATAAACATAAGGAAAAAGAAAAACATTTCATATAAATATATGTTTTTTTCTTTCTCCTTTTGTTGGCAGATTATAAATCAAGAAATGTATATATCGCTTTGGTAAATGTAAGGAAGTTTACATTTTAAGACAGATTTGGCTTGAACGATCCACTATCATTATATTAAAAATCATGATACATATTCGTCACAAACAGAAGGCACCTCATTTTAATCACAGATATATATCAACCAACGATCCACTTTTATTGTTATCACCAATATTCTGAAACGTTGCCTCTAATAAATAAGAAGAAGAGTGTTTACACAAGAATATATATGTAAACGATACAAGCGAAATGAAGAACAGCAATCGTTTCCTTTTAAGTTCATTGGATCCAGCGAGGGATCACGCTAGTAAGGGATCGATTAAGTTAATTGCAACAAACTTGAAAGGAACAGTTCAAATCTTGTTTAACTGGCGTATACGCTTTCAACTAAAGGGTCTTTTTCAACAGCAAATACAAAACAGATACAACATACAATAAACACAAAAGCGTTGAAAATACGTATGTAAGTGCAGAATTCACAAAAGTCAAACTTATTAATTCGTATTCAGCTTAAGCATATTTCATTTCATAAATCTGTAAATGGAGATTACAAGAGCTACAAGACAGAAAGTGAAGATTACAACTATCTTCAGATAGACACATAAAAATCAGTGATCCGATTATATTCTTTGCAAATAAATATTCATAAACTTAATGCGATTTCTTGTAAAGCTGAATTTGAAATTTACTTCTGCCTCAATAACAGTCTCTGGAAATAAGTATCGCTTGTATTTAATGTGCTTTTGGAGTTGTTAATGAATTCTATTTGACGATTCCCAAAGATTATTAGTACATTCCATTCTCAAATGTGCGAAGGAGGGTAAGAATTGTAATAAAGACGTATTCTAGCCTGTACAAACTGGACATGTTTTACTTTACGTAATTCTTAGTGAGTAATATATCTAACAGTTGGTTGAAATCAGACACGTGAAATAGGGAGTGCTTGGACCAGTCGTCATTTAGTAAAAGTGTCAGTGAGTGTGTTTTTTGTCTCGATTCAAGTCTTTCCGATCTTATTGTTCATTGTAGCGCTTCAATAGACTCTAATTGTATTACACCAGTCGCATTTCTGGCTGCCTCATTTTGTACTTTTCGATTTCTCTTTTGTCTTGTAGTATGCAATTGTCTCAAATTATATTACCATGCCCCAGATTTGGTCATATAAAAGACGTAAATATAATTTTTCAAGATTTCCTATCAAGATGAGTTTACGCATTTTATTATTTTTTGACCATGTCTTTTCCTTTATATAGTCTATTTGTTTGTGCCGAAAGCAGTCATTTGAGAGAACAACTCCAAGATATTTTAGTTTGAGCTGCAAAAAGAAACAATAATAACGAATTTACCTGGTTTCTTTTCGTGTGAAAAATGTGTAAGACTAGGAGAAAACGTATCTGCAGTAGTGTTATCCTTAATCCCGGATGACATAGAATCTAGTTTACTAATAAATGTGTTTCAATGTACATTTTAATTATACCTACGTCGTAAATATGTTAAACATTGGGTTGCATTTATATCCTGAGGAAATTATCCTTGCCGCAGAAATTCCTGCTGAGATGCAATAAACCGTTACAATGTTGTTTAATATATATATATATATATATATATATATATATATATATATATATATATATATATATATATATATATATATATATATATATATATATATATATTGCGATAAATGGGAACTTACTATCACTACGGAGAACACAATATATTATTACATTCAGTTCAACGAAGATAACAAGATGCCTATACTAATGATATAGATTAATATAAATACATAGGTCTTATATAACGCAAAGGAATCTAGTATAACAAGTAATAAAGGTTTACTTAAAAAGAGTTTACAATCTCATGTTGACTGTCAGCTGAAGCTGTTCAGTTAAATCATTATATATATATATATATATATATATATATATATATATATATATATATATATATATAAAGAGAGAGAGGGAGAGAGAGAAGAGAGAGATAAACATAGATAAAGAAAGAAAAGTTAGTTTTTTCAATTCTCCCATAAGTATTTGTTAAAATGTGTGTGTGTGTGTGTGTGTGTGTGTGTTTGAATGATATACAGTAGACTTATTTCGTTCCCCTTACTTATTGAAGTTAAAAGTCGCATAAGAAACTATTGGTCTAGGTTAGTTGCTATGAAGAAAGAATGACTTATCGTGTGAAATCTCTCTAATACAGGAATTTTATAAGAGGTTTATGAGAATAAATGGATACTAAAACTAAAACCTATATTAGATGATGCTGGGTTTAGATAAATATGTAGAAATTTAAGTTTTATTTCAGTTTAATGATTAACAAAATCCACAGAACCACAACAAAAAAACCGTTACAGGCACGCTTTGTCAGCTAATATCAACGCGTCATCTTAAGGTTTTGATCACAGGTTATTACAAAATAGTTTTTATACAGAAAAGATGTATTTTCGTCCTCAAGTATATATGAAGATAAAATAAGTTTTAAACTTATGATTCATTATTTACACAGTCGCATAATTTGGTATCATTTTAAACGTTTAATATGACTTTATACCAATTTCCTCTGATGAAAATCGAATGCGGTATATGCCATTATACAACTATAGATTCATTTTGATGAATAACAACCCTTTCCTTTCAACTGAGCTGGATTTCTGCATTTGATATGATTCATTTTATGAAACTGGTAGATGGGATAAAAGATATTGTTCACTCAATCACTTGAAATAAATTTGTAGTAAATATCACCATCGTCGATTGTGTCTTTTTTCGCAATAAAAACAAATGTTTATACCTCAATGTTACATTCTTTCCAAATCTAACGTTTATAAATTTCTTAAAAAAGAATACAGGAAATATACGAGACTGGAAAAATATGTGCAGGTTCTAAGATTGTGTGTTTCCGAATTCTGTACTCCCTGTTAAGCAGTATGCAATTATGTCAGACGCTATATTCGTGTTCTTATTCTCATATTCTGTACATTTTATAACATGAGTGTAATAAAGTCTTGTCACGTCTTGTACCATCGAGTCTAATGAGACTAATTCCAAAGTATCACCCCTGTCACCCCATGAAGGCACTTATAATGATAGCCTAAAGTATCACCCATGTCACCCCATAAATGCAAGCATAATGATAGCCCAACGTATCACCCGTCACCCCCGTGAAGGCAAGTTTAATTATAGCCCAAATTATCACCACTGTCACTCCATGCACGCAAGTATAATTATAGCGAAATTAGTATCACCCCATTAAGACAAATAGAATGGTATAAAAAAAGTATCAATGATGTCAGCCAATGTAGTAATTATGTTGAAAGTAAAAATTTATCACTCTTGTCAGGCTATGAAAATACGTCTAGTAAAAGCCAGAAGTATCAGTCATGTCAACCCATGAAGTAATTATTTTGAGAGCCAAATTATCACTCCTCTCAGACCATGACATGCAGTGTAGTCGTAGCCTAAAGTATCGCCTCAGCGCATAAAATTACGTGTAGTCATAGCCCAAAGTATCACCTCTGTCAACCCGTGAAAGTAGGTGTAGTCATAGCCCAAATTATCGCTCTATGTCAGCGCATGACTCTAAGTGTAGTCGTAGCGCAAAGTATTAGTCCTGTCAGCCCATGAATGTAAGCGCTTGGTTCTAAGTGTAGTCGTAGCCCGAAGTAACACCCCTGTCAGTCCATGAAAGTAAATCTATTCATATCCCAAAAATATCGCCCATGTCATCACATGAAATTAATCGAAGTCAAAGCCCAAAGTATCATTCACGTTAACCCTTGAAGGTAGGTGTAGTTTGATCATTGTATATTGCCCCTGGCAGCCCATGAAAGTAAATATATTCATAGCCCAATGGTATCATCAATGTCAGCCTATGAAAGTAAATATATTGATAGCCCAATAGTATCACCCATTTCAGTCTATGAAAGTATTTATATATATTCATCGCCCAATAGTATCACCCCTGAAAGCCCATGAAAGTAAATATATTCAAAGTCCAATAGTATCACCCCTGTCAGCCTATGAAAGTAAATATATTCATAGCTCAAGAGTATCACCCCTGGCAGCCTATAAAAGTAAATATATGCATAGCCCAATAGTATCAGCATTGTCAGCATATGAAAATATATAAATATATATTCGTAGCCCAATGCTATCACCCCTGGCAGCCTATGAAAGTAAATGTATTCGTAGCCCAATAGCTTCACCACTGTCAGCCAATGAAAGTAAATATATTCATAGCTCAAGAGTATCACCCATGTCAGCCCATGAAAGTAAATATATTCAGAGCCCAATAGAATGACCCCTGTCAACCTATCAAAGTAGATATAGTCATAGTCCAATATTATCTGCCCTGTCCGCCCATGAAAGTAAGTCAAGTGTTTTGTCTTAAGTTCAGTTTCAAGAACGTAAATTGTAGTCAACAAAAACGTTTCCCTTAAGTTGTTCACATTTTACCCGATCCTTCTAAAATAGTTTTAATAAACATATTTTTGTCGAATTCAAACACTTGTTAGAAATGGTAGGAATAGTGTTACCAGTGAATTCAGACACTGGTTTGTAATGCTAGGACTATTGTAAAGTGACAATGCTTGTGGACATTACAATTCTTGTTTAAAGTTACGATATGTCCCTTAAATTAAATATAGATAAATATTTCTCAATCGAGAATTACTATTAAAATAATGCTACTATAGTGGGAATTGATGGCTTTCTATGCCGGTTTTACTAAATGAAAAAACAATTTACAACTCCATCCAAAAATATGATCACTTGACCAATTACAGTCTGTGGGGCATATTTTAGGAATTTAATATGAGCTCAGACAAAAGCAATGTATATTTCTGCCCAAACGTATAATATGAATTCATGATACTAAACAATAGCTATAAATGGAATAGTAAAGCTATTTAACAAGGTCGTGATTGTCTACGGTTAATCATATTGCTGGAATCTCATATTGTCAAAACGTTTCCATATCTGTGATTGCATATACTTCATTTCAATACATGATAGAAAACCAATTTATTATGTATAGTATAAGATTTTGAGTACAAAACCGGAAATTGAATATAAAACTTATTGTCTTTTTAGACAATTATGCCATTTTCATCTGAGTGCCAATAACCGACGATGTAAGTTTAGACAGAGCTTCCTCCGTCTTGGAAATCGCTGTTTAAGAAGTTGGTCTTACGAATACAAGAGAGGGCGTGGTGAGCGTAAATCATTGCGGGCACTTTCAAAGAGCTGTCAAGTTTTAAAAGTACTATATAAATAAGTAGTTAATTGATCATTCATTTCTGTACCTCTAGAAGCTGGTACCCCAAGGGCAATCTATATATCACGTTTTAAACAGAAGAAAGAGATATGCAGATGAAATTGCAAATGCAAGAAGACGAAAAAGAGATTGAAATGCAATTAAAATAAAATAAAAATTGACTGATGAGCAAAGAGCACATCACTAACGCAAGTTCATTTTTTGAAAATACCAAAAATATTGGATTATTTCTTTCTTTTAAAATTGTTCATTAATATTTTCCACATTTTGAAAAAAAATTTAGCCAAGAATTTAAATGACCAAGAGCAATATATATTTCTATTACACGGTGTACTTATTGGCCAAACTCGTTTAGTTTATTTCACCATTAGTATAAAACAAATACATTATGAATTGGTCAAGGAATGTATCCTAGAAGGCTATGAGTTGGTACCTGAGGCATATCAACAGAGGTTTAATAACAGCCAAAAATCAAGTAGCTAAACCCATGTCTAGTTTACTAGTGAAACGAAACTTATATGAACGGTGGTGTGCATCGTAAAGGATTGTTAAAGATCATGACAAACTTAGACAACTCATATTAGTCGAAGAGTTCATGAACTGCGTTCATAGTTACGTAAAAATTTACCTTGAAGAACACACGATAGATATTTAGTAAACGTTGCTCGTACAGATGACCAATATTCCATGACTCACCAAGTTCCATTTGTAAATAAGATTTCCACTCAGAACATGGTTAGCACGAAACCACTACAGCCTAACGGAGGTATTTATTCTAGTACTTACACAAGTCAAGCTGGCACCAATAATTTGAATAAACGTCTGATAAGACTGATCACAAATGTGTATCTCCTCTTACATGCACTTGTTGCAAGAAAATAGGGCACGTTATTTCAAATTGCGTTTAGCTAAAACACTTAACAACAAAGTAAAGACAGAGCTGTTCCTAATGCTCTTGTTTCTCACAGGTCAAGATTTAAGTCACAGGCATGTATTGGAAAAAATAAATGTGTGGGGTCAAACAAACCTTACTCTAGTTTTATTATGGAAAATTATCAACCTTTCATTTGAAAAGTCCTGTACCACGTAGTGAAGATTCGGACAATTCTATCCCTATTAAAATATTATGGGACCAAGGAGCTCTCATAGTCTTTTATTATTAGGTACTTTGCTTTTCTCTGAAAAGTCTTCTTCTTCTTGTTCAGGGAGTTGAATGCGGTTTCATTCTGATTTAGTTTATAATGTTAATTTAACATCAGACTTACCTCCAGGACCAGGGAATATCTCCGCTATGAACTATTTGCCCATTGATGGTGTTCATGAATTGCTGGGCAATGACTTAACCTCAGATTAAGTTGTGGTTCATTCACTTGGAGCTGACAAGCCTTGTTTGGATCTAAATGTTAAAAGGTTTATCTTACGATAAATTAAATCCCTGATTTATACCCTGCATGTGCATTTAGTAGAGCTGCGGTGCAAAAAGAGCTATTTAGACCGAAGTTTGTCAGGGGATTCTTCCTTCGGCCAGGCTTCAAATGAAGTCACTTTTGCTCCTATTACTGATCAATCAAAATTTATCGATCACTGTGAACATCCGTTAACCGGTCATTATGCTATTGTTAATCAGGTTGACAAATGAAAATCACTGTCTTTGAACAAACAATATCCGAAGACCTCCTGTTTGCTTCTGATGGCTACTAGCAAAGCTGATTCTGCAGAGGTGCCAACTTGTTATTTTGTGAAAAATGTGGTCCTTATGAGAATATGGAGACAACCTGAGATACTCGCTAATGACGATTGGTCATTGAGCTCTCAAATCATTATTCCTAAGTCGAATATACAGGGAAGTCTTAGATTAGCTCACGAAACTCAATTGAATGGTCATTTAGGAAGAAAACCTAAAATATCTTACATCATTTTATTGGCCAAAAATTAAGAGTGGTGTTTCTAAATATTGCAGACCTTGTCAAACTTTTCAGATGGTATGAAAGCAAAACCAAAATATACCTAAAGCTTATTTACAACATATTCCTGCATTTCAAGAACCATTGAGCAGAGCTTTCAGAGTTTTCAGAGTTTCAATTCCTTTACGGAACATTAAGGCTAAAACTACAGTCAAAGCCTTAATTAAGTAATATGCACTTTTGGCCTACCCAAATCCGTCCAAAACGATCAAGGTTCTAATTTCATGTCAGGGATCTTCCTACAAGTTATGTGTGTATTAGGTATCCAACAATTTAAGTCTTCTGCTTATCAGTCTAAAAGGGAGGGATCGTTGGACAAAATTTAATCTTTTTTTATGAAATATGATAAAAGTCACATAGCGCTGTTACCATACATCAATGAGACGAAAGTATTAACTTTTTGTTGTTCGCTGTTTCGGAGTTAGTTCAGGAATACCTTGAATTTAGTCCTTCTGAGCTTGTTTTCGGACACATTGTTTGTGAACTCTTGAAGCTGTTGAAAGAGAATCGTTTTTTTTGACACAAGAATTAGGAATTAATTTACTTGATTCTAGCTCTGATTTTAAATAACAAGTATCGAACGCTTGTGAAATGGCAAGAAATAATACAAATTCAGTCTACCAAATCAAAAATGAAATTAAGTTATGACAAAACGACAAAGGAAAGAACTTTTCAATCGGGTTATAAAAGTATATCTCTCTTTCCCATACCACAAATGTATGTACATGCTAGGTAGGATGGCCACTAAACGGTTAAAAATAAAATAAGTGACCAAAATTTTACCATAAGCACTCCTGAAAGTTAGAAACATAAATGGCTGTGCAATACATATATGTTAAAGGAGTTTATTGATCTAAATAGTGCTGTAAATAAGTCAGTAATTTAGTTTTACCTGTCCCACACAATGAAAATTTAAACGATGACTTTGGTTGAACCAGTCTTCAAAATGCTGACATATTAAAGAATATGGATAATAAACTTTCACATCTACAGCCACAGCAAAAGAAAGATATAAAGCACCTACTAAATAAATACAAACACTTGTTCCTGGATGTTCCAACCGTAATAAACAAAATCTACAATAGCGCTGAAAATGTAGATTTTGAACCTGTAGAACAGCTCACTTCCACGATGAATCAAGCAGGAATATTTGAGAAAGGCAGTTGAAATGACCAAGCAAAAGTTATTGTAGTCGACCGTGCATTCTTGTGCCTACACCAGATAGAACTTTCGATATTTGCACTGATTACAGAAAAGCGAGCCGTGTCACCAAAGCCGACTCATTTTCAATACCAAGTATTGAAAACTGTATTAAGAAATTGCAAATAGAAAATATGTCACCAAGTTTAACATGTTGAAATTATTCCAGTAGATTCCATTTATGGATCGAGCAAAAACAAATTCCGTCTTTGCAACTCCAGAACGACTCTCACAATAACCAATGATGAAATTTCGATAAAAAATACTCCCTCAAAATTCTAGTGCTTAATGATCATGCTAACATTGGTATAAATGGTTGCGATACGTACATCGAAAACGTCACTATAAGCACCGATTCTTGGAGAGATCAGCTGGAAACTATCAGGAAATTCTTCGTTCGATTGAATGAGGCAAATTAATTTAAGAAAAAGTTAGTTTTGCCGTTTTTGTGCGTCACAATTTAGGGCTAATTGTGGAACATGATTAAGTCAAGCCTGTAGAAGCTCAGCTATCTTCGAATTCACTGTGCTTCTCCGTACGAAGCAACTTATGCGATGTTTGGGTATGACTGGAAATTATCAGAAATCTTGCTAAATTTATACATTATTGCTAAGTCCCTGATCAATTTATTGAATAAGAAGACCAAGTTTTATTTGTCTGATAAATGTCAGGACGCAGTCGATAGATTAAATGCCATACTTAAAAGTTCATTACTGTGTTGAAAATGAGCAATACTTGAAGTATGAATTTTAATGTTTAGACAGTTAACTTTATAAGAAGTTTTCTTTATTCATCTTTTTTCTTCTCGATTTTACTGCGTTCAATATATCTGAAATTTCTTAGGACTTCTTATAAGCAGGACACAGCATACGGTCGAATATATTACCAGTGTTGCATTATCAGACAGTCAATGGAGAGTATCTAATGACATGCAGAATAAACTCTGGAATTCTGCTGGAGAAGCATAAGCTATAACAAAATGTGTTTGTAAATAATGCCACTGTTTGCTCCACATGTAGTCCTTTGGCAAAACAAAATATGCTTCAATCAGATGTTATATTACTGTATTTTTTATACTTTTTATTTAGCAAATAATTGGTAAAATTTAAACATCGGAAAAGAGTATACAATTTTACCTAAAGCGCAAGTGTAGAAACTTATTTGCTGGTCAATAGTCGTTGACAACTATTAAGAGTTTCTTGAATGAGTAGAAAGCGTTTTTTTCTGCTTCATGCAAAGTCAGTGGCAGGAGACAAGACCATGCCTTGCACACGGGGTTGATAATCACCAGTATAATATGATGTAGATAATTTTCCTATCAATTTTCTTATACTCACAGCCATTGGCATTGACTAAAAATGAAATTCATATAAAGGAAAACATACATTTCCCCTGGCGATCTGATGATTCTTAGTTTGTGCCGATTCTTAAGCTGAAGCGAAATAACCGAAGGCGCATATGTCGATACTCAATTAGTTCCAGTGACAAAGATAGAGGTAACACGTGTTAGAAACCTCTATTAATGTCAAGAAATAAAGAATACTCATCACTTTCTGCATATTGGAGATTGGGTATCGATGTTCATGGATTCAAAATTGTCATGGGATATGTGTAACCTTTCCTTTTCGTATATGAGCAATATTCAGATATTTAGTAAATTACAGCGTTACATTTTCTGATGGGCAAATTATATGCTTTGATATATACAAAAATTAATATGTAGTGTTTCTAAAACATAATTCAACTGCATTTACACGAATCGATACAATTTGCAATGTTGCATTTTTAGCCAAACTTGCAGTGTTTTTTTTCGTGTGTTTGTTTGTTCGTTACGTGTTTGCTTGACTCTAAATATATCAGACTCTATTTTACCTTGACATATGATAAGTGGTATGTAAATGGATCTTATAAGATCATCTCAACAATAAAAGTAGACCGATGTCTCATGATGTTCACGCTTCGGTGATGTTCGACTTTTCAGATATTCGTTTCGGACAAAATATATTCAATATATTTATTTGTAGTCCCATCAAACTTTGTGCTCCGATGTATTTATGTTTCAATGCTTGTCTGGAAGAATAAATGACACGTTAACTCAATTACTGTGTAGTTATTGTGGCCTAAAGTTTGATTTTTGAGTGACTTTGCATTTTCATCTATTCTTTTCTTTACTCACCGCAGTATCATGTACACAGGTAAATTTAGACCCCCCAAATGTTTTGAAAATGGACGTATTGCCTGCTTAGAGATTCGGTTATATAAAGGGTAGGGAACTCTAACTTCATTTTGCTTACGCGAGAATCATGTTCGCATTTTCTCCTATTCCTAGTGTTGACCTTCTTATATCTAAACACAAATCTAGACGCTTAAGCAGTGTTATTGGTCTACAATGGTACAATTGTTTATCGATTCGTATATATAGACTTTCTTAATGATTATGTTATATACATTCGTGTTCAGTACTTGACCTTGTCCAAAATCAATATATATATATATATATATATATATATATATATATATATATATATATATATATATATATATATATATATATATATATATATATATATATATATATATATATATATATATATATATATAATATATATATATATATATATATATATATATATATATATATATATATATATATATATATATATATATATATATACCACATGCGTTACAAATAGCATGGTTTTAAAAGTTTTGGCAAACAACAATTTTATATACCAATACTGTCAGGATATCAAATTGTGATCCACCCATGAGGTAATATTACTCATATCTAAACATTCTTGCGACTGTGTGCTGTCAATCCTAGGTTTATATATCAATGATGAATTTCAACTCATTGATCATCAGTGACGTATGAAAATAACGATAAAGCCTATTAATAGCCCCGATTTTCTAAATGAATTAATATGGTACATACTATCATCGCAATCTTTTCTGCTATCCGTTCCCCCAAGGGAGAACATGCGCAAAAATCTGGAGTGAGAGAGGAAACACAATGGGTTGGAAGAAAAGCTTGAAACTGAGCATACACCAAGAAACCTACAAGAATATGGTTCGTGGTAGCAGTATGTCTACACTTCCCTGGGAATTCATCTGCAATGTTTATATAATCAATGATACAAAATTGCAATAGCCGGTCGACACTTTACGATCAATTTCTTGGTACGAAGCACACATACTGTAACGTAATTAATGCTTTGTTGTTGTTACTGTTGTTGTTGTTTATTAAACCTATTATAATGTTCTTGATTATTATTATTTAAATATTAAAATATCCAAATGGCTCCCTTCTCTCTCTCTCTCTCTCTCTCTCTCTCTCTCTCTCTCTCTCTCTCTCTCTTTGAATCATCTTATATATAAGTGAACCTTCATGAAAAGACAGGCGTAGAGGATTGTCGCTTGTGCCATACGACGGTGTCTCTGGATCTATGAATTATGGTAAAAGTTGAGTCAACCCAACAAAAGGAAGATATATATATATATATATATATATATATATATATATATATATATATATATATATATATATATATATATATATATATATATATATATATATATATATATATATATATATATATATATATATATATATATATATATATATATAGAGAGAGAGAGAGAGAGAGAGAGAGAGAGAGAGAGAGAGAACATAGTTGTATGATCGGTAGTAATCTTAATTAAAGCAGAATAATGGCTTAGACCAACTGTACATATATTAAAATATTTGAATTGCCCCTTGTTAATTTGTCATTTTGCTTAGTTTCTATTCCACACTAAAAGGCTGAGCGTTCAGTGTATCTAGTGCTCTACTTTCTTCATTAAAACCAAATTTCAAGTTTAAATCATAAGCACATCTTACATTTATTTAATCAATGTGAATGAAAAAAAAAATAATAAATAAAACAATCTAAAAATCAATATGAAGAAGTGACTGAATAGCCACAAAAGGCACAGAACTACATTTTGTAGCGGACACACTCGGCAGGAATGTGAGGAGTCCATTCACTCACGGAGTTCATTCACTCCGTCAATGCTTTTAGTCAATCTTAACTCCATTCAAATTGCAAATATGTGTTATTGTATATAATATAGATAAAATATATGTATGCTGTATAAATGATATACCACTAGCTGTATAAATTGTTCATTACAAGGAAGCTCTCGTGGTATATCATTGTTAGAGCGTACCTACTATGTCTCTCTCTCTCTCTCTCTCTCTCTCTCTCTCTCTCTCTATATATATATATATATATATATATATATATATATATATATATATATATATATATATATATATAATCAACTCACAGCATTCACAGCGATCCCTACACACATAATCTAAGAAACGTTCTGGGTTCTATCATGTAAGAATTACATCAGGAACTTACAGCAAGAGATATACAAATAGAAAACTCTGTGAAACACTAATTTACAAGTGGGTTATCGTGTCAATCGTGTTTTTATCTTATTTCAGGTTGTGAGCAAGGACCTGTGCAAGTGAGTGGGAATAGACTAAGAATGTTGTATATATTCATTGATTGAATGGGAATAGACTAGGAATGTTGTATATATTCATTGACTGAATGGGAATAGACTAGGAATGTCTTATATACTTATTGAATGAATGGGAATGTTTTGTATATTCATTGAATGAATGGGAATATACTATGGATGTTTTAGGTAATCTTTAACTGTGCGGAATAGACTAGGAACGTTGCAGATGGTCATTGACTTTATGGGAATAGACTAGAAACATTTTATTAGTCATTAGATGCGGGGAATAGATCTGAAACGTTTTAGATATTATTGACTGTGGGAATAGACTAGAAATGTTTTATATATTCATTGACTGAATGGGAAAAGACTAGGAATGTTTTATATATTTATTGACTGAATGGGAATAGACTAGGAATGTTTTATATATTCATTGACTGAATGGGAATGGACTAGGAATGTTGTATATATTCATAGACTGAATGAGAATAGACTAGGATTGTTGCATATATTGACTGACTGAATTTAAATAGACTAGGAATGTATTATATATTCATTGAATAATGGGAATGTTTTGTATATTCATTGAATGAATGGGAATATACTAGGGATGTTTTAGGTAATCATTAACTGTGCGGAATAGACTAGGAACGTTGCAGATGGTCATTGACTATATGGGAATAGACTAGAAACATTTTATTAGTCATTAGATGCGGGGAATAGACCTGGAACTTTTTAGATATCATTGACTGGGAATAGACTAGGAACGTTGCAGGTGGTCGTTGACAATATGGGAATAGACTAGGAACGTTTTAGGTATTCATTAACTGTGTAGGAATAGACTAGGAACGTTGCAGGTGGTCACTGACAATGTGGGAATAGACTAGGAACGTTTTTGATATACATTAGCTGTGTGGGAATAGACTAGGAAAGTTGCAGGTGGTCACTGACTATGCGGGAATAGACTAGGAACATTTTAAGTAGTCATTACTCGTGTGGGAATAGACTAGGAACGTTTTAGGTATTCACTATATGCGCCATGACTAAAACATTTTAGGTATTCACTGGCACTATTAACGTTTTGGGTATTCATTATCTGTGTAGGAATAAACTAGGAACGTTTCAGATATTCATTGCAGACATTGTCTTATCTTAACAAATTTAAAGATTTTGTTCTAGTTAAATTTAGCAACACTTCGTAAAATTCACTCGTTATGACTGATTCGTCTAAAGAAGTTGAGGTATCGGGTTTTAGTTCTGAAACATCGAGAGAGTCAATGTGTCAGAAGTATTCCACTGTTTGTACTGTTCACAGAAAGTATTGTTGCACTTATCTTATCTACTAAATAGATTAGTTTTCATCAGCCTCCTGGGTCTTTAATATTTATTGATCTAATTTTATTTGCATGGACATTTTGAATTTAGAATGGAAGTAACGAATTGATTTATTATTATATTTTGCACTTATGCTACACATAGATATAGTGTTATTCAGTTTTATAGTAAGAATATATATATATATATATATATATATATATATATATATATATATATATATATATATATATATGACCCATTGATTTTTCCAGGATGTGTTACATTTTAAATCTGTACAAGTGTTTGTTACTTTTTTTCCACAAGACGATATTGTTGGAAACTTATATTAAATAGCTGACCTGTCTTATTCAGTTACATAAGTTATGCGACTTGTACAAGCAGCGAGTGTCTCTAATTTGATCTTAATATGACTAAACGTTAACTTTTACAAGCAGTAGGTGTCACTAATTTGATTTTAATATGACAAAACCTTAACCTTTACATGCAGTAGGTGTCTCTAAATTGATCTTATCATAACTAGACGTTCACCTTTAGAAACAGTGTGTGTCCCTAATTTGATTTTAATATGACCAAACGTTAACCTTCACAAGCAGTATGTGTCTATAATTTGATCTTAACATGACTAAACGTTAACAATATCAATGCAAGTAATATTGGTTTTGAAATATGTCATTTTTATATCAGAGTTCCAATTTTGTCTTCACCGTAATTTTATACTAGAGTTCCTAGATTCGATTGCTAAACTAAAAGACAAAGCACACATACAATCAGAAATTACAGGAGAAACAAAGTAAAATGTTAAAATCATTTAGCGGTAAATTGAATTAGAGCTAGCAATGCATTATTTTGTTCCGTCATGTGGACACTTTTGACATGTATATGAAGTTGATAAGCCCTGTTACATAATTGGCACATGCTTTCTAAACCAATACCATAGCCATACACTATTGTTAAGTATGTGCTTTCGTTAATTAGTGAATTTGCTTTCCAACCATTATAATAAAAAAATAAATCTCGTCAGTTTGCAAAGCAAAATGTTTTCTAGAGTGCTATTTTTGTTCGAGTAGTTTTAATGGCTACATAGCGGACTCGGGTGTTATCAAAGAGCCAAACATGAGGCATGATGTCCCACCCAGTCACATTATCCTTACGTGAGGCCGACCCGTTCTAACACTAATCTCTTAATGTTGAGTACCAAGCGAGGCAACTGCTACCGCCAATTTTATAAGTCTTCGGTATGACTCGTCCCGGGGTCCAACCCGTGACCTCCTGCGCCCTAGGCGGGTGCCTTAAACATTTAGGTCACCGGAACGGTATGGATAAGTTTTGTATAGAAATCTTTAGAAACTACATGCTTTCGTCCTTCAATCAAATAAAGAATTCAACAAACAACAATGAAAGAGCCGAATACACACGTATCAACAACGCAGCAATTTGCACTAGAAATCCCATTTGTATGACTCCGGTTATAATCATGTATCAACGGAAATCAAAAGTATTTATTGGTCCATTGGCTGGTACATGTATATGTATTTTCTCTGTTTGACCATTATTCATACTAATATAATACACTATGCCTGCATGCATATAACACTTGTCCAGATAAATTATGAAAGAAATATTTTAATCGCGTTAGCAAGCTCGCTAGTCTATCGTCCATGGGACTTGGAGCCACTCTTGTCTAATTATGACTGTCTCTCATGTACTTTTTACAAAGAGTTTTTTGATGAAGAAATTTGTGGTGGTGATGGTGGTTACAGAAAACAAAATGTGATTTGTTAGTTTTTACTTTTGTTTATTATGTTTTATTTAATGCGAGGTTTTATTATCAGATAACCGTTATATCTTACTGAAAAAACATACACTTTTAGCGATCCGAACTAAGCAGATTTAACATAAACAGTGATTAAAAGCATGATACATTTTGGAATTGTTGAAGTTCTGAACATTTTGAAATGAGGTGTCAGCTACTGCTCTCTTCCAGTCTGGTTCAGATGTAATTCCGAGCTGGTGTGCTGCCGTTGGGTAGCTGGTATAGTGAATGGAGAAATGCAGGTGTAATTTCAAGCTGGTGCGGTGCCGTTCGGTAGCATGTCTAGTGAAAAGAGAAATGCACAGAGTACGAATTCTACGTTCGTCTGCATTTGATGTATGAGGGTTTGTAGTTGTAGTTAAAAAGTCAATCTTTTAACCGACCCTACGTACCTTTCTGCAAAGTCGTCCCACAATAGGTCTTGAACTCCTTTCACTTCCTTTGGATTGTTCACGAATCCGAACAGCAGGTTCAACAAATCCCCTTGCTTCCTTCATTTCCGGCCTTTTTTTAAACTTTTTGTTGTGCAGGGGTACACATTGTTTGCATCATTTCATTCAGTGGTAGCGTCTGTGTACTTCCATTTTTTTCTTCTTCTTTTCTTTGTTTTTTTTTTTTTTTTGTTTTTCTTCAGGAGTTTAGGTGATCGTCTTGTCCTTTCTTTCTTCTGTCTCTCTAATGGCTCTGTCTCGGGTGATCGCGCTCTGTTAAAGTTCAATAACTGGATAGCGCAAGCTTGCTAGGTCCTGTCATCCACCGTATTCTCCTATACAACGTTCTCCGTCTATTTCTCTCAGTCCTTTTTGAGAGCTTTTCTCGTCTCGCTAGTTTATTGTTTTTCTTCTTGTAAAAACACAAGTGTTGTGCGCTTTCTCCTGTACCCTTATGATCCATGCTGTCGCCATTTCATGCCTAGATCTAGAAGGACTTTCAGGGTATGGGATGGAATTGTTGCTTTACTGAGACTACCCCCACCCCGATGACT
Organism: Sinohyriopsis cumingii; assembly: GCA_028554795.2. Taxonomy (NCBI): domain Eukaryota; kingdom Metazoa; phylum Mollusca; class Bivalvia; order Unionida; family Unionidae; genus Sinohyriopsis; species Sinohyriopsis cumingii. The sequence continues at coordinate 15,559,955 of CM068830.1, forward strand.
ACAGCTGCCCATACTTCATCAGACTTGCTCTCATCACCGATGAAATCCTTGATGTCATTATTCTCCTTATGTCTGGAGGCTTTCTGGTAGAGAGATCTGGATTTCGTTTCTTCGTTAAACGAAATCTTTAATTTCTCGATGCTAATTTATTCAAAGGTTAATTTATTACCTTGCAAGCAGTTACTACATCTCTAACCAAACTCACTCACGTTCAATCTTTGCAATAAATTATAAATGTGAAATAAATATATCTTAAATGAAAAGGCTTGATACAGAGTATTAAAATCCAAGAATAAAAAATATTATCTAAAGAAAAGCTACGTACACGATAATGTTGTTAAAATATAGAAAATTAAAAGATTATGTTATCTATAATATCATCATCAGTTTCAGCTAATTATATGCTAAGTTTTGTAATTAATAATAAATATAAATGAACACATATGATTGGATATTGCGCCAAATTCCAAGTCGAGGTTAGCCTGCAAAATGAAGTGCAATAAAATTCATTTAGTAGGAAGGCAGTGGCGGTGGGTGGCTGTAAAAAATTGCTTAAAGGTTGTAGACTACAAAAGCAGAATATCAAATAAAATGTAAATTCTAATCTACCTAACTTTCGTAACAATATATAAATACCGGAAATCACATCAATAGTATTCCACGAACAACTCATTCGGTGCATTTTACCCGTTTACGGTTAGATTTGTGAAACTTTCTGAGTGGATGCAACTCCGGGAAAGAATCTCTACTGTATCAGAAACAGACTATTGTGATCTAATTTATGCCAAAATATAATATATGTATTGTCACTTGTACGTGTGTTGCACACTAAATATAATTGACCTGGTTCTGCTTAAATTAATCAAACTTTGATGCATCTTCACAAGAGTTAATCGACCATAGCAAAAGTAAACAACTGTAACCTAATTTTCAAGCTCGTGTGTCCTATATTACTCTCAGTGTTCAAAACGTTTATCCTAGGCACTTCTATTAACTGGTATTGATGATTTATATTTTTATATTTTTATACGGGATATATGTCTAATTTATTAATTTGGGACTAGATGTATTTTTATACGTGACATATGTCTAGCGTTAATTTGGGACCAAATGCATTTTCCTACGTGACATATGTCTCATTAATTTGGAAATAAATGTATTTTTATACGTGACTTATGTCACTGATAAATATGGGACTAAATGTATTTTATATGTAACGCTCATTAATTAGGGACTAAATGTAACTGGAGTAAATGCAATGTTATACGTGACACATGTCACTCATTAATTTGGGATTAAATGTATTTTATACGTGATTTATGTCTAGTGTTAATTAGGGACTAAATGTATTTTTATACGTGACACTCATTACTTTGTGATTAAAAGTATTTTTTTTACATTACATATGTGTAGTGTTAATTTCGGACTAAATGTATTTTTTATACGTGACATTCGTTAATTTCGGATTAAATATATTTTTATACGTGATATATGTCTAGTTATTAATTTGGGACTAAATTTATTTTCATACGCGACATATGTCTAGCGTTAATTTGGGACTAAATGTATTTTTATACGTGACACTCACCACATTGGGAGTAAATGTATTTTTATATTTGTATACATGACACACATTAATTTGGGACTAAATTTATTATTTATAAGTGGCATATGTCTTATGTTAATTTGGTACTTAATGTATTTTTATACGTGACACTCATTAGTTTGGGACTAAATGTATTTTTATACGTGACACTCATTAGTTTGGGACTAAATGTATTTTTATACGTGACACTCATTAGTTTGGAACTAAATGTATTTTTATACGTGACATATTTATAGTGTTTATTTGGGTTTAAATTTTTATTTTTAAGATTGTCAACATCAAAGCAGCTACTATTTTTTTTTAAATACAATTTATTTCTTGTAGTACAAGAACACATGTTGCAGTCTCTGTTGTCTTGTTTCAATGAAATCAGAGGGTCACATAACTGATACACATGCCATTTCATTGAAACCATTGTATTAGCATTTAAAGCAGCAATGAATGATTTCAATAATTAGTGCTTTTGCTGTTGGAATTACTTGCACAGGACGCGCATTCAGTGTATGTTCACGTTCAGAACTTGCGTCATGAGAGTTGCATCAACTGAATTGCAACAAATATATTTAGATATAAATCGATTGGCTTTCTAAATACGGCTATGAGACTTCCGTTGCGGGAGCGTAGCAGATTAAAATTGCATGTATCTTTCACATTATTAATGATGGGCTTACTCCTCTGAGGAAAAGACCTAAACGACATCATCATGTTTTTGCCCACGTGGGTGAAATAAACACGTCTGTAAAGCGAAAGAGAATGTCAGTAGTTTTTGCCGACATGATCAGATTCCAATGAGACATGATAAAATTCCAATCAGACATGTTAAGATTCCAATCAGACATGATAAAATTCCAATCAGACATGTTAAGATGCCAATCAGACATGATACAATTCCAATCAGACATGTTAAGATGCCAATCAGACATGATAAAATTCCAATCAGACATGTTAAGATTCCAATCAGACACACGATTCCAATCAGATATGATGAGATTTTGAGACAGACATGATACGATTCCAATCAGATATGATAATATTCCAATCAGATTTCCAATTTCTGCGTTACAATAAGGCTATCCAAAAAATCCTTCAAGAACTAACATACGGTTACTATCTACATACCGATACAATCTACATACTGATACAATCTATATACCGGTACAATCTACAGACCGGTACAATCTACATACCGATACAATCTACACACCAATACAATCTACATACCAATACAATCTACATACCGGTACAATCTACATACCGATACAATCTACACACCAATACAATCTACATGCCGATACAATCTACCTACCGGTACAATCTACACACCGATACAAACTATGCAACGCAGCACGTTGGGCTCTTTATTTTTCGGTTAATTTAATACACTCGGACTTAATCCAGTTCATTGGGACTGCCTTGAAATATAAAGTGAAAATTGTACGATACTGCGAAATAAATCCCAAATAATCCTAGAATTTCTAAAACAAGTTATAATATTTAAAGTTCCAAATAAACCTTAGTGTTATTCCAAAATAAACAATCCAGCGTTGTAAGTGCTGATATACTTGTGAATGGTCATGTTCTGGTGTCAACAGTCTTTTGCTGGAGTACAATTATACAATCCAAACATATATCCTTATTTGAATTACGCTTTAAATTCAATTCTCTACTTCCAAGAATTTTTATTTTGAGTACTTTGTATTTCCGGAGAAGAATAACTAGAACTAAATAATTAAAAGACATTGTTGCTCGAAAAAAAAAATACTGGACACAACAAAAATAAAACTGATTCTGCTCGGATCATTCAGCACGAATGAATCATTTCTATAAGATTGTGTAGTCCTATATGACCTCAGGTCACAAACATCATTTTCACGAAACTATTACCTAATGAAAAATTTCATTCTGGAAGGTTCCAAATGTTTACAAGAGGCAAATACAAAACAGAGACAAGACAAATAAATAAAACAAACAAACCGTTGTGTTACCAACACTATTCATGGCTGCTTTTACATACATTAAACCGTTAAATTTATTATGTTTAAACTAGTATATTTCAACTTGTTGAGGATGCTGGAAAATATTTTATTGACACAGAAATCGACGAGCCATAACGACATCTGTTATTTTATGTAAATTTATGTAAGCACTAATTATATCCAGGATATTTCACTGTTATAGTATTAGTTATAGGCTACTAAGCAAATTTAGAGAATTATTTTAAAGAAAATGTGTAGGCTGCAAAAGATAATTGTATTTGTGCATGGCTGTCTTTTCCTAATCTTCTTGATTTAAACCGCTTGGTTTCAGTGTTTAAAGGCATCGTAACTAGAAAGATTCCTTTTCTTTCCGTGTTTCGTAACTCCAGTTGGGGTTGTGTGCAGTTGCAAAAAGTGTTATATCACTGAAAGTGTTGCCAGGGGAGGAGAAGTGTTCTGCGACCGGGCTTTTGTGCATCTTCTTTGTCATCCAATCAGATCTATAAAGCATCATACTTTTGTGTAGCTTTTCAGTTTCTCCAACATACTGAAGGCTATAGATCTTACATGTATGACATAAATTACTTTCTCTGTTTGGCACGTTTTGTCAGGACCATGTTTGTTTAGTGTTTCTCTAGTCATCGTGCTAGAAAATGTCCTGGTCTCTATCATATGTTGACATGTGTTGCACCTTTAATCATCACAGGCGCCAGATTGACTATGGTGGTCTGGATTAGTGGTTGGCGTTATCTTCGTCCTGACTAGGATGTCCTTGAGGGTTGCTTTTTTGGTCTTAGGTAGGCTGCTACGGGTTCGTTCGGGATGATTAACTTTAGCGCGTCTGACGATTCCACGATGGGCTAGTGTTTCCCGATGATTTTACCTACTTTGGGGTTGTCTGGATAGTAGGTAAACCCTTCCTACGAACAAAGAAAAAAAAGCGTCGACACGAATTAAACTAAAAGCGTCGACACAAATTGAAGCAAAAATAAAACTTCCAAAGATTTCTCAAATTGGTGTTACTTTACCGTCGCTGTCTTTTTTTTTGTTCGTAGAATGGTCTATTTTACCACGTGGACACTTTATTGAGGTCGCGCCCTCTCTGCTGCTATATTAATTAAAAAATTGTTATATTAAAAATAAAGGTACATCCAGAATCTCATACTGCAAGAATAGCACGAGAGAGACTAGAAGCAATTAAAAAATTTCTTCCCGTGCGAGACTCATTTAGAAAAAATCTACAAGCGCAGCAAGAAGCACAAGTTGAATACGAAGAGGACACTAAAAAACTGTTTAAACCCATCACTGCAGCTACTGAAAAAGTTACAGCTGTTATCAAAGAAGATCTTCTTCCGGTATCAAAACAAACAGCAGAACAAACCGAAAAAATAGCAAGAAGAACTAAACAGACAAATAAGATTTTACGAGATCTTCCAACTGATATAGCTGCGGCCCAACCTCCACCTGTTGGTGAGGAAATACTTGAGGGTATTGGAAAACTTCGTACTGAAGTCGCCGACGTGAGAAAAGCACGTACACCTGAACCCAAGCTAGTAAAAGAAAATATAAAATTGATTGCAAGATTCAGAGAAGGGGTTGTTGAAGAAATTAGAAATACTGAAAGAAAAAAATTACCCGAAAAAATATTAGATTATATATCTGACAAATCTTGTATTTTAGAGCCCCGTCATAAAAAAGCAAATGATGATAATCTTATTAAATGGATATATCGAGTATATACAAACAGAAGACAATCTAGAGATGATGATTTGGAATACAAAGCTCTTGATGAAGAAGTAAAAAGACTTTATAGAGAGAACATAAGACAACAAAAACAAGAAGAACTCTCCCAGTATCAGCTTCCTCCACCTCTGCAACGAACAGAACAAAAACAATCTTATTCACCGCTGATTTCGAAAATTAAAGATATGTTTGGAATAACATCACCTGAGAAATCAGAAGAAGGAGCAAAGGGGAGTGGTCTGGGAAATGATTTTATTTGTCCTGATAATATCATTAATGATGTGTCACGGTTAGAAGTTCTCATGGGAGGAAAACGAGCTGGAAATAATTCACCAGAAATAATTAATGAAGCAGCTGATATTTGTCGACGATTATTTCAAGGTGGTATCATGGATATCGGTGTTTACCGAGAACTTATCGATGAACTTGCTGATGATTACAGTGACTAATTGTTAGATAAATAGCAAATAAAATAAGATGATAGTACACAATAATCATCGTAAATCCGTACAGGTCAGAGCGGTAAACTCACGATTACCAACTTATGAAGCAATTTACGGAGATGGACTTGGTGATGTTGTACGGGGATTATTTACAAGGATGGCTCCAAAAGTAACACCTGTTGCAAAACAATTATCGATGAAAGCTATTGATATTGTTCGTGATAAAGCTCCAGGAGCAATTGTCAATGTTGCTGGTAAGGCGTTCTCGGCGATCAAAGATAGACTAGCACGATTAATGCGACGAAAACGACAACCACCAGTGAAACTGGCAAGTACTGAAGTGATGTCCGCAGACGTAAGTAAAATAATAAATCAGGCTGCAAATCAAAAACTAGCGGAATTATCTGAAGAAGCAGAAAGAAATATAACACCAAATTTAACAGCAGGAAGCGGTCTTCGTCGACGATGATTTAGATCACCATTTGGAAAAATGGTAATAATAATAAAATGTTTAAACGTATATCCGACTCAGCATTTGATATGGATGAACCGGTCATAAAAAATGAATCGGTATGTGATTATCAATTTTATTCCTATGACGCAAGACAACCAAATCAGCGGGGAATAATCGAATTGCAGGTTCATGATACAAGTAGACATTTTTTACCCGCTGAGGCGTTTATTGAAGTAGAAGGTAGACTTGTAACGAATGTTGTAGCTAATACGCCATATGGTGTCAATTTGCATGTTGGTTTTGTCAACAACGGAATTATGGAGTTGTTTGATAGCGCCACATACATGATTGATGGAAAAAATATTGAATCAGTTCAGAAGGATGTTGATGTTGCTACAACAATAATTGGTCTAGCGAGATATTCTGATGATTACACAAGATCAGCCGGTCCAACAATGATGTTTACCAAGGATATTACTGACAACGCTGATCATATCAGGTATGCTAAAATACGAACACCACAAAATACTGCAGTTGATCCACAACCAGTTGCTGATGGTCCTGAATATGTAGTCAGACCAGGTGCTGCTTTTGATATTGTACGAGGTGATAGCGAGACTTACAACTGCAACACGTCGAGCGGTGTTGTCAGGAGAAAATAGAAATTTCTCATGTGCAATTCCATTATCTCACATCTTTGGATTTTGCAGAAATGATAGAAGCGTCATCTTTGGAGCTAAACACACAGTTGTGCTCGTAAGAAAAGGTGATGATAATGATGCAATCTGGCGAGGTGCTGGTGTTGCTGATGGTAAAGTAAATATATCAAAACTTTCATTGTGGATGCCAGTAATGATTCCATCTATTACTGAAGAACAAAAATTACTCTCTTTTACGATCAAGGCGGTAAATCATTGCTATCATGGTTAACAGTAACCACAGATGCTACTCAAAGTAATGTTAATGGTTTATTTACATGGCATATAGCAGCACAACAAGGTGTTTCTGCACCACGGCATATTTTTATTGCGCTGCAAGATAATGCTCGGACGAATAATCAAGAACGTTCACATATGATATTTGACAACCTTGGAGTTAATGAAGTTTCCTTGCGGATAAATGGACATCAAGAACCAGCTGAAGATATATTGTTAAATTTTGATCAAAATCACGTAGCGCGTGCATATCATCGTTTGATGTCATTTATGGGACGTGATCAAAACGTGGATACCGGTTTGCAAATATCACAGTTAGATTTTACAAATCTATATCCGATTTATTATTTTTCACTGGAACATCTTGATTTGTCCAAACAATCTGTCGTTGATATACACTTTCGAGCTCGTGTTACTAACCCGCCAGGTGGTGGTGCCTTCTACAGAACAATCGCGGTCATACTCATCGATAAAGCCATGTTACTTGAAGGTGGTAGTGGTCGAATGAGAGTCGTTGATGCACCAGTGGAAAACCTTTAATCATGTTATTTAGAAAAATATATTTATATAAAAATGTCGTATAGTCATGTTAATGTTACTCTGACTCCCGGTCAGGTAAAAAAGCTTCAATCAAAAACCGCCAGAAAATGCGGAACTAAAATATCACTAAAACGAGATCAGATTGGTGGTGGTCCAAACAAATTATCGTTGACAAATAATCATATTAAACATTTCAATAAAGCCCTAGAATCCAAAACCGGAGTTCAATTCCATCTTTCTCCGAGCGCCATCAAGGACATGGTTAAAACAGGTTTTATATTTCCACTTCTCGCGGCTATTCCAGCGTTAATAGCTGCTGCTGCTCCAGCTGTAGCAAAAGCAGCCGCGTTAGGTGCTGTTGGAACAGCTGCTGGAATGGCTCTAAAGAAAGCAACTGGAAATGGATACAAAAAAAGGGACGCGGCCTAAGATTAACGGGATCTCGTTGGGGAAGAGGTCTGAGGCTTCCACGTTAGGTGTTCCAGCATCAAATTTTGATTTACTTAATGCTGCTAAACGATCAAAAATAAAAAAACTTCAGAGGTGTTTTTATGCGAGATCAATTACCAAGACAACCGAACAAACTCGAAACAGGTATTATTAATCTCGACTCGAATTCAGGACCTGGTACTCATTGGGTATCATACTCGGTTGATCCACGTGGAATCGTTTATTTTGATTCATACGGGTTAGCTCCACCTGTTGAATTTATCAAGTATGTTGCACCACTTCACGCGTAAGTTTGGTATTCAACGCTACCCACACAAACAATGACAGATCCGCCAATATGCGGCCGTGAAGTAATTAATGTACTTAACGCTATATCAGAATTATCCAAACCGCCACATAAAGTTGTGCATGATTATACAAGCAACCGATTCGTTGCGCATAAAGCGTTTTAAACAGATCTTAAAATATAATGGTTGATATTTACGGAAGATCTTCTTCACGCGTTGAGAAAAAGTACGGCGACGTTGATCTGTCAAAGTATGCGACTAAAGATGAACTTGCTGATATCATGAACCTGGCTGGAGTTGACCCAGATGAGGTTGTTAATTTTCAGGATCGATACGGATTCAGTATGTCGCTTAAAACCATCAGAGATAAAATTGCAAAAAGTGTTGCTAATCGTGTAAGAAACACCGGCGACACAATGACAGGTGAACTTAGCATGAACGAAAATAAGATAGTAGTTTTGAGAGATCCAACATCCGACGAAGACGCAGCAACAAAAAAAATACGTCGACGTCAACTACAACACCGTAGATGGTAAATTATCCACGTTGCGGGCCGAGTATGACGTTCACGTAGGTGCTTTTGGAAGATTTCGAAGAAATTTTCAAAAAACCGATGAATCCATAGATAAATTCTTCGGCACTCCGCACTCCGTTGACATAAATCTCGTTGATATCAAGACGAACATCGACACGATCAAACAAACACAGCAAAACATCGTAGCGGTGATTCCTGAGATCGTTAATAAAACCAATTTGATTAAAATCACAGCAGGAATAACTCCCGGGCATATTACTAACATCGTATACACGGTATCATCGGGATTTGCAACATGGTCGCAGTAAAATAAAACTATTAAATATACCGCAACAGTCACCGGCATGTGTTCAGTGCTGCAAAATTTGAAATATATACAACGCATCCATGGCGCCATTCAACTGATAAGTTTTCCGGGGTTGTATCTGTTATATTAAATAGCGGAACCGAAGAATATTTATTTTGGAAGCAGCTGAGAAGAAATTAACCGCAACATCTTACTGGTGGTGTTTGGAATTTGTAGCTGAAACACCTCAATTGGTTACTGCATAAAAATATAATGAGTACTTCAATCAGCGATGCATCTCAATACAGGTACAATCAAGCGCGTGAATGGCAGACAGCATTAAAAGATCGAGTCGAACAAAATAAGTAAAAGTAAAGAAATATCGTCGACGATTAGTTATCGTTGATGTGATTGTTTATTCAGTATCCGCTGTTGTTGCTGAAACAGGTGTTATATTATCAGCGGTGACAATGATGGCACCAGTAGCCGTAACTATTTGTATTTCAGCAGCAACAACTATTGCAGGTGTTCTCAATATCATCACAAAAAAAAATATGCACTTGCATGAATGAAAAATTATCCGATGACATAATAAAATTACACACAACGACGGTAGCATACTCGAAATTGTCCTCGTTTTTATCAGCAAGTCTCAGTGATGGAATTATATCTGATTTTGAGTTTTCAATAATGACTAAAATATATGACGAAGGTATCGGTATTAAAGATACAAGTACTAATAAGGACAGAATTACTCCAGCAGATCGTGACTAATACAACTCCACCAAAGATAACGATGATCTCGGTAAGTTCAACTAATCCTGAATTTAGTATTAACTTTCCTACTGCAATTCCAGCAAAGGAAATAGTACTAGCTCAATTACGGGTATATTACAGCTGGCCAAATATCAGATCAAAATCATTTAATGGTACACCAGCAAATAATTTGCTTGTATTTGCTAACAAGAACAAACCAGATGGTACTCCTGACTGGATAGATGTTGGAATACCCACTGGTAGTTATGAGATTGAACAAATTAATGAGGAATTTCAACGTAGAATAAAATCAATAACCAGAAAAGAAGCGAAAATATCAATTAACGTTCATGAACCGACGCTATCTTCTGCGGTTGAGATACATTCTCCTGATTATGCAGTTGATATTTATCAGTCCACGATAAGATCCGTACTAGGTTGGCCGGATGTTCCCCCAGTGTATGAAGGACCACCAGAACCAAAATTAATTGAATTTCTCACGGACGAGGCCAAGTTTATAACAACTCCAAAATACCGAAATTTGTATCCATGGACTAATAGGGATCGTAACATTTGGCATGATGGAAAATTATATCCTTTACCACCGTTTTCTATTATCGATGTTGATAGAAACACTTCAACTAAATTGTTTATGAAATAAATTTTAGATTATGGGTTGGTAGAATTAAAACTGAATGCACAACTACATTAACGACATTAACACATTTATTTAAAAACTATATCCTGGAGTATCCCAATATCAATTTGAAACATCAGATCATTGCAACGATACAACATTTAAATCAAACTGTATTAGATCTTAAATATTTTAATCAGACTGTTATTGAAGTAATAAATGCTCATGATTATTTAGATTCAGACGAAAAAAATAGTGTCAAACAAGCATATATTGATCATTATAAAATAACTGAAGCAGAATTATTAAATTTTACACTACCAGGATTTGAAACCGCGAATTGATAAAATCACTTAATGATCTCATCAACGAAAAATTTCCTAAAATACTCAATACATGGAGAAAAATAGCACCACCTCCAACTATTCTCAGATATAATAATGATCCACACGGCGGCGGCAGACACGTATGCCCGGGAATCGTTAATATAACCAGCACGATCGTGGTCAATCTGGTTTGTGACGTAATTGATGGTAGCTATCAAATAGATCTTGGAAGATCAAATCAGGCTCAGCAGGGATATATTTTATATACATTCACACTACAGGTATCCCCTGGAAGTTTAATCGTGCAAGAACCAACTAATCCTGTGTATTTGCGGTGTCACAATAATATGATAACACGAATAAATTTTGAGCTCGCAGACCACCTTAATCGCTTAATTGACCTACGTGGAGAAGAGCTTGTAATAAATCTGTATGTGAAATCTTAATTAATCAGGTAAATATTATACAATGTACCATCACGTGAAAGTTTTCATACATGACAAAGAAGTACTTGAAAACGCCGTCAAAACATCGTTTTCACAACCTCCAAACACAGAGAAATTTAACGTTAATTTAGTTATTGATGAACACGGAAACGAGGATTTCTTATTAACACAAGAACAGTTAGATGAGCTCCGTCGAGAACATATTATCGAGATCATTTGTAACAGAGAACAGATTCTAAATTATGCACACTCCTGTATTAAACTCGATCAACTTAAAAAAAATATAATATTTCAGAATAAATAAATAAATGTAAGGGCTAATTAATCACTGATGGGGTAAATTACACAAATTAATCAGTTTTGTATAATCTGAAACAAGTTATTATTATTCTGAAATATTTTATTTTTTATGAATCAATCTGATGGGGTGGTTGGTACAAATCAATCAGATTTGTAATTTTGATGGGGTGGTTGGTACTTAAAATTATACAAATCAATCAGATTTGTAATTTTGATGGGGTGATTGGTACTGAAAAGTATGCAAATCAATCAGTTTGCTAATTCTGATAGGGTAATTGATACTTAAAATTATGTAAATTAATCAGTTTTTCCAAAAAATACTACAAAAAAGATATTTTATTATTATTCTGAAATATTTTATTTTTTATACAAATCAATCTGATGGGGTAATTGGTACTGAAAATTATGCAAATCAATCAGATGGGGTGATTGCTACTCAAAAGTATGCAAATCAATCAGATGGGGTGATTGCTACTCAAAAGTATACAAATCAATCGGTTTTCCAAAAATACTACAAAAAATATTTTATTATTATTCTGAAATATTTTTATTATTTATGTAAATCAATTAATTTATTAATTCTGATGGGGTGATTGCTACTCAAAAGTAAACAAATCAATTAATTTAATAATTCTGATGGGGTTATTGGTACTTAAAATTATACAAATCAATTAATTTATTAATTCTGATGGGGTAATTGCTACTCAAAAGCATACAAATCAATCAGTTTATTAATTCTGATGGGGTAATTGGTACTGAAAATTGCACAAATCAATCAGTTTTCCCAAAAATGCTACCAAAAAAAATATTTTATTATTATTCTGAAATATTTTATTATTTATGCAAATCAATCTGGTGGGGTGGTTGGTACTGAAAATTATGCAAATCAATTAATTTATTAATTCTGATGGGGTTACTGGTACTTAAAATTAAACAAATCAATCAGTTTGCTAATTCTGATGGGGTAATTGGTACTGAAAATTATACAAATCAATCAGTTTATTAATTCTGATGGTGTAATTGGTACTGAAAATTATGCAAATTAATCAGTTTTCCAAAAAATGCTACAAAAAATATTCTGAAATATTTTATTATTATTCTGAAATATTCTATTATTTATGTAAATTAATTAATTTATTAATTCTGATGGGGTGATTAGTACTTAAAATTATACAAATCAATCAGTTTGCTAATTCTGATGGGGTGATTAGTACTTAAAATTATACAAATCAATCAGTTTCCTAATTTTGATTGGGTGATTGGTACTTAAATTTGTATAAATCAATTAATTTATTAATTCTGATGGGGTGGTTGGTACTTAAAATTATGTAAATTAATCAGTTTTCCAAAAAATACTGCAAAAATATATTCTGAAATATCTTATTATTTGTATAAATCAATCAATTTATCAATTCTGATGTGATTATACATGATAATGGGTGATGGTTGAAGTGTCAGTTTCTTAATGATATTATATATTTATGAGAGTTCAACCATCATGTGGTTGGAATTATGCCAATTAATCAGATTTTGTATTTCAGAAATAAAATATTTCAGACAGGGTTGCTTTGGTAACTTGTAACTTCGTTACCTGCTGACACAATTTTTCTTAAGTATCTTATGCGGGTACTGATTGTTTTTTTCGTTTCGTACTCGCTGTATAATCCCGATCTGACCTTTTCTACTGCAACAGAAAGAGGAATAAATTCATTTACTTGATCATCGTTCACCATAGCTAGTGACTGAAACATAGCTGCGTGAATCCGCTTTATGAACTTATATTGAGATGATAGAACATACTTATTTTCATTTTTAAGTTCTTCTAACGTTTCAAAATCAGATATTATTATTTCAGGATTTAGTTCATCAGACAAAAATTATTCCGTTTTCTTCCAATTTTTTAATAGCAGAAATAATGTCTGTGATATTTTCATTGTTCATTATATAATATATAAATCTTTAAAATAAAAAAAATATCCCTATAGAACCCCTATCGAGTGTTTAGCGACTTCGGCGGGATGTTTCAAGGACGGCACAACATAAAGTATTTACATATTTACAACCCCATTAAACTTGTAGCTTGCCACCGCATTCTGCTAAGTTTAGAGGATACACGAAACACTACCCCCATGAGAACCCCTAACCCGTCAAGCAATGGTCTAGATGCCCAAGAGGGTGTGGTTGGTGAAGAAAATCCCCATTAAACTTGTAGCTTGTCACCGCATTCTACTAAGTTTAGAGGATACACAACATGGAACACAACACGTAGTATTTACATATTCACAACCCCATTAAACTTGTAGCTTGCCACCGCATTCTACTAGGTTTAGAGGATACACGGATCATATATTATGAATGACGAGCCCCTAATCGAGTGTTTTAGCGAGCTCAGATTATATATGCAATGAATGAAGGACGGCACAACACGTAGTATTTATAATATATACAATGAATGAATGACGGCACAAACATATACTCTCAGCAGAACAACCCCCAATAATCAGCCCGTGGGTGATACAAAACATGTATCAACCACCAGTGATATGTGGTTGGGAGGGTTCTGCTGAGCGCGGGGGTTTGGCGGTGCCCCCAAATTATTATAAAATCGCAATTATGCGCACCACCGACAGTTGTCAGCCATGAGGATTCGATCCTGGACCGCGAGCGTCACAGTCCAATATGTTACCGATTGAGCTATCGAATCTTCTTACAAACATATGTTTCGGAAATTAATATATATCTGCACTAAAACAACGGTTTCTGTGCTAAAACAATGATTTCTACATTTAAATAACTGTTTCTACATTAAAACAACGGTTTCTGAATATATCTGTATTATAACAGCGTGTTTTTCGTAACAGACTGCAAATACAAACCTACAGATCGATTTGTACCATAACAACGGTTTCTAAGCAGATTGTAAATGCAGCGTGTTCTGCCTATATACAACTACCTTGCGGATCAATAACAGCGGTTCCAAACAGACTGTAAATTACCTTGATTTATCGTAACAGATCTAAAAATAACTCCGCTATGTTGTGTGATGGGAAATACGGTTATATATTTAAAAAAAAAAACATAAATATACTTCTACGAGTAATTAATTACGACGTAAATGGTTAAAACTGACTAATTGCGACCATAAAAAAATCAGAAATCTACGAATACAGAAGTTATCTCCCTTTCGTATGGGTCAAAAAATAAGTAATATATGGGGGAAATACTGTGACATAAATTAAAAAAAATAGTTAATAAATATAATACTTGCTAGTGATGATAGTTAACATTACTGAAAGGTGATTCTCTGTTTATATTTACTGGAAAAAGCAGATCTGGTTATATTTTCCGCAATAAATTGTACCGCACGCGAGTTAATATCAAAGTATTTCGCAGCTGAATACAGTGATTGAAATGTAATTTCTTCACCGGTTTATATGTTTGTAGACTTTACTGCCCTTCTTACAATTGTTCTGTCATATTTACCAGTCCCTCCTCGTGCAGAGTTCTCGCTCTGTGTAACAACTCGAAGGTTGGATAAACTATTGTCGGTTTTCACGCCGTTAATGTGATCGATCACAAGACCATCTTTGATCAACCCCGTGTGACACTCGTATATGAAACGATGACAGAGATAATTTTTCTTTCCAGCAGTAAACATTAGATAACCAGTATTAGTAACAAAACCAACTGGTTTTTCTAATCGACAATTTCTGATCACACCATCAATATTTGATTCGTAGTTTGTTATGACCGGATGTGGGACAAATTTATTTTGCTCCATTATAATAATATCTTTTGTTTAAATCATTGTTTGTCTGAAATCTTGATATATAATCCTCCACGGATTTTATAGCGTTTTCACTTTTTTTTGTCATAATATCTCTTAAGTTCTCTGAACCGTTTTGCACCGCAATTTGCACATAACCCTGTTTTTCCTCGCACTCCAATACCACATCGCAGACACGGTATTGGTCCTAGACTTCCTCGCCGTATATTTTGTAAGTGCATCCAACAAAATTCACCTTTGCAGGATTTGTTGCAGCGATTTACTGAGCCGATCATGAACCATTTGCATTGAAACAGTGTATATATAATATTTTTATTTAAATACTTGTTTTAATTATATGAACGAGTTTAAAAGATTATCCCAATATAGGCCGTCTAAATATAAATTTAATCTCCACAGATTATCTGACTTACCAGTACGAGATCTGGTTGATCCGAAAAATAAAAGTTTGATCTTGAAAATTCACGACGCCAAGAGAGAATTTTATACAGATGGTGCATCTCATGTATGGTCAACGTTCAAGATTATTCGCAATGCTGTCAAGGACGCTACAATGAATGACAAACGAGCGGCAACTATTATTAACTACATCACTGAGTACGAGGGTGATCAAAAATATTTCTTCAGAGTAAAGTTTATTGTACTAACAGAAACAGGTAGTTGGATTATCTGTGATAAATATGATCCTGTCCTTGGTAATAATAAAACTGTTATATTAAGTAAAAATTCCAAACCGGGTCTGTTGACTGGTATTGATAAACCGTATTATGAACGAGCGTACCCTGTAACAGCAGTTATTTATGGAATCTATGAGATAAATAAAACACCCAGCGTTGATAAACTGGCACCAATGAAATTTTCAAGGTTAAATTGTGTAGCCGAACGAGTAATAGAACACTTTACAAACGCGATGCGTGGAAACGGATTAACTGATTTAAGAAGTGAAAAAATAAATGCGTGGGATGATTCAGTTAAGGATACCTGTGCTACAATAAAAGATGTTGCTGAACTAGGAAAAATATTAAAATTTCCAATGAGAGTATCAACGATAACCGAAGAAATATTATACGAATCAAAATATAAATCGAAAGGAGCTCCAATAAATATTATTGATCATAACGCGCATGCATGGACCAGCGCAGTAACAATATTTCCACGTGATCGAACTGTTAGATTTTACCCCTCAGATAATTCTGGGGGAGGCATATTTGATTTTATTAACGAAATAAGTAAAAACGATCCTGTATCGATATGGTTATTTAAAAGTGATGAGGAAGGTGGATTTGATCAATTTGTTAAACCAAACGGTGAAATATATCGAACAGAATCTCTCCACGACGAGATGAAAAATCTCCCGGAGAAGTTTTTAGAGTGCAAGCACTGCACGGAAAATACTGACAAATTACTAACTAATTGTTTTACCGTTCCATCTGTTGCGGCTCATTTTGCTAGAGAAAAAAATTTATGGAAACCAACACGATTTGATTTACTCAAGGACGTACGCGCAAGTTGCTTCGAATACGGACACGGTGGATTATGGAATACCAAACATAATTACAATGATGTTATTTCAGTTGATATGGTTGCATGTTATCCGGGAAGTTTTCTAGGATACGGAGATTGTTCTGTGTACTTTAAAAGATTCGGTCACCCTACAAACGAGATGACGCGTGTGGCAATTAATGGACCATTACCTGATTTTAATCTGACTGGATTTGCTTGTGTTGAATCATTCGAGTTTAACGAAAATCTTCACAAGATTTGTTATGTTTGGTTTGGCAGACATTTTTGTGAAAAACGTTGGGTGCCTATAGTTTTATTACGATATATGCTAGATTGTGCGGTACTGACATCGTTGGTTGTCAGTGAAGCAATTATATCATATCACTCGCAGACCGAAGTTTGGATGCCCATGCCAGGTTCTATCAGTCTCGATGAAGTTATTAAGGAATTTAAGGAAAAATGTCCTGGTGTTTCCGAAGATGATATTATCAAAGAAGCTCCTAAAATTCTCGAGATTAAGCTCAAAAATAACGAAAAAACCGCAAAAGATCTCGGTAGAAGAATTATAGGTAAATTTACTCAGGGTGGTGCATATGATCATAAAAGACATCACGCACGATTAATTCTAGATGATGCCGAATACGATTTTATAATTGCTGATACAACAGCGAGAGATATATTTGTAAATCGAGAAAGTGTTTATTTATCCGACGGAACAAAATTGGGTACGATCGTTAGTTACATAAATGATGTCTCCCCACAGTATACTCATCTAAGATCTATGTTGACTTATGTTTCTATAAATTTATTATCGATGATTAATAGATTTCCTGAGCCAGCAGTCAGAGTCGCAACAGATTCGTTTTATATTTCGAGTAAATATTTGGAGTCTGTTATAAAATTTACAAGTAATGATGAACAATGGAGTTCGTGGAGAATAAAAGAGGAAATTTTACACAATTATACAGAATCAGCAGACGTTCCGATGAGACATTTTTATCGCAAGTGTAATAAAATATCAGAAATGTCGAAAGCGCCGTCGTTGAGTGATCCAATAACTAGATATAAGACAGCATATCTCAATGGACCTGGTGGATGCGGCAAGACGACTCGAGCAATTAATGTTTTTAGAAATTCAGATATGATCGTGCTGACACCCACACATAGACTTGCACGAGAGATGAAACAACGGCAAGTACAATCGTGCACGTATCATAGTTTCTTTCGGTGGCGCGGGGATACATGGACTCCTGAACGAATGGGAGAAAAATATATACTTAAAATAATTATTTGGGACGAGATATGTACGGTGTCATTGGATACATTAAAAACGTTTCTTGATTGGTTGCTGACGAAAAATACCGCTATAATAATGTGTGGCGATCATGGTCAGCCGCCACCTTTTGTTGGACCATCTTCACATGATTGGTTAAAAAATTTCGTTGATTATTACGAAGAAATAGATGATGATCATAGAGCTCTTGATGCAAATTTAAAGGAGTTTAAAAAATTAATCAGATTACAATCAAACAAAATTCAGTGTGAAATAATACGCGGAGTGATCTCAGAGACCTCAATGAACGATTTTTTGAATTTATGGAGACCCAACGATTTGATAGTAGCAAGCAGGAAAATAATCAGAGACGCTTTACAACAGCAGTTATTTCAGCTGCATAAAGAAAAATATTCAGAATTGCCCGTACCGTTATGTTATAGACCATCAGATACACGAAAACAGAATTTTAATGTTGATATTCCAGGACAGACTGAGAAGCAAAATCTCGTATTAAATGATATTGTCGCTGTTGATATCAGTGTTGTCGAAGATGCATTACGCGCTGACAAATCTCCATGGGTGTTGGGATACGCTATGACGATCCACTCGTCTCAGGGATTAACTATTTCTGATACACGAGTCTGGATTGTAGACGATCGTATTGAGTGGTCAAATTTAGTTTATTTAGCGGTATCAAGGGTTAGAAAAATATCTCAGTTACGTAGAATATAATTCCTGAAATCGTTAATAAATTTAACATCATCGATAGTGATATAATAAGAAAAAAATTAACCGGGTACAAACAATCTGATAAAAAACATAAACGCGACTTTGATCTTGATGTTGAATTTATTACTGAGTTAAAACATCACCAGAATAATAATTGCGCAAGTTGTAATTGCATAATGCTGTGGAGGTACTCGAATAATGATTCAAGACAATTTACCGTAGACAGAAAAGATAGTACTCGCGGTCATACACGAGAAAATGTGATGTTGACCTGTCTCGAGTGCAATCGGCGTCGCGGTGCTAGTTAAGTGATCGCGGTGGTAATTGTGTATCCTCGGGAATTACTTGTAATTGTTCACGCACAAATCCACGTTGAGGAGCAGCCGAATCTAATCTGTAGATTGCGGGTCTATCTGAAGATCTTGTAACGGTGGATATTTTGTGTGTGGTAACACTCCAAATAGGATCAGTCGCTCTCGCTTTACCACCATCGAGTTCACCGGGCTCGTATAAATACCTGACAGTGATATTACCTAGCACTGGCTGTGCTAAATCACGTCGTTGTATTGGTATATTTTTTTTTTTGCAATTGCATTAATGGGTTTTATGTTGGTTGTTCGAGTGATCTCGTTATTTAACGCTGCTATCACGCTTGGTAATCTTGCAACCCATTCACGAGATCTCGTATCCTGAATAAATTCCTTTGCGTATTGATATCCAAATAACCGCTCAGCGAGTGTTCGATTAAATCGTTCAACAATTGCCTGATCACGATGAATTGGAGTATGCCCTCGTCGTATTTTGGTATTATGTTGCTTCATCAACGATGATACTGGACCAAGAAATTCCTTGCCAGGATCAACTTGTTGTAGCTGTGGCCATCGTAATGGTCCTCGTTGATAAATTCGTTCAAACGTATCGGCTACTTCAGATGATGTTTTTGTTGATAGCGGTTCTGCATCTTTATATCTACTTGCAACATCAACAACAGTTAATGCGTACTTGTACGTTTTTCTACGTACAGTATCATGTGGTAAAAATAAAATATCTGCTTGATGAACTTCATTAGGAACATTAACATCGAAATACACGTACTGAATTTTCTTAGGACGTGGTAGATAAATTTGCCATATCGCTTGCCTGGATAACCATGCTTTAGCAGTAGAATGTTTAACCGCTGCTTCATCAGCAAGTTTATTAATTGCTGCTTTACCTTTCCAGTATCCTCTTGGACTATAATAAATCGATTCCATTATATATTACCAGACCCAGACGCTAATTTACCTTTCATCGCAGATCTTACTAACCAATTAGCTAATTTTTCTTTAATATTTTTATTTTTTATAGAATCTAGCGCGTGAATTAATTTCACATCTGCAGTATGCCTGTCTTGTAGATTTTTACTCTTATACGCAACATCATGAGCATGACAAGCTTTATCAATAGTGTTTATTGGTTCCTCGCCTGGTTTTGGTTGATCCTGATTATCAAGTCTGATATCAAGTCTTGTACCAGGACCGCAGTAATTATATCCTGATAGATGTTTTTCTCCTGAGTATTTAGCCCATGGAGTACCTGGAAACTTTGACATCAAATTAGCAATATCACCACCGCGCTTATTAGGCAAAAACGAAAATTTCTTTCTACCGCATACAGAACATTTTCCACCATACGCTATTTTTTTATATTTTGTTGTAACCGTAGCTAAATCAGTAGTTGGAGTTTTAGATCTGCAACGTAAACAATATAGATTCATGATATAAAATATATGGATATAATTGATTTCTCAGCACCTCGGCGACGACAGCCAGTTAAACACCACCCTGCGTTACCCAATTCCATCAGAATGATTATCATAGGACCTTCGGGTAAGACGCAATTACTACTTAATTTGATAATGAGATGGTTGAAATGGGACAAATTATATTTGGTAGCATCATCCGTTGATGATCAGAGGTGTTATGAAGTATTAAAAGACTTTAACGAAAATGCAAGATTAATTAATGACGGTGAAAATATTATTAATTTTATAACAGATATCGAAGAAGCACCGTCCGTAGATGATCTTGATGGGTTTATTAATAATTTAGTTGTATACGACGATGTGATGCTAGACAAACAATCCAATCTAGCCAGGATATTTTCTCGTGGCAGACATAAAAATACAGATGTCATTTATGTTACTCAACGATACACACAAATTCCGAAAGTGATTAGAGATAACTGTAATATTTTAGTTGTGTTTAATGGCGTAGACACACACACACTTAGAAATATTCATCAAACTTGGTGTGGTGGTGACATGGATTATAATAAATTTAGAAATTTCTTTTCACGAGCTCAAGTTGCACACTGATTTATAACGATAAATTTACATGATCCCAGAACAAGATATCGTGTGGGTCTTGATAAAATATTTGGATAGCAGCAGAGAGGGCGCGACCTCAATAAAGTGTCCACTTGGTAAAATAAACCATTCTACGAACAAGAAAAAGACAACGACGGTAAAGTAACACCAATCTGAGAAATCTTTGGAAGATTTATTTTTGCTTCAATTTGTGTCGACGATTTTGGTTTAATTCGTGTCGACGTTTTTCTTTTCTTTGTTCGTAGGAAGGGTTATTTTTAGTTTTTCGACGCTTTTTCGATCTTGGTCTGTTCGCCCTCTCTGCTGCTTCAGGATAAATATAATCATATCAGCCTTTGCCTTCTTTCCATATTCAAGTAGATCATCGCAGTTTGTTTGTTTAGCCCTTTTGGTTTCCTTCGCAATCCGGTTTTGTCGTAGCCTCGGTAAATTAAATGTTTGATAGCTCTTCATACCTTTATAGGAATGTTTCATCGTCGGAGCCTATTCTGCGTATCCTCAGTGCCTGACTATATGGGATGTTTCTAATGCATTGTTTGGATGGCAGCTGGTTGGTAGGAGACATTGGTGTTTGTCGGTTGGTTTCGAGTAGATGCCAGTATGGAGTTCGTTTTCTGTCAGTCTGGTTGTTTTAAAGAGTCGAAAGCGCTCAGGCTAGCTTGAGACAAGTTTAGTACTGTTCGTTGTCAGTTTTTTGCATTTTTCTTAATCAATCCATGACACACGTGAACCATGCACTTGAAAGGACTGTTATTCGCCATATGATTTGTTTGCTTTATATATATATATATATATATATATATATATATATATATATATATATATATATATATAACAGAAAGGAAAGTTCTATCCCTGGATTGTATAGGAGTATGCATGATACTACTAATAGAACTTTTATAAATGGTATTTTCATACAGGTTAGAGAATTTTAATTGGCTCTACAGGTTAAAGATTGATGATACTATTTTTCACACGCACACACACAGACACACACAAACACATGCACACACATAAACACACACCAAATAGAAAGCAAATTTCAATAACTGTCCTTACAGTCGCTCCGCTATCTTCGTACAGTGATTAAAGTGTGAAAAGAAACAATCCAGCGGTACGAAGACATTGTTCTTTACTCCATAGAGAAATGTATTAATAACTTCCAAGCCAAATGTTTAAACGATCTTAATACCTTGACTTCCATCAAAGCATATAACTTGATGATTATTGTATTTATTCACGAAAAGATAGCAAGGCCATGTTTCTATACGACTGTAGTAAAAAATAGCAATACGGCCGATCAAACTGTTAAATGGAAAGACAGAAACACGGCCTATACAATTGTTTGATGCTCAGCTCATCCGTCGCTAAAGCATAACAATGAAAGAACATTTGAAAATATCTGCTTGAAAAATAATATTGTATTCCTAGTTATACTACGCAAACACCTAGAGGAAAAACAGGAAGCCGTGTTGCTAAGCCACTTAAGTGTCAGACTAAGAGCGGGTTTCAATTACTAATGTTACTGAAGATAAATAAATACTGGACAGACGTTGCAAAGAACAATCGATCGTAAATTAAAATCCCTGTATTCATCATCATCATCATCATCATCATCATCATCATTAAGAACAACAACAACATTTAGTAGTAGTAGCATTTCAAGTTGATGGTGCACTTTCAAGATGGACATTTTAATAATATGATTTGCAAAGACACATTAAGTGGTAGTATTTTGAGATTGATGGTAGATTCACAAAATTCACATTTGCTTCCAGACAATTAGGACTTAAAGGCAGACAATTGTTTCCTTACCATGACGTTACACGATTGATGGTGTTTCCAAAGTACAGGTGAAATAGCAAACCACCTAATATATGAAAATTTGTATAACATACAACTTCATACAAGTTGCTAAATATGTTTGTTGTAGAATCTAGTTACAGAAGAACAATACACTTTAAAATCTGGTAGAAGACAATGCCGAGAAGAACTCTATCCCATGCAAATGACTCGGATAATTGCATTTTAAACTTATTCTAAATTCACACCGCAAAATTTGTATATATATCGTCCTATTATTGGTCTGTTACAAATAAAATATAAAACAATTTCTTTCAGTTACAGTTTACATAAATGTAACAAAGAAAGAAAGAAAAAAGGAATCAAACGATTAATGAATTACAGAAAAATAACCGCCTTCCCCAATTGAGTGTTTTATATATTTTACAACCGAAGTATTTTAGAGTTGCAGAAACAAGTTAAGAAAATCGTACTGTTCGTAGTGCCGTGGTTTACAGAGCAGCAGTAGGCTATTTGGTAGAGCGTTGGTACGTTAACCAGGCTAAATCAGCTGCCTCGTCTCGTGCTTGAGAAAGAAAATTATCTGCCTCGTTGTG
The DNA here is from genome assembly GCA_028554795.2 of Sinohyriopsis cumingii. NCBI lineage: Eukaryota > Metazoa > Mollusca > Bivalvia > Unionida > Unionidae > Sinohyriopsis > Sinohyriopsis cumingii. The sequence goes on from CM068830.1 coordinate 15,583,737, forward strand.
TGTTTGAGAAAGACAATTAGCTAAGGAATGATATAAACAATAATGCGTCAAATTTGACGCTGAAGAGAGGACCGTGTCCGATGACTACTTAAGGCGCTGCCCCGATGTTCTTGCCGATTGTATATGTAGATAATCCCGTTACGTGAGCAACAAGAACAGTATGTGATAAAATACTCAACTCATGCTCGCCTTACAAGTCAACAAAAGGAGAGAATTTTCAAATTTCATATTGTTCATGGTCGTAGCTGAATAAAGGTATTGAATTTAATACACGCTAGTAGACGTGTTTTGCATAAATTAAAGAAAATAATTACAGTCAGTAACAAATGGGAATTATCCTCTGTAATAAGTATACTTATATTTTTTTTTGTTCCCAGTTTGGTCATTATACCGTGTATGCTGGCCATGTGTCTTCAAATGAGCGACATCAAACGCCTTACATTGTACTTAATCGAACTTACATGAGTACGTAGAATATACCATTAAAGTTGATATAGGCAAACATACAATTTATTTCTTCTTTTAGTTTTCAAAATTTCACAAAAGCCTCAAACATTTACACTCCGATTTGAATTGACATCGTTAGGTTCCTGTATCAATTTTGGTTATTAAACCATGTATCTATTTGGCCATACTGGTTCAAATTAGCACAGTAGAAACTAGTCATTGTAATGGATTTTAACATTATTGCAATTGCCAATAGGTTGTTGTTGTTGCACACAATGGTCTATACATTGCGGCTAGCATAAATGGTGGAAGAAGAACACGGGAAAACCCCAGAAATAAATACCGACCCACGATAAGCTACTGGAAAGCTTTCTCTCATACCCATATTGGTCGAATCCGAGACTCGAACGCACGCAAACATAAGTGAGATGACAATGATCTATAACGGTGAGAGCTTTAAACTACTCGGCCACTTGGGGTCCCATTACCAATAGGTATAATTATTAATAATAAACTGATATTAGAACAAGCAATTTGATTAGCTTAGTTTCCCGAATATCCCCGAAAACTGACAAAGTCCGAAAAGGTGGTTTCCAATTTTGAATTAATATAGTAAAAATGCATTGTGATTATTTACCTCTCAGCATTAGTGACCTCTCGTTTGAATCAGTGATCACTAAATGTGTGAAGACACTTGAGCATGTGCCGTCATGCACATTCATTGAGAACACTGTTAGCACCACGCCCTTAAAAAATAAGAGACTTACAGTTTGATCTTCACGCAGATGCTGTTGAACATCTGGAAGGGAAATTCAATCATTCATACTGACACATCAACCTAGAAGGGAAATTCAATCATCCATATTGACACATCAACCTGGAAGGGAAATTCGATCATCCATACTGACATCTCAACCTAGAAGGGAACTTCAAACATCCATACTGACATCTCAACCTAGAAGGGAACTTCAAACATCCATACTGACATATCAACCTGGAAGGGAAATTCAATCATCCATACTGACATGTCACCCTAGAAGGGAAATTCAATCATCCATACTGACATACCAGCATAGATCCAGATGGAGCGATAATATTGTCAAAGTCATGTTCAGCTATGATGTCATTGATATTTCATCTTATTTAATTTAAATTTGCATGTACAAAGTTCTTATTTGATTAACCACTATCATTTTTCAGTGAGGTTAGTTTCTATCCTTATTAATTAGTTTAGTATGAGAATATATAAAGTGACAGTTAATATATTAGAATTTCCTTGTCGAAGTAGTTGGTAGGATCTTTACTGTAATATCATTTTTCGAGTCGAGGTAGTTGGTAGGATGGCTAATGTAATATCATTTTTCTGGTCGATGTAGTTGGTAAGATTGTTACTGTAACAGCATTTTTCTAATCAGGGTAGTTGGTATGATCGTTAATATAATAGGACTTTTCTTGTCGAAGTAGTTGATATGATCATTACTGTACAGGCATTGTTCTAGTCGAGGTAGTTGGTAAGATCGTTACTGTAATATCATTTTTTCTCATCAAGGTAGTTGGCAGGATCGTTAGTGTACTAGCATTTTCTAGTCGAGATACTTAGTAGGATCGCTACTGTAATAACATTTTCCTGGTCGAGGTAGTTGGCAGAATCGTTAATGTAATAGCATTTTTCTAGTCGATGTAGTTGGTATGGTCGTTATTTAATATCAATTTCTAGTTGAGGTAGTTGGTAGGATCGTTAATGTAATATTTTTTTCTTCTAGTCGAGGTAGTTGGCAGCATCTTTAATATAATAGCATTTTTCTCGTCTAGCTAGTTGGCAGGATCGTTAATGTAATATCATTTTTCTAGTCGAGGAAGTTGGTAGGATCGTTACTGTAACATCATTTTTCCAGTAGAGGTAGTTGGTAGGCTCCTTAATGAAATATATAAAAGTTTTGTCGAGGTAGTTGGTAGGATCGTTACTGTAATATCATTTTTCTAGTCGGTGTAGTTGGTAGGATTGTTATTGTAATAGCATTTTTCTAGTCAAGTTAGTAGGATCGTTACTGTAATAGCGTCTTTCTAGATGAGGTAGTTGGTAGAATCGTTACTGTAATAGCGTCTCTCTAGATGAGGTAGTTGGTAGAATCATTATTGTTATAGCATTTTTCTAGCCAAGGACGTTGGTAAGATCGTTACTGTAACAGCATGTTTCTAGTCGAGGTAGCTGGTAGGTTCGTTAATGAAATAGTATTTTTCTAGTCGTGGTAGTTGCTAGGATCTTTAATGTGATAGCATTTTTCTAGTCGATGTAGTTGGTAGGATCGTTAATGTAATAGTATTTTTCTAGTCGTGGTAGTTGGTAGGAATGTTAATGTAATAGCATTTTTCTAGCCGATGTAGTTGGTAGGATCGTTATTGTAATATAATTTTTCTAGTCGAGGTAGTTGGTAGGATCGTTTATGTAATGGCATTTTGCTTGTCGAGGTAGTTGGTAGCGTGAGTCACAAATGCATGCATTTTTCCCTGAAAAACAATTTTATTTTTTCAGTTACTAACAGTCACGGTGATATTATAAGAGCATCATTGTTTGAATAAGTTCCTAGTTGCAAAACGTCTTACAGCAGAGATATATGATTAGGGGAAATACAATAAGTGGCTAGATGCAAAACATTCGTATGGAGATGTGTGACTAGGGGAGATAAAATCAGTGACTAGCGGCAAAATCTCTTTGTTGAGATATGTGACTAAGGTAGATACAATGAGTGACTAGCTGAAAAATGCCTGTGTGGAGATATGTGACTAGGGGGAGATACAATCAGTGAATATTTGCAAATCTTCTAACTGTGGAGATATTCGAGGGGAGATACAAGAGCGATGTTGCTCACGCTGAGTTTCATGTAGCCTTTCTCGATCCGCTTTGCTCTTTCCTTCCCCTCATCGATCGGATTTTGGTTAATTCTTAACGCTGATGCCAATCCTACTGATCCTATAACAAATGTATGTCGATATGTGCAATTAAAAGTTCGGTCCACCTCCGTTATTTACGAAATTAGAATTTATGATCAGTTGTGGCTTTATCGAACTGTTGTGTTAATTAGTGAATTTTCGGTAAATCCTACTTTCAGTCCAATCGCAAAATCCGTGTTAATTTCATCGTTGAAACTACAGCTTCACGCATCGTTATAGTTTGGTGTTTGTAGTTAGTGCCTATAGTTAGTCACTCGCCTGTTATCTCACTTCGATAGTCAGAACACTTAGACCGTGCCCTTATTGTCCTCGTACTTCAGTAGTCAGGACACCTAAGCAGTGTCCTTACTGCATTCACACTTCAGTAGTAAGGACACCTAAATAGTGTCCTTATTTCATTCATACTTCATTAGTCAGAACACCTCCACAGCTTATTATCCTAACATTTCAGTAGCCAGAACACCTAAACAGTGTGGTTATTGCACTCACACTTTAGTAGTCATAACACATTAACAGTGTGGTTATTGCACTCACATTTCAGTAGCCAGAACACCTAAACAGTGTGGTTATTGCACTCACATTTCAGTAGTCATAACACCTTAACAGTGTGCTTATTGCACTCACACTTCAGTAGTCATAACACCTTAACAGTGTGCTTATTGCACTCACACTTCAGTAGTCATAACATCTTAACAGTGTGGTTATTGCACTCACACTTCCGTAGTCATAACACCTTAACAGTGTGCCTATTGCACTCACACTTCCGTAGTCATAACACTTTAAAAGTGTGGCTATTGCACTCACACTTCCGTAGTCATAACACCTTAACAGTGTGCGTATTGCACTCACACTTCCGTAGTCATAACACCTAAACAGTGTGCTTATTGCACTCACATTTCAGTAGTCATTACGCCTTAACAGTGTGCTTATTACACGAACATTTCAGTATGTCAGAACAAATACACAGTGTACTTATTGCCCTCACATTTCATTTGTCATAGCACCTAAACAGCTTATTATCCTCACATTTCAATAGCCAGTACACCATAACAGTGTGCTTATTGCACTCTCACAACAGTAGTCATAACACCTTTACAGTGTTTTTTTCACTTACACTTCAGTAGTCATAACACCTTAAAAATGTGTGTATTAAGGTCACACTTCAGTAGTTATAACACCTAAACAGTGTGCTTATTGCACTCACACTTCAGTAGTCATAACACCTTAACAGTGTGGTTAATGCACTCACACTTCAGTAGTCATAACACCTTAACAGTGTGCTTATTGCACTCACACTTCAGTAGTCATAACACCTTAAAAGTGTGCTTAATGCACTCACACTTCCGTAGTCATAAGACTTAAACAGTGTGCTTATTGCACTCACACTTCAGTAGTCATAACACCTTAACAGTGTGGTTATTGCACTCACACTTCAGTAGTCATAACACCTTAACAGTGTGCTTATTGCACTCACACTTCAGTAGTCATAAGACTTAAACAGTGTGGTTATTGCACTCACACTTCCGTAGTCATAACACCTTAACAGTGTGGTTATTGCACTCACACTTCAGTAGTCATAACACCTTAAAAGTGTGCTTCTTGCACTCACACTTCCGTAGTCATAACACCTTAACAGTGTGGTTATTGCACTCACACTTCAGTAGTCATAACACCTTAACAATGTGCGTATTGCACTCACACTTCCGTAGTCATAACACCTTAACAGTGTGGTTATTGCACTCACACTTTAGTAGTCATAACACATTAACAGTGTGGTTATTGCACTCACACTTCAGTAGTCATAACACCTTAACAGTGTGGTTATTGCACTCACACTTCAGTAGTCATAACACCTAAACAGTGTGCTTATTGCACTCACATTTCAGTAGTCATTACGCCTTAACAGTGTGTTTATTACACGCACATTTCAGTATGTCAGAACAAATACACAGTGTACTTATTGACCTCACACTTCATTTGTCATAGCACCTAAACAGCTTATTATCCTCACATTTCAATAGCCAGTACACCATAACAGTGTGCTTATTGCACTCTCACAACAGTAGTCATAACACCTTTACAGTGTTTTTTTCACTTACACTTCAGTAGTCATAACACCTTAAAAATGTGTGTATTAAGGTCACACTTCAGTAATTATAACACCTAAACAGTGTGCATATTTCACTCACACTTCAGTAGTCATTACACCTTAAAAGTGTGATTATTACACGCACACTTCAGTAGTCATAACACCTTAACAGTGTGCTTATTGCACTCAAACTTCATTTGTCATAACACCTAGACAGCTTATTATCCTCAGATTTCAATAACCATTACACCTAAATAGTGTGCTTATTGCACTCACATTTAATTAGTCAGAACACATCAGTCAGAACACCTAAACAGTGTGCTTATTGCACTCACATTTCATTAGTCAGAACACATCAGTCAGAACACATAAACAGTGTGCTTATTGCACTCACATTTAATTAGTCAGAACACATCAGTCAGAACACCTAAACAGTGTGCTTATTGCACTCACATTTAATTAGTCAGAACACATCAGTCAGAACACCTAAACAGTGTGCTTATTGCACTCACATTTCATTAGTCAGAACACATCAGTCAGAACACATAAACAGTGTGCTTATTGCACTCACATTTCATTAGTCAGAACACATCAATCAGAACACCTAAACAGTGTGCTTATTGCACTCACATTTCATTAGTCAGAACACATCAGTCAGAACACCTAAACAGTGTGCTTATTGCACTCACACGTCAGTAGTCAGGACACATAGCTTATTTTATTATATGCTCATTGTTTCTCCGTTGACATTATATTCTCAGAATTGTTCAGTATTTTACGATATTGCACACCTTCAGTTGCATTTACTTACATAAAGGAACTACTTTATATTGTAAACAAACAACGAACGCCGACGCCAGCACTTTTGATTTGTAAACAAATCATGTACACTCGCATAGTAGGTGCGTCACGTTTTGGTTGATTAAATTTATTTCTGAATGAAGTAAAGCAGATGTTTCGTGGACTGCCACATACCAGCTGCTTTGGCACATTCCACGTTAACTGTTTTGATACAATGTTTCGGATTTAGGCTAGCTATACAGTAAACGCAAGAAAGGTCCTTACAAATAACATACAAGTGACAAGGCATAAACTGTCTTCTTTAGCTGGTAATACAAATGGCTAAAAGATATACTTACAATTTTACATCCTGAATTTCCTCAAAATGTACTTTCTTAGTTCTGCAAATCCGAATTACATGAGCCATGTCATAGGTTCTCAATCTTGATTGCACATTTCGAAATTGTGCTGTAATGTCGAATATTAGTGCTATTACATCCTCCTTACTCCACTCAAAATGAAATAAGCATTAAATTCCATAGTGTCTTTTTGATAATTGCAATGACAGAAACAGAAACACATTTGCATATGTTAACACGCTTCTCCCTCGCTTAGTCCGATGTATTTCATGTGGAATTGTCACATATAAATCCAGTCCATAATGACGAAACTTCGTAGAATAAAACAAAATACCAAATTCTATTCATTCCAGATCAAATGGAAAAGGTGTTGCAATGTGCATTCATTCACAACATGACTCCACATTTCAATTTTAACTAGACACGCCATTTTCTTTCAAAAGTTAGGTCAAGCGCGCGATTAAGTTCAAATTTATCTGGGCGGATTTATGTGCTCAGTAATAATGTCGTTGTTGTGTAATGATGAATCTGCGCTTGTGTATTTAGTTTGGAATGCGGCATACATTCAGTTACTTTGTTTCTTGTATTGCATTTTGTTAATAAAATTAAGCATTAGGTAGAATAAGATAATGAGCATATAATAAAGAGGGAAAATATAAGCTCGTTTTGTCACATCAATATATTTCACTCCCAAGGTCGTGCAGTATTTACATCCGAAAACCTCATTCATCTTTTCCCATACAAATGCAGTAACCTATACATCCTTACATTTATTTAGTCAGGACACCTTAACAGTGTACTTACTGCACTCACACTTTAGTATTCAGAACACCTTATCAGTGTGCTTATTGCACTCACACTTCAGTAGTCAGGACACCTTATCAGTGTGCTTATTGCACTCACACTTCAGTATGTCAGAACCAATAAACAGTGTGCTTACTGCACTCACACTTCAGTAGTCAAAACACCTTAACAGTGTGCTTATTGCGCCCACACTTCAGTAGTCAGGACACCTAGACAGCTTATTATTAGCATTTTCGCGATGCTTACATCTCTTAGCGCCTTGGAAACAACAATATATAAGGTAATATAAAACCTGATGAATGCTACCGCTACATGAATTAAGTTCTTTCACAGTTTTGACTAAGTATGATGTAGTTATGATAGCTGCTGAAGCTAAAGTGATTCTGTTCAAACTGATGTAGATGATGTATAATGCTTTATTTAATCTATCCATTAGAAACATTATTCTATGTCGATGATATTGCAAGTGCGGGCTAACCATGCCAAAATATTCAAAACAGATAAAGTGAGAAACCAAGATTCAGCACTTGATGCACCTTTCATTGTATTATGCAGTATACGGATGCATAGTTTTGGAATTCAAATTTTGTCCATAAAAAAACTGATTCTGTGAATAGCCGTTAAAGCTACTGAACTACGGGGTCGTCCAAAATAAGGATTAACTAATCAGTAGTGGTTTCTTACCTGACATCATTTTACTATCAATTTCTTTTAATCTGTCATTCATTGCTTGGAATCAATGAAAGGACTATACATTACATGTGGGCGGACTATACATTACATGTAGGCTGAAAAACTTAAGGACTCTGCCTTATATGTTCTTGTCACCGTTTGTTACAGTTTGGCACATACACTTTTCTCCTAAATATATTTTAGAAGCGTGCGTGAATTTTCTCTGATTTTTGCAAATAAAGGAAAGGCAATTAAAAATCTGTTTAATTTAGTATGTATTGTGTACGTTAGTACGTCAAGTTGTCCATTATCAATTGAGGCGGTCTCTTGTGTTTCATTTAAATAGTAATTCAGTTTTATTTTCTTTTGTGCAGTATTTTTTTTCTCTTTGTTTTGCTTTCATGCAGTAATATGTTTTCGTGTCTGCTTGTATGCATTTAGTAAGAAATCTGGTCTCTTTTTCTGCACACGAAAAAGAAATGTTCATATAGTTATTGCCGGCTGGAAATATATTTTGTTTAAAAATCCCCCTCTCCCTTTCCCCGAAAGCTAAATCCGTAACATTTTATTGTTATGGTCTAGTTGAGTCCTACCATAACCCAGTTTTCCACTTGTCCTGAAAATTAATAAAACAGTAAGCACTAAAATAAACATTTTTTTACAACATCGTATTTCAACCATTACCATCTTTTTTTTCTTTCTCGTCATCTGTATTGACTCGTCAACAAGTTCTAACCGCAAATACAGGGAGTGCCCATTGCCCGATAGCATATTCTACCTTGTAATTGTGTAGTCAAAAAACCTTTATTTATGGTTCTGAAGCTGGAACTCATCTGCATACCACTCTACTCGTAAACTGGTCTTGCAGTACAGATAGTACCTAGATAGTGGCAAGACAAATGTGCTCTGGACAGAACATTTTAATTGAATAATATACTTGCTTCGCCTTCAGAAGAAAATTATATTTTATATACAATACAACAAATAAATTTTATTATAAAAAGCGCAGCGTGAACTTCTACTGGCGTCTGTTTTTAAACGAAAGCCATAATTCTACTTTTGAAATGAATTGAACAAATCATTATTTTAGTATATTTTCAATATGATTCCCGCATTAGTAAATATGAGGCGTGACCAGGAACACATAGGACGCACGCGCATTGCTAACAGATAGTAAATCCCCCAAAGCCCTACAAAGATCATTGAATATGTAGTGTTATGTATATTTGATTTAATTATATCTGATTTAATATATATTTATTTCAATATAATTGTTTGTCAGTTATTTGTTTATTTTTCATTACATGACATTGTAATGTAAATTTATTAACCAGAGATCATACTTTCTTTTGAAAATAGTTTGAACTTGGCTGTTTGTTTATACACACCAGGTGCTCATCTAAATCCTGACCTTGTTTGAGAATTTGTAGCAACCTTCGTAAGCAAGTTCTATTTTATTTTAAAATGATTGGTTGTTTCCAAGGTCATGATGGGACCTTGTCTTTAAGATATAAATAAAAAATTTATTTTTCATTCCTTAGAGTAAAATGATTGGTTTTCGAGTCACACTGGGTAAACGTGAGCTGTAACAAGTACTTGTTTCTATAAACTTCTAGAAGATGATCACGTGACCCTTGTTTACGTTTTAGAAAGCCCATATAACCCATGTTTTGGAAAGTTCATCAGTAGAAGTTGGACTGTTAAATTGGTAGTTGTATGTTGTGCTGTTCGTAGTTATTTCAAATTACATGGTTTGGAAATATTTCAAATTATCTGGATTCAAAAGGATTAATTCTGTTATTTTTCTGGAAAATACGTGTGCTCATGTAATACTGTGGAACAAGGACAGTTTGTTATAAAATTTATTCAGATATCAGAAACAGGAGTGATAATTTTATTTCTACAAGGAACTGTAGACTTCAACACTACAGATTGTAGCATAAGCCATCGTCGTCCATCTTGGATTCTTCGTTGGGATTCGAACGTGAAATTAGTAGAACATTTTGTTATTAGGACTTCATACATTTTATTCTTGGATAATTCTCGGATTAATTTTGGATTTGATTCTATAAAACCGTAAGTTCATATTTTTTTCATTTGTAAAGAATTTTTCCAGGGAAATACATTATGGTATTTTTCAAAGCTTGTTGTTTTCACTCTTTATTTTGTTACTGTTTATTCGAGCCTAAACAAGTGACATAAGAGTAGTGCAATCCTCGAAATGCTTGCATTGTCAAGTTATTATTTGCAAATATATTTGATATACCTGTTTTTGTATCGTCATGAATCCTACTCCAAAAATAGCCAAAAATACAAAATTATCCGGCAAAAACTATATGGAATTCTTTGCCATCAACTATACAACTAATTATCACGTATTACTTATATTTATAATTGTATGTTTTATTTTTTACTGTTGAAATGACCCCTATCATACATACAGTATTGTATATACTGCATGTACCTTTTCTGACCACAGCACACAGTAATGTACCAATTAATAACAAAACTATTATAGCTATTAATAGCAAGCAGTATTGTAACTAATAATAGCAAGCGGTGTTGTAACCATTGACACCAGAGTATTGTAAATATTAATAGCAAGCAGTATTGTAACGATTGACACCAAAGTATTGAACTATTAATAGCAAGCAGTACTGTAACTATTGACACCAAAGTATCGTAACTATTAAAAGCACACATTATTATGACTATTACCTAAAAGTAATAAGACAGATTATTGTAACTATTAATAGCACTCACTGTTGTTGCTATTAATTTCACACATTATTGTAACTATTCATAGCACACCTTATTGTAATTATTTATACCAAAAAGTATTGTAACTATGAATAACAAAGATTATTGTTTTTATACCATGTCAGAATCGGCTGTTTTAAAGAAAAATGCATAAATACATGGATATACGGTACCACTTGTTGTTATCAAATACCAGATGATTCGCGCGTAACGATGGAATAAACAACAACAACTAATTAATGTTTTTATTAACTAGGTAGGTAGATAGGTGTGCAAATGAATACATGTATGCATGCATGCATGCATACGTATGCATAGATGATGATGATGATGATGATGAATTTGTATGCATGCATGCACAAGCATGCATAGATGATGATGATGATGATGATGATGAATTCCGATTTCACGTCTATTTTTGCATTTCAAACAGTGCAGATATGCAATGCTATCAATTACACAAAATCCTAAAGTCTAAATTAATGTGAAATGTTCATGGATCATACGACAGTAAAAATTTCTTTCAGTTCAGACATTTCTCTCATGAACTCGCTACTGAAATGTGTATTAATGAAAGATGAAGTATACGTGTGCATCTTAAAGTCCTTGTTCTTTCAAGTTGCTATGACACAGATGTGTGGTTTATCTAGGACATGTAACCATTTTGTATAAGTGGATGAAAAAGCAAACAAATTGGCTGATCGACAGAGCATCGCAGAGTTCTCCGTATGTGACTGGAATAATCAGTACAGAAAGAAGCACGAAACCAGTCTTTATAGATCTTCACCTTTTGGTTTCCTGATGACTTTCTTCAGGGGGCTGGAGGAGGGGTGGGGTAGGCCCTTCATTTTAGAACTTGATATTTTTTTTTACGATGACGTTATTTGTTGCTTTGTTGTTGTTGTTGTTTTTTTGGGGGTGGTGGCGGTGGTTAAAGACAAGATATCGAGATGTAGGATTAAAGTTGCAAAGCAAATACACTGGGCAAATCTTAAACAGTTTCTTTATTTACAAATCTGCATAATTAAATTTTAACTAATTCTTGAGTAAATTTATTTTTGAAGGAAAGCTTATCAGTGCAGTAGCATATCCTGCTAGAATTTCGATAATTTGGCAATAAATTACAATTTATTTCGTAATGATCGATATTACGAATTAGGAACACTTCGAGATTACATATCACGAAATCATTATACGACGATAAAGTGAGATTTTCCGCTCTGATTATTCTGCTGGCATTAAACATTGCCAAAGGGATGGAAGGATTGTATCCCCTGAAGAAAATATTGTTATCGGTTTGTATCTATTTATATCAGTTTGTACTAAGTTAAAAGTTTGGTCCCCAGCGTGAAAGTCTTTAGGAATCCCAGTTCAGAACTACTTGAAATACCTACAGTAGACGTGACTAGACGCTAGTTTAAAAGTCATTGTCGATTTCGAATCAATAAGAACAAAAGGTCAAAAGGTCAAGAGACTGCAAATGTCAAGCTATTTTCTAAATGCATGTCACATCTATACCATAAAATATTTGGGGGGATGATCTGTAAGAAGTGTATCATTACACAGAGATAGATTTACATTAACTTCATGGCGTGTAAATTGGTTGGAAGTGTATACTTACAATGAGAAAGATTTACATTTACTTCATGGCGTGTAGATCAGTTGGAAGTGTATACTTACACAGAGACAGATTTACAATAAATTCATGGCGTATATATCGTTTCTTGACTTAATTCACATAACATCAAGAATCAATGGATAGAGAGTAAATTGTGGACATTTTGGAGTCATGGATGACCTACTAACTAAATATCGTAATTTGGTTAAAATAAGAAAATATATAAAAAAATTGATTATTGATTTCTTTTGTTGCTGGTTGGGTTTATTTCTTTCTTCATTCCTTAGTATTGGTACTTTGGGAATTCTGCATATTTGACCTAAATCTAAGTTTGGAACTATGCCGGCTCAGTGGTCAGAGTCCAGAATCGCACGCCAAAGGTCGCCTAATCCACCCTCAGTTGCCCCACTCGAGAGCCATGATGCGTCACGACAAAGTTCGAGTGGTATGAATTCTGAGTAAATAATAATAATAATAATAATAATAATAATAGTAATAATGAGGACTTTGTATAGCGCCTAATCTTTAGAAGCTCTAAGCGCTTTACAACATTAGACAACACCTATAAGATAAAAAAACATATATAATGATATAATTACAAAAACAAACACTATGAAATTAGAAAACATAAAAAACATGCTGAGAATATTTAAGGTAGGAAACCTTATTAGGTCTTTAAATTTGTTCTTGCAGTCGAAATAAGTGAGTTTTGAGAGCACCCTTGAATGGGATCACTGTGTCTTTGTGTCTAAGTTCAGTGGGTAATTCATTCCACGTTGCTGGGCCCTGGTATGCAAAAGAACGCTGTCCCTATGACTTTGTTTTCATAGTGGGAATAATGAGTATACGATTGTCAGAAGAGGAGCGTAAGTATCTTACTGGTTTGTACACATGGGTGAGATCGGATATGTATATTGGACTAGAGTCCGTCATTGAAACATAGCACAGAGTACAAATTTTGTGTTTTGATACTGGATCGAATGGATAGCCAGTGTAGGGTACAGAGCAGCGGGGAGTTGTGCTTTGATCGTGGTACTCTAAGATCAGCCCAATAGCCCGCTGGTGTGTGTCTGGGCAGGTCACATTACCGCCATTACTTTAGCTGGTCACATTATTTCAAATGATGACTTGCCGCTATGCAAGAAAATAAAATAAAAAAATAAAGAAAAAAATTCAACAAAAAGAAAAATTCAACAAAAGGTTCACCTGGATATCTGTTAGTAACTGAAATTATATTAGGTTGAAACGATTACCAGCTTTTTCATCCGGACGATTCCAGTAGTCGTTGATGCTATCAAATTCAGCATCTTTTCTTCGTCTACTTTGTCTCTCCCCACCCCCATTCCCCTTACAATCTGCACTGAAAACACGTTGAACTCTGTCTTGTAAGTCTTACGAAAAGACATTGCATGGGTCTTCGGTGTCTATGGGTCTTACTAAAATCGACTAAATGTAGCTATCGTTTTCTCAGTTAATCTTCAAACTCTGTACGAACATTGTCGTTCAAATTTGTATTGACTTAAAAGTTGGATCCTTTGTAAGCAAGTCATTAGAATAACAGGTTAGTATTATGCAACATTCCGCTATTTAGACACGTAAAAACTTGCATACATCTTGATTAGGCAAATGTTTGAAACTCGCCTGACCATTTATAATCTATAACAGCCGATTATAGAATCGATTACCTCGAATAAATTGCATGTTTACAAACATTCTTTCGCTATTTTCGAAATGTGTGTCACATCTACACCATAACATCATATACTTTTGGAGAGATAAGCAGGAAGAAATTTCCCCGACAGATCAGTATCCCAGATAAACTTACAATTACTACATGCCCAACACATTAACATGGCAGACATACTTACAATTACTACATGTCCCACATACTAATATGACAGACATACAATTACTACATTCCCCACATATTAATATGACAGACATACTTACAATTACTACATGCCCAATATAATAATATGACATACATATACCTTCAATTACTACATGTCATACATGTTAATATGACAAACATACTTACAGTTACTACATGCCCAACATATTGAGATCACAGACATACTTACAGTTAATACATGCCTAACATATTCATAGGACAAATTATGCTTACAGTTATTACATGTCCCACATATTAATATTCCAGACATATGCTAACAGTTACTGCATGGCGTTTTTATCATGTATGTTTGCTTTATTCACATGATACAATGTAGTCAGAAAAGTCAGAAAATAGTCAATAGAACAACGAAGTTTAATTGACTTTTTTGTGCTTTGGTAGATATATTCTGCTTGTGTGAACATAATTTAACAAGGCTAGCATTGCTAGATTTGCAGATCAAAGTAATCGGGTTAGAATCTATTCGACACAAAACCCTACGTGTCTGAGGGCGAGGTACTTGACTCCCATTACCGTATGGATTGGGGTTGATTTACGTGTATTTAAATTAATATTATCAACATCAAATGTCCTTGACATCGGATTAGCATGATCTCTGAAAACCGTATTAGAATCGTTATATAAAGAAAAATTCGGCAGTGTTTATTAGACCGATTATAGGACAAAATGAAATAAAGTACGGTCTAGTAGTGAATGAGGAATAATTTCAAACCCCTTGTACATAAGTCATCAATTTATTGGAAAATTGCGAGAAACAGATATAAAACTAATATTTAAAATGAAAGTTTAAAATAAATGTGCACAAAGAAAGAAAAGGCAGAGTTCCAATGCAAAAGGAAATAATCACGCGAGTTGTCAAGTTTTAACATGTATTATCCTAGGAAATTCGAAAAAATGTTAAGAAACGCAAAAATGTATAAAAAAATGGTTTCTTAAATTATAATGGATGCTAAAGACATTTGATAGATATTTTGTCCAGTTTTTACTTATAGAGCAGAAACATTGTTTACAAAGTGACGCCGTTGAATGTATGTAAGGAAGGTTTCTAAACATAAAGGTAAATCTGTCTGCTTCTGAAGAATTCCGCTTAAATACTGAAGGTTAGTTAAGTTAGTTGGGTATTGGTTTAAAACTCAGAATTCTGTAAAAAGTGTACTGAATAATGCACGTAGGCTGTCATTTATTGCAAGTGAATAAAATGATAACATTAATTTGGTTACACTGCTATATACAACTTTAAACATATTTTGGTTTGATGAAAGTTTCGATCTGTCCCGAAATGTAGAAAATGTTCTAAATTTATTCCGGTGTTAGAATAAAGGATTAAAGATGCTTTTTATACTTGACTGGAATAACATAAATTGCAAACGTCTGATAATCTGCATATAAGCATTTAAATCAAATTTTGGCCTCGATGATTATTTCAAATGTTTGTGTAACCATAAATATGCAATAACCTTTACAAACTCCGATTATCTTCTCATTTGATAACTGACACTGGGAGATATGGAATGTTTATAATCAATAAAAGTGAAAGATATGGTGTGCTATTGCATAACCGTATACTGTAAGCTATGTGATAACCATAAAACTGTATGCTATGCGATAACCAAGATATTTTATGCTATGTGATAACCAAGATATTGTATGCTATGTGATAACCATGATATTGTATGCTATGTGATAACCAAGATATTGTATGCTATGTGATAACCATGATATTGTATGCTATGTGATAACCAAGATATTGTATGCTATGTGATAACCATGATATTGTATGCTATGTGATAACCAAGATATGGTATGCTATGTGATAACCATGATATTGTAGGCTATGTGATAACCATGATATTGTATACTAAGTGAAAACCATAATATTGTATGCGATGAGATAACCACGACATTGCATGATATGTGATAACCATTACATTGAAAATGAATATCATTCTCTTCCTTTTTACCGCTCCGGTGGGCTAGTGGTTAGAGCATTCGCCTTGGATGAGGGAGGTCGCGGATTCCATCCCCAGTCGAGTCATACCAAAGACTTGTACAAATGGTACTAACAGCTGCCTCACTAGGTGCTCAACATTAAGAGGTTAGTGCTAGTACTTGTTGGCCTGGTATCAGGATAATGTAAGTTAGTGGGACATGATGCTACATGTCTGCGGCATGATGGTGCAGTGCTAGACATGATTGTAAACTGCCACACCGTTGACATCGTAGCGATATAACTGAATTTTTTTTTTAAAAATAACTCTATCTTAAACATCCAAATCACAATTACATTTGTTTTGTGTCCTGTATTTGCTAACTTATGTTTACGTATAGAGCTATTTAGAAAGTTCTTTTGAAGCGAACCGTCCATTCAATAGTCCGCTTCATGTGATAAGAAACAATGCGTTAACTTGCTACATTTGTTTAAGAAGCCTTACAATAGATACAGATTGTTATTTTACAGTAATTTGTTATAACTGTTTCATTTTGTCTATAGTTTCTATTCCAGCTCGTGTTCAAAACTTTTTTTTATATATTTCTTTTTATTCTTGTAATTTAGGGTTTGATAAGCCGCAATATTTGTATCATATGTACATTAAACATTTGTTAACCAGCAATACTTGTACCATGTGTACATTTAGCATTTGACCACACTCAATAGTTGTACCATTTGTACATGTAGCATTTGATAACCACTCAATAGTTGTACCGTGTGTACATTTAGCATTTGATAACCGCTCAATAGTTGTATCGTGTGTATATTTATAATTTGTTAATCCACAACAGTTGTATCGTGTGTATATTTATCATTTGATAACCCACAATAGTTGTGCCATTTGTAAATTTATCATTTAATAACGACACAACAGTTGTATCATATTTCTATGGAATACGTTATCCAAATGGCGTATTTTATGTGGACAGGACGATGTACTGGTTATAATGTAATATGTTTTACATGGTTTTCTGGATACGATTACAAAATTAATGTAGACACTTAGGTTGTTATATTGTTGCATCATGTCGATATAAAATTTCAAAATTGTTGTTATATTTGCTTAATCGTGTCAGCTCATAACTGGACTTGATGGCATCAAAACATATCTGCTTTAAATCAAATATCCCGCCATGACAACGGCAGCTTAACATTTCTATGATAAAGTCATAAGATGTATGTGGTAGTGATTATTTTGAAAACCCTTTAAAACGACAAGCAAATTCTGTAGCATTAGCTATGGAAGCATTATAGTGCCGTCGCCATAGTAACTACTGTTTATATAATACCCAATTAAAACGGCGCCTTTATGTCAAAAGAGACAAGTTACTGATTACACTGTATCTCACCTGATAAAGCAGGACATAATATCTTTGCTTTTTTTTTTCAAACTGACATGCTGCCAGAATATGAAAACATCTATGTGTGAATCTTTCGTTATCTCTACATAACATTGTCAACTCAATGCGCATCGTTTCGTTGACCTTGATAACGTTTCAAGAACGATTGCTTTAAAAATATATTCTTACGAATATGACAAATTTTATACTGCCATAAGTACCAGTTCAAACAAAAAATATAACTAATATAGTGTAAGAGTGTATTTTTCCACCGATTATTTCCGCCGTTGGGACAGATATTTTTTGTTTCATAGGTTCTACTTATACAATTTTCAATTCACATATTATGTCCTTCTATACATGTTTCTCTGCCAAAAAGTCGTTGCTGCGTACGTTTGAAATCCAAATCTGATATCAAGAAAGTTTTATCAATTGAATATACTCCTTACGTTTACATTCATTAATTAAGACGTGATTTCGTTAACGTGATTTCATAAAAAAGTAGTAAATTTCATTTTATGACTGATTTGCGAACCGTATCAAGAAGCAACACACAACGTATGTTGTTTCAGTTTAATTAGTCATTCAGGGTCCTTGCACTAATAAATGTCTACTATTCAGCCTCCTTAGACCAATGAATATATAGTATTCAGGCTGGGACCTTTAAATATCTGCTATTTAGGCTCTTTTTGCCATTGCATATCAATTATTCGGACTTGGACCCATACAAGTCTATTATTCAGGCTCACTGGACCAATAAAAGTCTACTACACAGACTCCCTGGACCAATTAAAGTCTATTATTCAGGCGCCTCGGACCAATACAAGTCTATTATTGAGGTTCATTGGAACAATACAAGTCAATTATTCAGGCTTCCTAGACCAATGCAAGTATATTATTCGGGCTCCTCGGACCAATACAAGTCAATTATTAAAGCTCATTGGACCAATAAAAATCGATTATCCAGGCTCTTTGGACCCATAGAAGTATCTTATTCAGGCTCATTGGACCAGTAAAATTCTACTACTCAGGCTTCCTGGACCAATTAAAGTCCATTATTCTGGCTCCTCGGACCAATACAAGTCTATTATTCAGGCTCATCAGAACAAAAGAAGTCTGTTATTTAGGCTCACTGGACTCATAGAAGTCTATTATTCAGGCTATTTGGACTCATATAGGTCTATTATTTAGGCTTATTTTACTAGTAAAAGTCTATTATTCAGGCTCATTGTGAAATAACACGTGTTTAGGCTCGAATAAACAGTAAGACAAGAAAGAGTGAAAACAACAAGGTTTGAAAAATATACAATAATTTATTTCCCTGGAAAAGTTCTGTAAAAATGAAAAAATATGAACTTACGGTTTTATAGAATCAAATCCAAAAAAATCCAAGAATAATCCAAGAATAAAATTTTAGTAGTCCTAATACAAGATGTTCTACTGAGTTCACGTTCGAATCTCGACGAAGAATCCAAGAAAGAAGATAACTACGTATGCTGCAATATGTAGTGTTGAAGTCTACAGTTCCTTGTAGAAATAAAAATTATCACTCCGGTTTCTGATAGCTGAATAAATGTTTATAAAAACTGTCCTTGTTCCACAACATTACATGAGCACACATATTTCCAGAAAAATAATGGAATTAATCCTTTAGAATCCAAGTAATTTGAAATAATTCCAAACCAAGTAATTTGAAATACCTCCAATCAGCACAACATACAACAGTTTAACAGCCCAGCTTTTACCGAGATTAATTCTCCAAAACATGGGTTATATGGGATTTCAAAATCGTAAACAAGGGTCACGTGATCATCTTCTGGAAGTTTATAGAAGCAAATACTTGTTACAGATCACGTTTACCCAGTGTAACCCTGACGAAAACCAATAAATTTAACTCTAAGAAACAAAACAAAATTGTTTATATCTAAAAGACAAAGTCCCATCAAGACCTTGGAAACAACCAATCATTTTAAAATAAAAGAGAACTTGTTTACGAAGGTTGCTGCAGATTCGGAAACAAGGTCAGGATTTAGATCAACGCCAGGTGTTTATAAATTAAAAGTCAAGGTCATACTATTTTCTAAAAAAGGTATCCTCTCTTAGTAAATAAATTTACATTACAATATCATGCAATAAAAAATAAAAAAAAAATAAAAATTAAAACTGACAAACAATTAAATTGAAATAAATATTTATTAAATCAGATATAATTAAATCAAATATACATAAAAATTGTAACAATAAAAGTAAATTATTCAGGCTCTTTGGACTCATAGAAATGTATTATTCAGGCTCATTTTCAATACAAGTCTATTATTCAGGCTCCCTGGCCAAACACAATTCTATTATTAAGACACCTTGGACGAACAAACCTCTATTATTCAGACACCTTGGACGAACAAACCTCTATTATTCAGACACCTTTGACCAAGAAAAGTCTAATATTCAGACACCTTGGACCAATAAAAGTCGATTTCATTTCTAGACTGAATATTGTTGATGTTCGACATGAAAATAATTTTGTATAACCTGTACTTCCTCGACTACTTACAAAAAAACAAAAACAAACATACACGATTTGAAAACTCGTATAGTACACATGACTGATGGGATTTATTGACTGTATTTGAAATGAATACAATTATTTGGACTAATTTGAAACCGCTACCAGGTGTATCAGGTTTCGTAAGGAGCAGGCGTACAGACGAACGGAATAACATTACCCCACGCTGCAACTTTTGAGTACACTCTCATGGGCAGTCTGTTTTAATATCGAGAAGCTCTGGGAAGTATTTCGCGATGTACAGCATTATGATTTGATTGAACTTGACAAGGCTTCGAAAGCAATATGCATATTAAGCGTATTTCATTTTTTGTACTAAAGACATCAGACTGAGTAATCTCGTAAAACATGCGATAATCCGATCTCTCTGTCATGGCAAGGACTAAGAAGATGCCAGCCAATATTCAACCAGAAGGCTAAATCAGGAGATATTCAATCAGAAGGCTAAATCAAGTGATATTCAACCAGATGGCTAAATCAGGCGATAGTCAACAAGAAGGTTAAATCAGGCGCTGATTTACATTATAAACTGAAATCCCTATTATTTTCTGTCGGCAATTATTTTATGTTAGAACTTCGATCCATCAATCTTTGATGATATTCGATAATTTGCCGTTTCTATAAATAAACGGTTTTAGGTTTCTTCTAAAAAATAGGGAAAATTATAAGTATCACAAGACATCGAAATGCTTTTGAAACACCCCCCCATATATATATATATATATATATATATATATATATATATATATATATATATATATATATATATATATATATATATATATTGTTATTTGTATTTAATTTAAATGTTTGCTTGTTAGTTTAATATTATTTTAATTTCATTACAATGTTATTGTATTATAATATTGTATTCAGGAATTGACTTGTCCAAAACTGAGTTCATTTCTGCTTGACCTGACTGATTTTTAAATTTTCATTTATTTATTCCATTTTATATCAATAACTAATGCAGATCTAAATTATTCTCTATGTCTAAGGGCTTAATATCTGGATTTGTATTAATAGAAAAAGTAAATATGTTTCTTTGGGTCAGGGTTTAGGACTTTCCTAAGTACATTTTATAGGTTATGATTTTGACTTTATATCGTCAGGATCATTCTAGAAGGTTACTTTTTGCCATTAGATAATTGTGTTTTTTTTTGTTTTGAAAATGCTAGTTGTGACCTCAGGTTAAGTAGGGAACTATATAGTACTTGTATATATATATATATATATATATATATATATATATATATATATATATATATATATATATATATATATATATATATATGTATATATATATATATATATATATATATATATATATATATATATATATATATATATATATATATATATATATATATATATATATATATATATATATTTATGACATGCAAAGTAGCGTGTCAAAGAATTAGTGGAAGCTTCAGTGTGAATTGTAGCAGATATCAATCTTTACATTAATCTGAGACCTCAAACACCAACCAAATCAACAGGCTGCAGTGTTTACACGAATCTGAAACATCGAAGACCAATCAAATCAACGGGCTGCTAAATTTACACGAATCTGATACCTCGAAGACCAATCAAGTCAACGGATTGCAATCTTTACACGAATCTGAAATATCGAAGACCAATCAAATCATCGGGCTGCAATCTTTACGCGAATCGGAGTCCTCGAAGACCAATCAGATCAACGGCCTGCAATCTTTACACGAATCTGAAACCTCGAAGAACAATCAAAACAAACGGGCTGCACGACTATCTTTCATATTTATATGTTGGAATGGAAGGAGACAAATGGGCCTCTCTGACTGTTATGAACCATTCGTTGTTTGTGACTGGAATAATTGAGCATTATGTAGCAGGCTGAGATAACTAAGAAACCATTTTCACTTAATATTCAACTTCTTTTTGTCTGCAGACAGGTGTTCCAACTATAGAATCAGGTACCAATTTTGTTAGAATACCAAATGCCTTTTTTTACGGTTAAATTTGATGTTAAATGCGGAAGAAAGAGCGTATGTAGCAATGTTCTTTCATATTTATCTTTTTCAAAGATAATTCTAAGTTAGCAGACGACTTCCTGTAATCCTTCAAGGTATGTTGTCTGTCCTATTTTAAATCAAAGCAGGATTCCTCTAGGATTCTTTCATCTACAAACTACATTTACTTGCATATAAAATGTGATAAAGTTAAACATCATCTATAGCATAAGATTAAACATCATCTATGGGATAGAAATGAACATCACCTAAGCTATAAAATTGTATATCATCTATGGCATAAAATTGAACATCATCTAGTGATAAGTTTGAACATCATGTATGGGATAAAACTGAACACCACCTAAGCGATAAAGTTGTATTACATCTATGGCATAAGATTAAATATTATCTATGGGATAGAACTGAACATGACCTAAGCGATAAAATTGTATATCATCTATGGCATAAAATTAAACATCTATGGGATAGAACTGAACATCACCTAAGCGATAAAATTGTATATCATCTATGGCATAAGATTAAACATCTATGGGATAGAACTGAACATCACCTACGAGATAACATTGTATGTCAACTATGGCATACAATTGAACATCAGCTATGGGATAATACTGAACATCATCTATGGCATAATGTTGAACATCATTTGTGGGATAAAATTAAACATCATCTAAGCGATAAAATTGTACATCACCTTAGCATAAAGTTGAACATCATCTACTGAATACAATTGATCATTATCTATGGGAGAAAACTGAGCATCATCTACGGAATAAAAATGAACATCATCAATGGCATAAAGTTGAATATCATCTATGCCATGAAATGGAACATCATAAATGGCATAACAGTGAACATCATCTATGGGATAGAATTGAACATTATCTATGAGATAAAATTGAACATCATCTCTGGCATAAAACTGAATATCATCAATGGCATAAAACTGAACATCGTCAATGGCATACAATTGAATATCATCTATGCGATAAAATGGAACATCATAAATGGCATAAAAATGAATATCATCTTTGGGATAAAATAGGACATTATATGTGGCACAACATTGAACATCATCAATGGCATAAAATTAAATATCATCAATGCGATAAAATTAAAAAATCATCTATGGCATAAAATTTAATATCATCCCTGGGATAGAATTGAACATTATCTCTCCGATAAATTCAACATCATCTATGGCATAAAAGTGAACATCATCAATGGCATAGCATTGAACATCGTCAATGACATATAATTAAATATCATCTATGCGATAAAACTGAACATCAGATATGACATAACATTGAACATCATATATGGAATATAATTGAACATTATCTATGGAATAAAACTAAACATCATTTATATGATAAATGGGATAAAATTGAACATCATGTGTAGGATAAAACTGAGCATCATATATGCATAAAACTGAACATTATCTATGGGATACAATTGATGATCATATTTGGGTTCGCGCTATATAGACAAATCTCATAGCAATTTCAAACCTTACGCTAATAAATTCAAATGAGCACGAGTTCTTTACAAATGATTCACCACTATATCAATACGGACTGCAAATGTTCTACATATGACCTAAATACATGAATTACAAAGGCCTTATCATGATAACTAGAAACCAAAGAAACGGCAAATATCTATAATTGCGTATGATCCCATTTTACTCTGGACCCTAACCCCGACCGTATGATCCCATTTTACTCTGGACCCTAACCCCGACCATATTAGGCAATCTGAACATCCTCGATCTTTTCCATCAAGACTAGAAAGAAATATCAGATCTAATTTGCCACTAGTAGAAGAGTTAGTGACATTCGAGCATGCTGGGGGTATGATGTTCTGTGTTAAATACGGTCAAAAGATTATAGTTGGCGCTCTATAGTTTCGTATTTTGCATAGGGTTAGATTTTCAACGAAAATAATTTCTCCCGTTTACCTTGCTGGTTATAATGGTTATTTCCAAAGGACGTCTAGTGTCTTAGATATTGTTAAAGACATTTTGATTCACTTTATGTTGGTGTATGATTGATTGGTGTAGTTTGGGATACAGAGTTTATATCGAGGTCGTATTTGAAATGTGCAGCTGTAAAAACACTGCTCGCTCCGCTTTTTCATTTTCATTTCCTGGAACTCAGAGCTAAATTGTAAAAAACAAAAGATCTGATAAGCTTTTCATAAATATTTTATATTTAATAATTTGTTCATTGCATTTTTAGAAACAACAGGCTGATTTTTCGAGCTCATGGGAGGAAAATCAAACAAATTCCCATTACGTAAACCTGTCACTATTTCAGAAGTTCATAATACCTGTACCCTCTTAAGATCATATAGGCATGATTTAATTTTTGGTTGCAATGTTGCAATATTTAAGTGGCAGCTTCCAATCAGTCGTTTGAAAAATTCCCATGCCCCCCCCCCCAAACATTATTCATAAGTAGCAAAGTTCCACAAGAGACCACCCACCCCACCCACCCGTTCCCCGGCCTTTCGATGCAAAGTGAACATTAAAGTGCAGATTGTAATTTCTCAGCCTAGCAACCAATGTTACTGTGAAAGGCAGGGACATGAATCTTGCCGCAATTATTCAAGAGATGACAATAATAAATGTTATAGTTTGAAAAGTGATGGAACGGATGAGGTTCATGGATGTCAAAAGTCAAAGGGCATATTCTTCAAAGACTAGAACATGTAACATCTTTTCCTAATTTTATTAGAAATGAAAAAAGGTCAATATTTTCATTATATATTTCATTCACTTAATGTAACAGTTTTATATTTAAGCTGCCTTCACTCCTGTGATCTAAGACTTCTAGTTTCCCCATAATTAAGGTCACTACGTGTGTGTTTGTGTGTGTGTGTGTGTGAGTATGTATGTGTGCGTGTTTGTAATTTGGATTTTTTACGTTGCTTTAACAATTTTTTCAGTCATATCGCTACGATTTCTGTAGTGAGGCAGTTAATAGTGATGTCTAGCACAGGGTCATCATGCTTCAGACATGTAGCATGATGTCAAACCCAGTCCCATTATCTTGACACCTGGCCGACCAGTCCTAACAGTAACCTTATGATTAGCTTGTTTTCATGCATAACATCAGTGCTAATGTGCAGTTTACTTGAGAAAATCATACATGAGTCATTGAAAATACGTAAAATAATTGCATCAGTTTCATATTCGATTTAAGGTGGTGCTCTACAGTTTTAGTATTTTTCGTAGGTTTAAATTTAATGAAAAATATTTTCCTGGTTTTTCTAGAAAATGTTGCTGATCAGGATGTTTTTCCTTTAGCAGCCACCTTTTTAGGTCATTCTTTTAATTAGGCCACTATTTATATTGTCTGGATAAATAAAGACGTATAGCCAACACCGATGTTCTTTCGTCTAATCTTTCTTTTAGTTCGAATCAGGTGATAAAATACAACAAATAAATGTCCCACAGAAGGAGAATCTAGCCATCTCCTGTTTGTTTCATATGGCTAATAGTGCAACGGATGCCTCACACGATGGAGCTTGTTACGTATTGAAAAAATGAGTCTTTTTGAGGAAATGGTGGTTCCCGTCGATATGAGTGGTCATTAAACGATCCAATTGTTGCATCTAGGTAGTATCTACAGTATATTCTTAGTCAATCCAACAAAACGCCGTTGTCTGGTCATTTAGAACATGTTAATACTTATCATAAGATCTTAATTCATTTTTATTGGCCGAAAATACAAAGTAATGTTTCTAAATATCGTAGATTTTGTCAGATGAGAGGAAAACTATTTCTGCGTTTGATAATAATCGGCCCTTTAACTAAGATCAAGTTATGCAAATTGAATTGTTGTCACTTTGAAGTTATTAAATATTAACATTTCGGAATCGACAGAAGGCGCCAATAAATAATATGAAGTTTTTTCCTGTTAGTCAGACACGAACAAATACAATTTTCAGAGACGTTGAAATAGTAAGTTCTACGCCTTTAAAGCAACATCCACATAAGATGAATCATCTCAAACAAAACTATTTGAAGAAAGAAACACAGTATTTGCTGTTGAATGACTTGATCAAACCAAGTAAAAGTGACTGGAGTTCACCATATACTTTGATTCCCACACCAGATAAGACTGTCCATATTTAGTACTGATTACAGAAAAGTAAACAATGTCACCAAGACAGATTTGTTTCCAATTCCTAGAATGGACGACTACATTGACAGGATTCTAGGAAATTCCACTTACGGACGAAGCAAAGAAAATTTCGGCATTCGTGACTTCAGATGGACTTTGCCAATATAAAGACATGTCATTTGGGATGAAGGGTTACCCATTTATTGACAACATTTGATGAAAATTATAACATCTGGTATAGGTAATTGTGACGCTCATATCATAATTACATAATCTACAATTACACATGGAAAGACCACATGGAACTCATCCTGAAGCTTTTGGAAAGACTGAGGGCAGCATGTATAACAATCAACTTAAGTAAAAGTAATTTTTGCCGTTTTTGTCTTAAAATACTTGTTGGTTTCCACTTCTTTCTGTTACTTAGTGTAACACACCAAAAAGAGAATTTTAAGTTAGCATATTTTGCAACTCGATAGTGTACTCAAAAACCTTTTGTAATGTCATCTATAGTGCAGAGCTTTTATTTACCTAAAATCATACACAGGAAGGTTTTGGGTCCTTGAGAAAGGCTGAATTGCAAGAGCTTGCAAGACAAGTATATTCCTTCTGAGACGAAGGCGTCTTAAACAAAAGCAAGAGATAAAAATATTCTGTCTAATATTTGGTATAGGAAGATTCTTTGGATGAATATTCATTAGGTTTGATTATTGAGTCTCAATCTCGCTCTTAAATAAGAAGATAGGATTGAAATTAAAACAAGAGATGGACATAGAATAAAGAGATAGGATTGAAATTAAAACAAGAGATGGACATAGAATAAGGAGATAGGATTGAAATTAAAACAACAGATGGATATAGAATAAAGAGATAGGATTGAAATTAAAACAACAGATGGACATAAAATAAAGAGATAGGATTGAAATTAAAACAACAGATGGATATAGAATACAGAGATAGGATTGAAATTAAAACAACAGATGGACATAGAATAAAGACGACTTGAACTTCTGAAAGAGCAAGAAGAGCGACGAATCCAGTTTCAGAAATGGAAAAGAAATAGACGAATGCGATTGTAACAAGACGAAAGAGAAATGCTGTTGCAGAAAGAGATAGACAAATAGATTAAAAAAACGTGATTTCAATAGAGATGCAGAGAGAAAGAGGAAAAGATCTAAGATAAATGCAAAATAGACTATAAAAATTAAAACTGTCAAGTGGAATACCCTACCCCCCCCCCCGCCCTTTACATATACATTCAGATTTGGACGTTACCTACACATGTTAGGTTAGTACCACTGTTCAAAAAGAGGTAGATAAGTATTTTCCTCATTTTGAAAAATTGCTGAAAATCAGTCTCTATTATTACAAAGTGTACTTACTGACAAAGCTTCGGAAATCCACACTTCACTGTCAGTACAACAAAGTGCTGATTATGATGTGGTTAATGAATGTATCTTTAAGAGTCATGATTCGGTACATCAGGCTTATCGACAAAGGATTAGGAATTGTAAAAAAAAAAAAAAACAACTAGACAGATCAACGTCAAATTTGCAAGAGAAAAAGATCAATTATTTGAATGGTGATGCACATCCATGAAGGTAGATAAAGACTATAATAATATCAGGCTGTTTATATTAATTGAAGAGTTCAATTGAAGTGACGTTTACACCTACATTGATGAGCTTCGAGTCCAATAGTTTAGAAGGAGCTGCTCGTACAACTAACACTTATTCTTTTACTCTCAAAGTTTATTTTGTCAATAAGTATTCTACTCAGCAGTTTAAAAAAGAAAAAACATCTGAGTCTCATGCAAACACTTCTAAATCTCGGTGTGAAGCAACGTTTAGGAAACAAGTATCAAATAAGATTGATCCTAAACTCGTCTTTTAATGGAATATTTGATTCTGGTAACGTTCCTTATGAATGAGCTAAAACATTTTTTGCCCAATTTGTAAGAATGGTAGCAGAGAGGACATTAATAATGATCGATTTATATCCATAATTAATAGGAATTCAAATGAATTTTACCTGGAAATACAGAGTGATCATAAAGATAAGAATTTTTTTGAAAAAGACTTTCACTGGGATTTATAGTGAATTCAAACATGGAAATATATTACTGTGTTTTAACAAAAGACTGTTGGTATAGCAACACAATACACTCCGCCACAGGTACATCAGTACCTACATCGTGAATTAGTAAGAACTGCTCGTCACTTTATTCAGTCAAAACTGAAATTATGGTATAAAAAGATATCAGGAAAAGGAGTTTTCAGCCTGGTAATAGATTTCCGACTCTCTTATCCATACCTCAAGATCATCTACAGGCTTAGTACTATGTTCCTTATACAGATTAAAGGAAAGGAAGTGATTTAAATAACATCATTATTACTCCTGGTAGGCGAAAACAAAAACAACTTGCTATATACATTGTTAAAGGGGTATGTTGATAGAGATAGCCATGTCTATCAAGCAAACAACTTAGTTGTACCTGTCCAAAACTGTGAGGGGCCCAGAGTGGCCGAATGGTCTAAAGCGCTCTCCGTTACGGATCACTGCCATCTCACCTCTGTCTGCGCCGGTTCGAGTCTCGGATTCAGCCAATGTGGGTATGTGAGAAAGCTTGCCAGTAGTTTCTCGTGGGTCGGTGGCTCTTTCCGGGGTTTTCCCGGGTTATTCCTCCACCGTTAATACTGGCCGCCATGTATAGCCTATCGTGTGCTGAAAATGGCGTTAAACCCGATAACAACAACAACAACAACCAAAACTGTGATGATTTAAGTGATGGAATGCATTCGGAATGTAGTGACTTTTATGTAAATGATCTTCGGAATTCAGAAATATTGAATATATCTGGACAATACAATCTTAGCCACAAAAAGGGAGTGAACAGAAACAGCTATTATTTTAATATGAATACTTCTTCCCAGATGTTACAACACGAGCAAATGAAATCTACAACGACGCTGAAACTGTACCATCCACAACTGTTAAACAGGTTCGATACAGGTGAATCTTCACAAGCATGAATGTTTGAAAAAAGAAATTCAGTATTTGTTGTTGGTTCTATTTTCTGTTACTTATTTTAAGACCTTAGAGAAGTAACACTACCTTATTGGGGTTGGGGTGGGTGGTTGTAGTTTGCGGCACAGCAACACTAAACAGTTAATTAGTGCCGAAGCAATTGGAGTCAAGTGCTTGTCCATAGCGTTGACAGGACTTCAACACAGTCATACATCCCTGTTAGATATAATACACGTCTGAGAGAACTTTAACACAATCAAACACCATTCTTAGAAAAAAACATTCCACTTATATGACTTTAACAGAGTCAAACATCACGCTTTGATATAACACACTGTTGGCAGAGCTTTAACACGCACGTACATTATCATAAGTATAACACACTGTTGACAGGACGTAAACACAATCATGTATCACACTTATATATAAAACACTGTTGACAGGACTTAAACACAGTCATGCAGCACTGTCAGATATAACACGTCGTTGACAGGACTTTCGAACGGTCATGCAGCACTGTGAGATATAACACGTCGTTGACGGGACTTTCGAACGGTACGGTCATACAGCACTGTGAGATATAACACGTCGTTGACAGGACTTTCGGACGGTCATACATCTTTCTGAGATATAACACACCGTTGACAGGACCTCAACACAATCATACACCATTTTTAATGTGCCTAACATAGATCATGCTTGTCTCTTGTTTACTTTTGCGTTCATCGTTTAAGCAGTAGAGACAATCGCTTAAACAGTTTAATTCATGAATAATAATTGTCTGTTTTTCTTTTTTTAGCTATTAGATAGATGATCTAATTTCTTCACGTGTCTTTTCAATTGATACAAAATGTTATTACAAGTTCATGATTTACGTGTTACCTGGACTTATGATTCTATAACTAGTTGGACATAACTTCCTCTATTTCTATCAAGCAGAGGTTTTAGCTGGATATTTATGTGAGTCTCCCGTGTCAGTTAGCATAAAGTGTGTAATGGCTGTATTCCATGTAGGAAGAAATCTATTTCTGAACTATTCTGATAAGGTTTACAGCAAATAGTTTGTTAGTACAACTGTATTACGTCAGCGTCTTTTCCGAAGAATAAGAGCTTCTCCGCCACCTAAACATAATCAATACACGATGCATTAAATGTTTGTATGGTGTTTGCTGTGTAAATATCACAAGAAGATTTTGGTTAAATATTTTGTGCTTTGTGCGTGCTAATTAATAGATATTATTGTACCTTCTTTTTAAAGTTGTAACCGGTGCTGTTTCAAGATAACTAATTCGGTAAAGTGGGTACCTCTAATTAGGTAAAGTTCATACGACTAATTTGGTAAAGTGGATACATCTAATTTGGCAAAGTGGATACATATAATTTGTTTAAGTGGATTCATCTGTTTTGGAAAAGCCATCAAAGAGATAGTAATCGTTTCTCAAGTCTTTTCACTGTTCTGTTTTGACGCTTAAAACCAGCTGATCAAAAATTGTGATGGGTGCAAACGTTACACTTCACGTTATGGATATTATGTGTAAACTCAGATACTTCGTATTTACAAACTTATCCCATACAGAATCAGCTTAGCTGACTTTCTTTTATTCAAGTTTGCCTTGTTAATAAACAGACAACTAAACCCCTGTTTCCAACGAAAAGCCAATACATATTAGCTTCGTCTATTTTCATACAGTTTAAAGCCATATCATTCTAAGTTTTGTTTTTACATCGATGACAATTTCTAATGAATATGGGTACCACTACATACCCAACTCACATCCTGAGTCGATTTCAAGATCCTAGAAGTGTTTGCATGTTATAGTAATTATTTCAAGAATATTTGTATTAAATTATTACCTTTTTTCAGATGTATTTATGTATACATGTATGTATGTAATCATGAAGGCATTGGCTTTTAAGTGCATCTCAGTCGAATGTCGGATATATACATATATAGTTCGATGGTGACCACGTGAGTAATTACACAAGGAAACTTTAGGAATAAAAACCCGACCATATAAAGGTAGGAATGAAATAAGTTAGGACAAAGATTTTACAATTATTCAAGATGAGAATACAATAAATATTAAAACAAAATAAATAATTATCTTCAGTTTAAGTAAACTGCATTCCTTAAAACAATTTGAGTTTTTCTTACCATTGGTCATATAGACAGGCAAGTCACTTTTATGTAAAGTATTTTTTTATATCTTATTTCGGATACTCAGTTAAGGTACCATTATATTTATATAAAAAAATTCTAGTAAGTATTGACAAATAAGAATAAAAAACCGTCTAGTGCATCTTGTCCATAGATGCGTGTCTTTCAACCATACCATAAGAAAGGTTTTCTAAGACTGATCTTTTAATAACATTTAGAAGGATAACGTTCTGGTCATAACTCAAATATTATTTACTAATTAGAGTCGATTACAGTTATGATCTAATTACAAAGAGAAAACAACAAAAAATTAGTTAATCTTGGGAGCCATTCAATATAGCATTCGTTCCAATCAAGCCTACACATTTGACATTACAAGTTCAAAAGGTATACTGCTATCATTCATTGTACTAAAATGAAGAAAAAATGTTTCTTTTTTACCTTTAAGTTATCAACTCCATGAATTCTGGTGAGAAACAACAAATCCAGGTGGCATATTATTTGTCTAATACTTCCCAGAAAAATACTAATATCTCTTCAGCGAAAACGGTGTATGTCACCTTGCGCATGAGTATTTGAGAGGCTAATGAAAGAATGGCATTGAATCAGCAAGCAGCAGAACAAACTCTTCAATAGAGAAATATCGTCTGGCTTATGGGCTGTTCTTCGTTGTGACTGGAAAAACAGACTGATGTACAGTTGACTATTTGTAGCTTTATTTGAGACCTGATTTTTATCGTTAGAGAATGAAATACCAAATTGCAGAATATGACTTTAACTGGAGAATTTCAACAAATCGCCTTATTGGTAACTAAGTTCTAAACCAAAATTTTATAGTGTCTGATATATGTCGAAAACAAGAAACCAAGGGCGTTGATCATATGATGTTTGTAGTGCAAACCTGCTCATAATCACAAATAAATCACTGTGAATAACACCTCCAATGACCTTGAACGATGTCGTTGCAACTTTTAAATAGATAACCATGCGACGTAGGGTTTTTCCTAAACATCCACTAAATCAATTTGTAACACATACTTTGTAAGACATGTTTCCCGTGTGGTCACGTTTGATTTCTAGCCCAAAGTTCTAGCTTCTTGCGCAGATTTTTTCAAAGCAGGGACTGCACATGGAAAATTGTCACTCACGTATTTTCATTTATCATTTTCATGCTTACAAGAAAGTTTATTCATTATTATAGTGTAGGAATCACAACAGTTTCCAAGTTTGTATTCAGGTTCTCAGTCTGGAGGGCTGTAGGATAGACATGGGACCAATATCAAATATATCTTTTCATGCCAGTACGTGCACATATGATTGAAGGGTGGGCACTTCAGAGGTACCCATCTTATGACATCGAGGCTAAGTTCTTAATCACATATGTCAAGTTTCAGATATGTCAGGCAAACAACTCAATTTTATTTTAAATTTGTGGAAAATCACTTCTACTGCTTAGTCCAAGAATGAAAATCAATGTCTGAACGTATAAGCACAATTTACACCAAGAACGTTATCATTAACCCAAATGATATCTGTTTATTTTTAAAGGTGAAAGCAGAGTTTAAGGACATTAAGCACGCACTTAAGCACGATCGACAGATGGACCATGACAACACCCCACGCTTCATTGAAAGCGCTAGGATGAAAATACTACTAATAATAAAATTACTTTATTAAATGAAAGTAAATAAATCTCTCACTATCAATATCATGATGTCGATAAATACTATTACAGGAAAATTCAATCCGTAAAACAACGATAGGTATCGAATAATACCTTTCAGAAACAAAGCAGTAAATTACAAAAGACCGGCATTTGCATCTCGTTCTGTATTCAGACGTTATCACAGATTCATTTCTGCGAAATTCTTGAGATCTATATGAAGTTGTCGACAAAACCCAGCAGAAGATTAAAGGTTTATCACCCAATGTAATGTGTGAAACACATAATGCTCCCCGATATGTCAAAGGCATACCTGTCATACTACTTGATATGTGAAAGGTGTACTGTCATACTCCACGATATATATTAAAGTACTATTACTGCCACACTTCATGATATCTATGAAAGTATTAGTATTGTCATACTCAATAATCTCTTTGAAAGTATTATTACTATCATACTCAACAATCTCTTTGAAAGTACTATTAATGTCATACTCAACGATATTATCTACCTGGATAATTTTTGGGGAGAGACAGAAGATTGATCCGGTGAGTGACCTTTAATATGTTTTACAGTAACAATAAAACAAACAATCTGAACAGTATAAGGTACGAAACTTTACATTTAGTCGATTATCCTCATTAATGTTATTAGTATGTGGAGTATAATGTCAATGTATAAAATACATAATATATTTTGTGTTTGGAGTATATTTAATTATTATGTGGATTACAATACAGTTTCAATATGTGGAATACATACAATTATTGTGTGGGGTATACAATAGTTTCAATATGAGGAGTTCATTATTATTATGTGGAGTAGATTACAGTGTTAATATATGTATCATACA
This sequence comes from Sinohyriopsis cumingii, assembly GCA_028554795.2. Lineage (NCBI taxonomy): Eukaryota > Metazoa > Mollusca > Bivalvia > Unionida > Unionidae > Sinohyriopsis > Sinohyriopsis cumingii. Next base: position 15,617,875 of record CM068830.1, read on the forward strand.
ATGTAGTACTGATATTTAGAGTGTTAATATATAGAGTTCTTTACAATATTAATATACAGAATTTATTATAGTGTTAATATGTAGAGTACATTATGGTGTTAATATGTAGAGTACATTATGGTGTTAATTTGTAGAGCATATCACATCCAAGCTAACCTAACAACTTGCTTACCTCCTACCGCAGAACAATTCGATAATTGTTTGCGTTCATTGCTTGACAAACATGCCCCAGCTACCAAGTGCAGAGTATCAATTCAAAAGTGTTCTCCATGGTATAGCAGTGTTAGGGACCAGCTTCGCACTGCTAAAAGAGACCGCCGTAAAGCTGAGAGGCTCTGGCTTTTCACAGACTCATTATTCATAAGCAAATCTATGAAGTCGCTAAGAAGAATGTCACAAATATAGTCCATGCAGCGAAATCAGCCCACTACACTACTAAGATCATGGAAAGTTCCAGCTGCAAAGAGCTCTTCGAGATTACTAACAAGCTAATGTCAAGGAACAAATCAACACCACTTCCAACTACCTTCTCTCCAGTCGTCCTTCCGGCAATGTTTGCAAATTTCTTCCGTGACAAAGTACAAACCATTAGAGATAAGCTTGACACCACAATTTCAATTGACTCGTCGTCACCATACAATTGGGATACAGAATTTGAGCGGCATCCATTAGCAGCATTTGAACCTGTCTCTATGGATTTTGTACGTACAATCGTGATAAAGAGTGCACCAAAGTCATGTGAACTTGGTCCAATTCCAACATCACTGATGATTGAGTGCTTAGATCCAGTATTGCCTTCACTAACTGATGTTGTTAATACCTCTCTCTCATCCGGGGAATTCCCATCATTTTTCAAAACTGCCATTGTAAAGCCTCTGCTGAAGAAACCAACACTAGACCATAACGATTTAAAGAACTACCGCCCAGTTTCTAATCTCACATTCATATAAAAAATCTTAGAAAAGGTTCTTCTATCCCAGCTTGTATTTCATCAAAATTCAAATAGTCTTTTTAGCAATGTACAATCTGCATATCGCCCTTGCCACAGTACTGAAACTACTCTTCTAAAAGTAGTTAATGACATTCTCTCTGCGTTGGATAGCGCAAAGAGTACAGTCCTCACCCTCCTTGATTTGTCTGCAGCATTTGACACAATAGACCATGATATATTACTTCACCGTCTCCAGCATGTATTTGACATTCATAATACAGCCTTACTGTGGTTCAAGCCCTACTTGGTCAACAGGACACAAATTGTATCTGCAAATGGAATACACTCCAGACCAGTTCATCTATGTTGTGGTGTTCCACATGGGTGTGTTCTTGGACCTGTTCTCTTCATTCTGTACACTCAGCCGCTCTCAAGTGTCATAGATCACCATCCAGTGTCTCACTAATTGTACGCTGATGATACCCAAATATAAAAATCTAACGACCCAACTGAAGTTGATGCTACCATCCAAGGTGTAGAGAGGTGCATTTCTGATGTGAAACCATGGATGACATGGAACAAGCTGCAGATGAATGATGATAAAACTGAGGCCATTCTGATCACAACACAAAGACTTTCTCATTCACATCCTTTACCTCAAACAATAAATATCAGCAAGGCCAACATTAAATTCACACAATCAGTACGAAACCTAGGTGTTACTCTGGACAGTACTCTCACATTGCACCAATATGTCATGAACATATGCAAGGCTGCATATCTTGAGCTGAGACGCATCAGCTCAATTCGCAAATATCTTTCAGTTGATGCCACTAAACCACTTGTGTGTTCATTAGTACTTTCAAGACTGGACTATTGTAACTCAATTCTGTCTGGTTCATCTCAATATCTACTCCAGAAACTTCAAAAAGTTCAAAACACAGCTGCTCGGATCATACTTAGAGTACCACGATCAGAGCACTTAGAGTACCACGATCAGAGCACACCTCACCGCTGCTCTGTACCCTACACTGGCTATCCATTCGATCCAGAATCAAACATAAAATTTGTTCTCTGTGCTACGTTTCACTGTCGGACTCTAGTCCAACATACCCATTCGATCTCACCCATGTGTACACACCAGCAAGATACTTACTCTCCTCTTCTGACAATCGTATACTCATTATTCCCACTATGAAAACAAAGTCATATGGACAACGTTCTTTTGCATACCAGGGCCCAGCAACGTGGAATGAATTGCCCACTGAACATAGACACAAAGACACAATGATCACATTCAAGAGGGCTCTAAAAACTCACTTATTTCGACTGCAAGAACAAACTTAAAGACCTAATAATGTTTCCTAACTGAAATATTCTCAGCATGTTTTTTATTTTTTAATGTTTTTCTAATTTCATGGTGGATTTTTTGTAATCATATCATTATATATTTTTTATCTTATAGGTGTTGTCTAATGTTGTAAAGCGCTTAGAGCTTCTAAAGATTAGGTGCTATACAAAGTCCTCATTATTATTATTATTATTATTATTATTATTATTATGTAGAGTACATTTTGGTGTCAATATGTGGAGTACATTCTGGTGTTAATATGTATAGTACATTATGGTGCTAATATGTATAGTATATTATAGTGTTAATATGTGGAGTACATTATGGTGTTAATATGTGGAGTATATATGGTGTCAATATGTGGAGTACATTATGGTGTTAATATATAGAGTACATTATGGTGTTGATATGTATAGTACATTTTGGTGTTAATATTTGAAGTACATTATGGTGTTAATATGTGGAGTACATTACAGTTTCAATATGTAGAGTGCGTTATGGTGTTAATATGTGGAGTACATTATGGTGTTAATATGTGGAGTACATTATGGTGTTAATATGTGGATTATATTATAGTGTGAATATGTAAAGTACATTATGGTGTTAATATATAGAGTACATTATGGTGTTAATATGTGGAGTACATTATGGTGTTAATATGGTGTTAATATGTAGAGTACATTATGGTGTTAATATGTAGATCACATTATGGTGTTGATATGTAGAGTACATTTTTGTGTTAATATGTGAAGTACATTATGGTGTTAACATGTGGAGTACATTATGGTGTTAATATGTGGAGTACATTATGGTGTTAATATGTGGAGTACATTATGGTGTTAATATGTAGAGTAAATTATGGTGGTAATATGTGAAGTACATTATAGTGTCAATATGTAGAGTACATTATGGTGTTAATATGTGGAATACATTATGGTGTTGACATGTGGAGTACATTATAGTGTCAATGTGTAGAGTACATTTTGGTGTTAATATGTAGAGTACATTATGGTGTTAATATGTGGAGTACATTATGGTGTCAACATGTGGAGTACATTATAGTGTTAATATGTGGAGTACATTATGGTGTTAATATGTGGAGTACATTTTGGTGTTAATATGTAGAGTGAATTATGGCGGTAATATGTGAAGTACATTATAGTGTCAATATGTAGAGTACATTATGGTGTTAATATGTGGAATACATTATGGTGTTAACATGTGGAGTACATTATAGTGTTAATGTGTAGAGTACATTTTGGTGTTAGTATGTGAAGTACATTATGGTGTTGATATGTAAAGTACATTATAGTGTTAATGTGTAGAGTACATTATGGTGTTAATATGTGGAGTACATCATGGTGTTAATATGTAGAGTACATTATGGTGTTAATATGTGGAGTACATTATAGTGTCAATGTGTAGAGTACATTTTGGTGTTAATATGTGGAGTACATTATGGTGTTGATATGTAGAGTACATTATAGTGTTAATGTGTAGAGTACATTATGGTGTTAATATGTAGAGTACATTATGGTGTTAATATGTGGAGTACATTATAGTGTCAATGTGTAGAGTACATTTTGGTGTTAATATGTGGAGTACATTATGGTGTTGATATGTAGAGTACATTATAGTGTTAATATGTGGAGCACATTATGGTGTTAATATGTAGAGTACATTATGGTGTTAATATGTGGAGCACATTATAGTGTTAATGTGTAGAGTACATTATGGTGTTAATATGTGGGGTACATTATAGTGTCAATATGTAGAGTACATTATGCTGTTAACATGTGGAGTACATTATATAATATGTTGAGCTCATTATAATGTTAATATGTAGAGTACATTATGGTGTTAATATGTGGAGTACATTATAGTGTTAATATGTAGAGTACATTAGTGTTAATATGTAATGTACACTATGATGTTAATATGTAGGGGACGTTATAATATCAATATGCTAAATACGTTTTAGTGTTAATATGTCGAGTACATTATAGTGTTAATATGTTGAGTACATTATGGTGTTAATATGTATAGTACATTAGAGTGTTAATATGTAATGTACACTGATGTTAATATGTAGAGGACGTTATAATATCAATATGCTAAATACCTTTTAGTGTTAATATGTAGATGGCTTTACAATATTAACATGAGAATTACATTATGGTGTTTATATGTGAATCGCGTTAAAATATTTTAAATGTGGTGTATATCCAAGTTGCTAATATGTTAATATGATGAACAATTAAGGTAAAGTACATTATGTGGACTACGTTAAGGTGTTAACACGTAGAGTGCGATTTATGTATATTTAAGTTTTATTATTTGTTGACTCTTATGAATGATTCGGTGTTAGGTGTATATGTAATTTGTATTTGACTGTCCAAAATTAAGTTCATATTGTACCTGATTAGTAACATTTATGTTTGAAGCAACATTATACGTAGCTGAACGTTTCTCTGTATTTGTGGATTAAAGATTGAGATGATTATAAATGGTAAACATGTTCATATTCTTGACTCTTACCTTAGAAACATTTAGAATGGGAAAATATGTTAAAAGACAGTATCTTTTCAGAAAATGGAAATTGCCACCTAGGTAAAGTAGAGGGCTCCATAATATCGTTTACTTGAAATATTATTCAATCTTGCCTTAACATCTGAAGCAGAATCTATATTATTTTTCATATGATCATTTGGGTGAATTTATTTGTTTAAATTTGTATGCATTGGAATTACTAAGTGCTTAATAATATTTTTGGACTGGAACATTAATTTTGAATTATAGTGAATTCAGACACGAGCATTTTAGATTATATTATTCTGATACATAAAAAGGCTGTTAGGAAATCGCCACACTTCAGGCCACTGGCATATTAGCACATCTACACTTGGAACTTATTTGGAATGCGACTGGAATTCAGTTGGAACTTTATACATTTGGACTTGTAATAGAACTTTTAGGGCTATTCGGAATTTAATTCACAATACAAGAAGTTTCTTTTATATTTTCACTTTTTATTCCAGGGAAACAATATTTGTTGAGTTTCACAAAACTTGTTTGTTTTCGCTCTCTTTTCTTTAATTTTGTTTCAGATCACGGAATCCTAGAACACGATACATCGTCAATATGTGGAGTAAACTATAGTGTTAATTTATGGAGTACTTTACAATGTTAATAAGTCAACTATAGTGTTAATTTATGGAGTACATTACAGTGTTAATAAGTAAACTATAGTGTTAATTTATGGAGTACATTACAGTGTTAATAAATAAACTATAGTGTTAATTTATCGGCTACGTTACAGTGTTAATAAGTAAACTATAGTGTTAATTTATGGACTACGTTACAGTGTTAATAAGTAAACTATAGTGTTAATTTATGGAGTACGTTACAGTGTTAATAAGTAAACTATAGTGTTAATTTATGGAGTGCATTACAGTGTTAATAAATAAACTATAGTGTTAATTTATGGACTACGTTACAGTGTTAATAAGTAAACTATAGTGTTAATTTATGGAGTACATTACAGTGTTAATAAGTAAACTATAGTGTTAATTTATGGAGTACATTACAGTGTTAATAAGTAAACTATAGTGTTAATTTATGGAGTACATTACAGTGTTAATAAGTAAACTATAGTGTTAATTTATGGAGTACATTACAGTGTTAATAAGTAAACTATAGTGTTAATTTATGGAGTACATTACAGTGTTAATAAGTAAACTATAGTGTTAATTTATTGAGTACATTACCGTTTTAATAAGTGAACTATAGTGTTAATTTATGAAGTACATTACCGTGTTAATAAGTAAACTATAGTGTTAATTTATGGAGTACATTACAGTGTTAATAAGTAAACTATAGTGTTAATTTATGGAGTACATTACCGTATTAATAAGAAAATAACATAATTAATGTTATTACGACTCTATGGTCATAAACTAAGTAACAGAAAGAAACAAAGCCTTCACGTCTTGAAAAAGTTTTCAAACAATTAAATTATTAATGCACTAAAATGAAAATTTAAGAGAAACATGGATCCAATTAATTTTGGAAAGTTCTATTAAAGTCTAAAAAAACTAAAAGTTTCGTATAAATTTCAGCTCAAAGAATATATTGTTAAGCCAACAGTCCTGACGTGTCAAAACGGCGGCGTCCTGAACTCTCTCGAATAATTCAGAATAGTTCCAAAAATAATATTTTAGTCCAATGGACACTTTCTTAATAATCCAAACAAAGCATTTCCTCTCATATAACATCTAGATACAGCATTAAATAGTCTGCATACTTGATGTTTACAACAAGAACACAAGAGGGCCTTTCTGGTTGCCTAGTGGTTACAGCGTGCGCCTCGGACGCGGGAGGTCGTGGGTTCAATCCTTGGCCGAGTCATACCAAAGACTTTAAAAAATGGTACTAACAGCTGCCTCGCTTTGCGCACAGCATCAAGAGGTTAGTGTCAGGACTGGTCGGCTTGGTGTCAGAATACTGTGACTGGGTGTGACATCATGCTATATGTCTACGGCATGATGCCCCAGTGCTAGGCATCACTGTAAACTGCCACACTGCAGGTTAAAACACGCATATTACCACTAATCCATTGCGTCAAATCGCAAATATCCAACATCGTAAAAGAATTCGCATAATTTAACCCAACCCATCAACTTAATTCATCTGATCGTAGTGCCCAATTGGAAAAAAACCCGAAAGATGTAAACATATTTACTTATAATTTTTTTATATTAACTTTCAACACGTACATAATCATTTGATTATTGATCCCACACATTTTGTGAGTTCTTAATATCTTGAAATAGATCCTATGCACGTAATAACATATCTAGCTATCTATCTCTCTCTCTGTATATATATATATATATATATATATATATATATATATATATATATATATATATATATATATATATATATATATATATATATGTATGTATATATATATATGTATATATATATATATATATATATATATATATATATATATATATATATATATATATATATATATATATATATATATATATATATATATATATATATATACAGATATATATATTAATATGTGAAAAACATTACCATGTTAATAGTTCTTGTACATTATTATTGTTACTATCATGAGTTCATTTAAACATTAATTTATTGAGCACATTATTAATATGTAGATATTATAATATTACTATATATAATAGAGAACAACATTGTTGTTTCAAACATTTGATGATGTTGTACACAAAGTTTTGAAAATCTTTTTTTTTTGTATTTGAATATCAATTTTTTCATGGGGCCAAAGTCATTTAACACTGAAGAAATCTTTGTTCCACTCTTTACAATTTCAGTCCTAGTGACCTGATAATATTTACAAGAGAGTGTTGGTTCTCTTAAAATGCATTACTTAAGGATTAGGGTATTGGCTGAACGTTTAGCCTATTTAATCCACTTTTCGTAGAGAGATCATACTGTGAAAGGCGCATAATAACGTTTGTTACATCTCGGGGCTTAAACCTAAGTAACAAGATTATGTAAAACCCAAACAAGCAATCAAGTTTTCCAAAAATATAATCTCATTTAAATAAAAGTTACAATAAAGCAAAGTGAAATAATGAAAAATAACTTACAATCTATGAATTCCTTTAATGTAATCCTAATATTCCTAATTGCATTATCAATTTCTCACTCTACCCAAAATTATATCAAGGTACTCCAAACGAGACTTCCAAAGTGAGTATATGCTACCATGATAACACCGCTGAATGTAACATAATTATTCATCAAAATGATTTTACTTCAATGTAATCTCGTGAATGAAGAATTTACTAAAATTATCGAACTTTTCACATGATCCATCCTAGAACAATATCAGCCCCCACCCCCAAGTATTGACTGCTTATATTAATGATTATCCACTTGTATTTATCCAACGAACATGTCATTGTAAATCATTAGTGTTCCTCTCATTGACTTTTACAAACAACATCAATACTAAACAAGACTAAAATAATTTGTGCATATGATCATTATATTAGTGTCGAGTTGAGTTTCAAATAACAAATTCTCTGATTCACAATAATTTTAAAGAATAATATCGCATTATTCTCTTTTACTATAGCGTGGTCGTCAAAATAAACAAACAATCCATCCTGACTTTCAAATCTCATTGAACAAATCAAATGCTAGAGCACAAGTGTTAACTCTACATGAAGCAACTGCACTGTGAATCACAAACTTTGTTTTTTTTAATCACATTCTTCCTTGCGTGTCATTCTCGACTTAATTTTTTATTTTACCATAGCGATCGGCATTGTCAGGAATGAAATTCTTACAAAGGAAAGTACATGTACATTAACTGTTGTGCTAACCAGTGAATTGAAGGATTTCAAATATTACTTCATGGTTTCATTTATAATATAATTTCAGAAGATGATAATTAGGTAGCAAAGTGCTTATCTATCCTGACTAATCCATTTTTCGAAGAGAGAATAAAATATGAAAAGTGCATATTTACATTACATATATATCCCAGAATGCTTAAATTTTATCATAAAATGTTATAATATTTGTAATGGGCTCTAACGCGTTTGCATATGGGTTTTTTTAACCATCAGTTACAATTAAATTGTACACAATATTTCAAATAAAGAGGACTTAGCCAAATTCAAGTTATTTTCACTTTTAAATGAATACATAGCTAAGGAAAGCATTTGCACTTAAACAAAGTGGGTGTTTAGTTTATTTGAGAATTAAACTAAGAAATAGAGCATGTTACAAATCCGAAGCATCACACATACACACACATACACACACACACTATGTATGTATGTACAGCGTATTATGCATGTACAGTGTACGTATGTATGTATGTACAGTGTATGTATGTATGTATGTATGTATGTATGTACAGTGTATGTATGTATGTATGTACGTATGTATGTATGTATGTATGTATGTACAGTGTATGTATGCATGTATGTATGTACAGTGTATGTATGTATGTATGTATGTATGTATGTATGTATGTCAGTAGTGAATAGGGATATCCTAGGGACAATGGGACTTACCATTAAAAACACCCTTGGGTCAGTCTGGGGACAATGTAAATTTAACATGGGAAAAATTGCTAGGTCAATCTGGGGACAATGTAAATTTAACATAGGAAAAATTGCTGGGTCACTCTAGGGACAAGGGGAATTGAACATGGAACTAGAGTGTGGGTCTGTCTAGGGACAAGGGGAATTGAACATGGGATTTTTTAAAAAAAATAAAAGAATGAAAAAAGGGGTAGGCAATTGAAAGTCTATCTCCTTTCGAAAGATTGGAGTGGCCCTGAAAAGGGCCTTTGGGTTTATGTTAATGTATCCCTTAACATAAAGGGCACCGCATTGGTCTTCTTCTTGTCCTTAGGCTACGTCTCACTGTAGGACCATACATTAAGACTCTTTTGAGACATCCTTGACGTTCTACATAGATCCTACGTATCCATAGACTCGTGTCTGTCCTATGGATAACTGCCCAGTTAGATCGGAAATACATGGGTATGTCCGTCCGGAACATAATCGAAGACACAAGCGTGGAAGATTGTACGTCGGTCCACATCTTGAGGTGCCGATAACAGGTGAATCAATGCAGTGAACTGCGCTTATTTATAGGTAGAGGAAGGATTGAAACGGATTGAGTTCATTGACCAATCCAAACACGCGTTACAAAATTCAGTCAGCCCGCATCCAATCCGAAGAGAGCAGTCTGTGACGTCACGTGGTCTATATAGATTTGCTAGCGCCTGTGCGCAGTCAATTCATGCGACAGTTATTCAACATGACGGAAACTCAGAAAACGATCAATTGGGGTGCACCAGCAGTGGAAACCATCCAAGGGAACCCGGACTTACTTTCAGAAGAGGTAAATTGGGATTTTGTGGATTTTCTTACCTCGCAAGAATTTGTTCCGGAACCTTCGTCACCTTCTTTATTACCGCACGTGGAGAATTTTAGACAGAGACAGAAAGAAGAATTGGAGAAATTTATACAACAGCAAAAGGAAGCGGAACAAGCTTTTCTCCAACAGCAACAACAGCAAAAAGAAGAGGTAAGAAAAAAACAGCAACAAGAAGAAACAGCAACAAAGAAACAAGGGTGTGAAAATCAAACGGTCACGGTACTGTTAGACATTTTAGCGGAGTTAAGAAGTCTGAAACAAATGTATCAGACTTCTTTATTAAGACCGAAGAGAATACGACCTTCCCGAGCTAAACACTCCAACCCTGTGACTAAGCCTACCGTGCAACCCTTGGTGATTTCAACCAAATCATCATCATCAACAGTACACAATCCAGAAGTAGGCCTTGGCCGTGGCAAAGGCTTAAGTCAGTTAAAGTTGATTGCTTAAACTCACTCCTACACCAAGAAAAAGGCCCTTTTCAGGGCCACCCACGTCTCTCGAAAAGAGATAGACTTTCAATTGCCAATAACTCAAAAAAGAAAAAAAAAACATTTTACCCCTATAGTACGTGTGTATGAGTGCGTGAGTGTACGTTCTTATTTTCAAATCAAAACTCAAAGACACTTACCTTTTTATACCTAATTTATTCTTTTATAAATATTTACAATCCAATTCACAATTCAGAATTCTCAACATAACACTTTAAAAAGTTCATACACTTCTTCTGTCTCATTGTTCACTCTCTCTGTTTTTTTTTAATTTCTTCACAGTCTTTTCCTCCTCTTCCTCCTCACTTTCTTCCCTTCTTCTTTTCTTCTCCTGTTTCTTTTTCTTCACCTGTCTGCTTTCTTCCTCCTCTTCTTCCTCTTCGCCTTCTTCCTCTGAAGAATCCCTCTCTTCTGACACCTCTTGATTCTTTTTTGGGCAATCTGGAGACCAATGTCCTTTTTCTTGACAATGATAACAGGTATCTTGACTTTTGTCTCTTTTACCCCCTGTTTTTCTTTTTTGACGGTCTGGACACTCTGAAGACCAATGCCCTTTCTTCTGACAGATATAGCAAGTATCTTCACTTTTGTCTCGCAAGGAAGGAGAGTAGTCCGTCGGCTGGCTGAAGAGAATTTTCGGATGACCCCTCGCAAAGCTCTGATGAAACGTTCGATCTGTCTAGTCTCTTCCATCGTTGTGTTCGGTTTGAGAGTGAAATGAATAGTGAAAGGAAAAGACACTTACCCTTTATATACGCTGGTCTGCCATGACTATAAAGTAGCCCATGGTGTTTAAACTTTAGTCATTTGACGTTTTTCACTCAAGATGAAACGATCCAATTCATTTGAGAAGAAAGAAGAAAGTAAGAGGCAGAAACGTGATCTATCGCCTCGTACCAGAGCTGAAGTCTTGGCACAAATTCATGTCAGTGATTTTGAAGAGGACATGAGTGAACCAGAATCCAAACCCTCTAAACAAAGTTCACCACCCTTAATTAACCCTGAAAATACTATTCCATTCGAGAGACAGAAAAGCGCTCCTCTAGAAAATTTAGAACCACGGCTTACAAATACACAGTGAAGTTTAAAGATTTCAAGTCTGAAGTACCGTTGGAGAAAACAGAAGGGTTCATCACCGGGGTGTGGGATTCTTTACTTACAACACTCAAGCGACAATGTCAACCCAAAGAAGACGATCGCTTGAGACTTTCCATACAACACGACGGTTTGAAATCCCCTGTTTGGATCGAGTTTAGCACCCCTGCAGAATTGACCCCTTCCAAAGTCATGGACAAAATTCAACACGTACAACAATCCAATGACCATTTTGACATCACCGATGGAAAAGCCACACTGGACATGACCCACGTCTCTCCTCCTCAAGGGACTGGACGCAAAAAGATGTTATTGGTGGACGAGCTTCGCAGCACCAAAACAAGTCTCGTCCGAATTCACAACCCTCAAGACCAGATGTGTTTAGCCAGGGCTATTGTGGTGGGACGAACCTATGCCAACAAAAACGACACTGTAGAATGGAAAAGAGCTTGGGAGAATATTCGAAAATCGGACCGAGCCAAACAACGAAGTGAAGCAGAACTCCTGTTGCAACAAGCCGACTTGCCCAAAGACACACCTGTGGCATTCCTGAAATGCAAAAATTGCAAGATGTCCTAGCTCCACGCTACACCTTGAAAGTGCACCCTCAAGAAATGCGTGGGCCTCTGTTGTTTCGAGGGAAAGACTTTAAGGATGGAAAATACATTAACGTCAATCATCACGATGACCATTTTGATACCATTACCAGTATCACCGGATTCCTGGGATACGGTTATTATTGTGAGAAATGTGACTATGGCTATAACAATCGAGAGCAACACAAGCATTGTGGATCGAAATGCTCAGGATGTTTGGCCTCTCCGCCCTGTCTGAGCAAAGGACAAGAACCAATGCATTGTTTCACTTGTCTGCACACGTTTGTCAGCCCTGCCTGTTACTAACAGCATTTGAAAACGCAAGGTTCACAGAAGAAATGCGCTTGTCAACTGCTGAGATTGTGCCCTACGTGTGGACAAGGCATATGTACCAATAGTGCCAAGGCACACGTATGTTCAGGAAAGAAAAAATGTAACATTTGTCATCACATCGTGGACTTAGAACACCATTGCTACGTGCAAAAATACCAACCCCAACCAGAGAAAGAGGATGGACACAAGAAGAAAGGCAATTTCATCTTTTTCGATTTCGAATGCATGCAAGAGACTGGTATTCACATTCCTAATTTCTGCGTGGCTCATCGAGTGTGCGAAAAGTGCATTCAAGAACCTATCGTGTGTCATTGCCCTTACTGCAGTAAGATTCCTGGAGGGCGTGAAAAAATCTTTCGGGGACCGAACACACTAGCCGATTTCGCTCGATGGGTCTTAGACAAGACGTGGAGCCAAGAGGACAAATAACGTTACGGAGATTGTCATCGCCATGCCACGGTGATGGCTTACAATTTGTCCGGATACGATGGACACTTTCTTCTCAGTAACTATACGGAACATGGCACCGAAGGTCCTAAAGTGACTTTGAACGGAGCCAAAGTCATTTTCATGCAAGTGGGACAAGTGCAGTTTAAAGATTCGATGAGTTACTTGGTCATGCCTTTGAGTCGAATGCCTAAAACGTTTGGAATGATAGAAATGGCTAAAGGGTACTTTCCACACTTTTTCAATACGCAAGCCAATCTACCCCATTTGCCTGAGGCTCACTATTACGACCCCGACAACATGCGAACCGAACAACGAGAAGCTTTCTACGCTTGGTACCAGACTCACGCCTCCGACTATTTCGACTTTCAGGAAGAAATGCTAAAGTACTGTCGTTCCGACGTGGACATTTTACGACGTTGCTGTGGAAAATTTCGAGAACTGTTCATGGAACACGGAGGGGTCGATCCTTTGAAAGAAGCTTGCACCATTGCCAAAGCGTATTCCTTAGTGTACCGCCAACGATTCATGCCTGAAAACACCGTGGCTGTCATCAGTCCTCAAACGACCAACTATGTCAAACGTCAATACTCTGTCAAAGCCCTACGCTGGTTACATTACTTGTGTGACAAGGAAGACAAGTGGATTCAGCATGCTCGCAACGGAGGAGGCGAAAAGATCATCGGAACGCATTCGGTCGATGGCTTGGACTTAGAAAACCCAAAGATCGTGTACGAGTTTAACGGTTGCTTATTTCACGGATGTCTCGTCTGTCACCCTGACCGTGGCACTAAAAATCAGTTTTTACAACGAACCGTGGAAGACTTGTACCAGGACACTTGTCAGCGACGACTAAAGTTAGAACAGCAAGAATACCAAGTGGTGGAAATGTGGGAACACGAATACAATCACCGTTTGAAAACCGATCCCGAGTTTGAACGCCTCGTGGAAAGTTACCAGTTCATGGACCCCCTGAACCCAAGGGATAGTATGTACGGAGGAAGGACCAATGCCACCTGTTTGCTGTACCAAGCCGACGAAGAGAAAGGAGAAGAAATCAAATACTTGGACGTGTGTTCGCTGTATCCCTACGTGTGCAAATATTGTCACTTTCCTGCAGGGCACCCGCAATTGCTGACGGAACACATCGACCTGAAAAAACATTCGACAATACGAAGGTCTGATCAAGTGCAAAGTCTTGCCTCCCGCGGACTTGTACCATCCCGTGCTACCTCACCATTGCCAAGGCAAACTGATGTTTCCTTTGTGCCGTACTTGTGCCGAAACGTGCAACCAAGATCAACCTTGTCAGCACACACAGGAAGAACGTGCCTTGACGGGGACGTGGGTTAGCGTGGAATTGTTCAAAGCTCTGGACATGGCATACCAACTGTTAGAAGTGTACGAAATTTGCCACTTTCCCAAGACAGAACAATACCACAAGGGTGACCCCACTCAGAAAGTCATTTTCGCAGACTACGTGGATGCCTTTTTGAAACTAAAGCAAGAAGCCAGCGGCTATCCTTCCTGGTGTCACACTCCAGAAGACCAAAAGACATTCAAAGAGAAATACTGGGCACAAGAAGGCATCTCTTTACACCACATCGAGAAAAACGAAGGCAGGCGATCGTTTGCCAAAGTGATGTTAAATTGCTTGTGGGGTAAAATGGCACAACGACCGTGTTTACCCAAGACGGAATATTTGACAGAACCTTCCCGCTACTTCCAGATGATTCACGACAAAACTAAATTCATGAAACACGTCGACGTCGTTCGCGAAAATTTGATCTTAGTGAATTAAGAAGAAGATCTGGACTTTGTACAAGATGACCCTTTTGGAAATGTCATCATTGCGGCTTACGTGATAGCTCATGCTCGCTTAAAATTGTACGAAGCTTTCGAACTGTTAGGGGAACGTGTCCTGTACTTTGACACGGACGGTTGCATTTACATTAATCACCCGAGTCAACATCACCCTGACATCGAAGTAAACCGTTTAGGAGCCTGGACAGACGAGCATCCCGACGACAAGATTCTAAGTTTCGTCAGTGGCGGTCCAAAAAATTACGGCTACGAATACCGGGACCCACAAGGAGAAGTGCACACGAAGTGTAAAGTGAAAGGATTGACTCTGAATTATCGTACCAGTCGTGTGGTCAATTTTGGGGTATTGAAAGAAGCCTTGCAATCTGGAGAGGATGAACACTTTAAAGTGACCACCTATCAACCCAACAAGATTGTACGTTTACCCACTCACCACATCGTCAGTCGGCCCTTGGAAAAAGTCTATCAAATCGTGTACCAGAAGCGAGTGCGACTTCCCAATCATTTTACTTTGCCGTATTGACATGTGGGTATAAAACATTGGCTGCAAGAGGATAGCCGCCCACCAGAAGGATGACTTCGCCACAGGAAGAATCCAGTGAGAACTCCAAGTTCAAACCCTACCATTTTCCGGTTTTCTTGCCTGACTATTGTGATTGTGCCCGTCGATTGGACACGTTTCAAGCATGGCCTACGGATAGGGAAGGATTACCTTCTTCGCATGTTTTAGCTAGAACAGGATTTGTCTACTTGGGACCTGAGTCTGGATTGGGATACGAAGTACAGTGTTTCGCTTGCGGACTGAAGTTACGAATGGATCTATGTATCTATAAAGATTCAGCTATTCTGGAACATACTCGATGGTCTCCGCACTGCCCTTACCTTTCTATGGCCTTTCCACCCATTACACTACGGTACAATTATGACGGTACCTTAGAGACGGTACCTTCCAAAACAAGACATAAAAAAGGAACGATGTACAAGCTTGAGGCTTCATTGCGACTAGTATAAAAAGGGGCTATGGTCAAGATCGATAGTTCATTGTGACTACCAAGACCAAGTGAACAAGATGAATACTTTCAGAGAAACACAAAACAAGTTCAGACAGGCACAATTCAAGTTTGGGGGCTCTGAAGTGGAATGTGATTGTGAGCCTTGCAATGGGAACGATGCTGTACGCTATGACCTTAGCGATGCCGTAAAGCATCATGGGAACTTTGTTCTCACTACTCCTATCATGGAAAGTGATGCTGTGCGTGTCAAACCTGAGGGATGCGAAAGCGATGCCCCTCGTCCTCTTGGACACTTTACTGGGTTTCATGGTCAATGTGGATGTCCACCTTCACGTCTACCTCCCTACGGATGTCATCCAGCCGTGAGCAAACTCCTGTCCATGACACCCAGCACTCATCGAAACGAACCTGTGAAAGACGAATATTCGTTTCCTGTGCGTTTGTCGGAATACTGCAACTTTGAAAATCGTTTTCAATCGTTCAAAGGAAAATGGCCTAAGTATCTGGGAGGACCGACCCCCGAAGAATTAGCCAGAGCCGGATTTTACTACTTGGGCGAAGGGGATAAAGTCAAGTGCTTCAGTTGCGGTGTGTCACTTCACCACTGGGAACCGCAAGATTCAGCCTACCTGGAACATGCTCGATGGTCTCCCAGTTGTTATTACTTACCCTTAGTAGGACAATATATTTAAATGGATACTTTACAAGAGAACATTTGTGCTTTGCCTGTGGAGTTGAGAGAACGCATTTACCGAGAGCTGGTCAAAATACAAGTCAAACGTAAAGAACAATTGCATCCGTTACGTCACCAATTTTTAAATTACTGGTACCTGAATGCTATACAAGGACTGATTCAGTTGAAAGTGTTCCATTGGACAGACATTGATCAACGACCCCCTGGTTTTATAAAGGATTGGTTTGCTATTGATGATTCTATCTACTACATTGTAAACTTACTGCATCGAATTCCAGAGGAAGAGTTAAAGACTTACCAACATCTTTTACACAATGTCAACTTAGTGAAAGAGCAAACTTCTGAACGAATTGTAATGTGTAAATTAGTGATGAAACGATTTAAATTCGACACTGAAGTAAAACCATTCTGTGCAAACGGTACATTTCTTGTGTCAGAAAGAAGATTTAGTATGACCTATTCATGGATACTTTGCTAGAGAACATTCGTGCTTTTCCTGCGGAGTTGAGAGAACGCATTTACCGAGAACTGATCAAAATACAAGTGAAACGCAAGCGCAAAGTTATTCATCCGTTTTTAAATTATGCTCCGTACCAAAATATAAAAAGACTGATTATGAGTGGATATTACATCAGGCACAAAGGTAAACGAGGCTATTGGCCACCACCCAAGGATTCCAAAAACAGTGTATATACTTATGGATACTTTACAAGAGAACATTTTGGGCTTGCCTGTGGAGTTGAGAGAACGCATTTACCGAGAGCTGGTCAAAATACAAGTGAAACGTAAAGAACAGTTGCATCCGTTACATCACCAGATGTTTAACCACTGGTACCTGAATGGTATAAGAGGACTGATTCGTCAGAAATTGTTTCAGTGGTCAGACCTTGTTGAACACTTTGAGTTAGTGAATGAACGAAATGTTCATCATTTTGGTTACTTCGAGATTCACCAAGAGCAATGCATTGAGGAAGACAAGTTAAAGGATTACCAACATATTTTACGTGGAATCTGCTTAGCGGAAGAGGAAACATCTAAACAAACTCTGAAGTTTAGATTACAGTTTGGAGCATTTAAATTTCCCACTGGAGAACCAAGATGTTTAGTTAGAAAGTACCTTCATTGCTTCCGAAATAAAGAGACTATAAAATCAGGAATTCATGCCACGGCTTATGTAACATGTGATTGAACAGATTCCGTGGAAGGAACTCAATGACCATATTCAAACCGTGGATCATTACCATCAATTATTACAAGAACTGTATCCATTTAAATGGGTCGACAAGTGATGTGTGTCTTAGTGACTTGTTTTCTGGGATTTCGTTTACCAGCCGATTCCTTGTGGACTCTTTACGATCAGTACTTACCACCAAATGGCCTTAAATGGTCACAAAAGACTCCTTTTGCTCAAAGCCTTGCGTTTTCATCTGGATACTTCTCGACCTCTACGGGAAAAAATTATTCGTCAACTTTTAGCTACCGAAGATGTGTATGACGATGTGTGTGTAGCTTGTGACTTACACCCCCATTGGACAGATGTCCGTGCCTGGAAAGAATGGGATTTTGAGGCTTGGACCCAAGAAGTGGCCCAGTATGCACGAGAGTTGTTCAAGGAAAAAAGTCACTTTTCAACTTGTGTTAGTGACAGTGCCAGAAGAACCCGTCACCCAGGACAGGACTGTCGTGAACATGCTTGAAAGACCCTTTCGGGAGGACACTTGTGTGACCTTACCCCCTATAGAACTGGTCAGAACCTTACCCAAAACATGTTCTACAGACGCTTGTTTCTATTCCACGTTGATGGTTTTCATGTGCCTTTTATCGTTGTACTTAAGCCTTTGGCTTTTATGTATTTTTGTCTTTCGTATTCGTGTTTAAAACATTCAATAAACGTATCCTGAAAAAAGTATATAAACTCTTGTCTTGTTTGTTTTCGTGTCACAAGTGACATTCCTAACAGTATGGCTACTTCTGCTCCCTCTTCCTCTACTGTCAAAGTCATCGACGAACACTTAGATCGTGCCAGTTGGGAGGCTTTGTATATTCGCCATCTCTTTAACATGCTCATTGCTGCACCTAGCGGTTCAGGCAAAACCGAATTTGTCAAACGTTTGATAGAACATAAACATCATTTGATCGATCGTCCACCCCAACGCATCATGTGGTGTTACAAAGAGTGGCAATCGGCGTACAGTCTCTTGCGAGAAAGTCAAGGCGATTCCATCGTGTTTGTGGAAGGCATTCCTAAAGAAGACGATGGCATCGTCTCTGACTCCCGTCAAACCCATTTGGTCATTTTCGACGACATGTTAGGAGAAGACGAAGAAGAAATTAAACTGTGGTTCACGCGCAAAGGGCATCATCGTAATGCCAGTGTCGTTTACATCACTCAAAATTTGTTACAACAAAGTAAAGCCTGCCACGGCGGTGACTGCGTATCCGGCAGCCTCAAGTTCATCCACTTCTCCGTTGATGACACCAAGAACTGATGAGTACTTGGAGACGTTGATCACACCAAGAACTTCTCCGTCGATGACCCCAAGAACTTCCCCAATGGCAGGACCATCCAATTTAGTGGCATTGGCCGCTGCTCACAAAGTACCTTCTCTCAAAATCAAAGTCCAAGAAAGATCGGGCATGTTACAAAGTTTACTGGATTTGTCCAAGCAAGAACTGGCTCGATTTAGTCCGTTACGTACCCCTGCACGACGTGTCATGCCTGTCCTGAAGTTGATACGACGTAAAGACAATCAGTGGCGACGCGTTCCAGTATAAAAAAGGTGTGTGACCAAGTAGGGGTATCAGTGTTTTTTGGTGCTGAAGACTCAAAGATGTCACCCTCCAAAAAACATCCCTCTTCTAAACAACCCCACGGAAAGAAAAGGAAAGTACTGCCTCCTCGTTTAGTCAAACATGGGGACATGTTATCTGCCCTGTCCAAAGCTTCTGCACCCCTACGAAAAAAACTCATTCAATCGGCCTCCAAAGAGGTCATACCGTGTGCGAATGTTGTTTGAACGTCTTGAAAGGCGCGATCCCTTTGTCCAAACACCAGACACAATGCTTAGGCAAACATCGTCACGTTCTTCGCCAAATGGTTCAAAAGAAAATTCCCCTTCGCCGATAGAAGATGTTGGTCCAACGTGGAGGAATTTTACCCCTCTTGTTAGGCCCATTGTTGAAAGGAGTCTTGGGAACCATGTTGGGAGGACTGGTGGGAGCAAGATAAAAGGGACCTCTGAAGTATCAAGATCTCAGAATCGACCCCTGACAACCTCATGGAAGGACGAAAGCTAGCTTCAGTGTCTTACAAACGATGGATGGAATACCCCGCATTTATCTCCCAATCCCAATTTGAGCGAGATGTCCCAGTTACAACACGAATTGAAGTCCTTGATGGATCGCCAAGATTTGTCCGAAACAGAAAAATCGCAAAAGTACGGACAACTCTTGCAACGACTGCAACTCTTTCACCAGAAAGCCTCAGACGAAACAACTCTTCCCACTCTGAAAGATTTTAAGACCTTGATGAAAAGTCCAGCACCATCACCAGTACCATCACCACCACTACCAGTGACCAAGACAGAAAAAGGAGAAGAAGAAGAAGGGTTTCAAACTCCACCAGAAAAAGTACGCAAGTTAACAACATCACCTACCTCCAGAATTGGATGGATTAAAAAGATGATGACCACCCCTTCTTCATCACAAGAGAAAAAGAAAGTGAAGACAGAAGTGAAACAAGAACCGATATCCCCTGTTCCGACATCCTCCTCCTCGCAACCTATTGCCGGTCGCACACGCAAAGCATTGCAATCCAAGAAAGTACCCCAAGAGAAAAAGAGTAGCATCTTCCAAGAGTTGGTGCCTTATTAACACACAAACCAACAAATGGAAAAAGTCTTAGCCAACATTTACTACGATCCCTCCCATCCTGCTGGTTAC
Source organism: Sinohyriopsis cumingii (assembly GCA_028554795.2). Lineage (NCBI taxonomy): Eukaryota > Metazoa > Mollusca > Bivalvia > Unionida > Unionidae > Sinohyriopsis > Sinohyriopsis cumingii. The sequence continues at coordinate 15,638,554 of CM068830.1, forward strand.
GCAGGAGTACAAAAATTGTATCGTGCTGCCAAAAGGCGACGGAAAAGTCTCCGTTTAACGCAAGTGCAACGATGGTTACAAGAACAAGCTACTTACACTTTACACAAACCCATTCGACGCAAGTTTTCCAGAAGTCGCACCCGAGTGGAAGGCATCGATCATCAATGGCAAGCCGACTTAGCCGGTGTCTCTCATTTGGCCAGCTACAATCGTGGCTACAAATATTTGTTTTGTGTCATCGACGTCTTTTCCAAATTTGCCTGGGTCGTGCCCTTGACTTCCAAATCGAGCAGCGAGCCCTGCAACGGGTGTTGAAACAAAGCGGTCGTCACCCTCTTCGATGGCAAACGGACAAAGGTACCGAGTTTCTGAACCAAGCTTTCCAAAAAGAATTAATGAAACGTGACATTCATTTTTTTACCACCGAGAATCCCGAAACCAAAGCCAGCATCGTGGAACGTTTTCAACGTACTTTGAAAGAACGCATGTGGAAATATTTTACGCATCACCATACTCTGAAGTACATCGACATCTTACCGCACCTGGTGCAAGCGTACAACCAATCTTACCATCGAAGCATTGGACGTGCCCCGCAAGAGGTGACTCCCGAGAACGAAGTGTTGGTGTTTGAGCGCCTGTTTGGTACGTCCCCGACGAGGGCTGTCCCCAAGAAAAGCGGAGTGTTGGTCTTAGCACATTGGGTACGCATTGGCAAAACCAAACGCACTTTCGACAAAGGTTACTTACCTAACTGGACTACCGAATTGTTTCGTGTCAGTGGACGAGTGCATGGTCGTCATCCTGCCGTCTATAAATTAGAAGACATGAACGGAGAAGTGCTCAAAGGAACGTTTTATTTTCCCGAGTTACAACGTGTCACCAAAAAAGAAGACGACGTGTACGACATCGAAAGCATTCTCGAACGCAGAACCCGTAAGGTGGGTAAACGACGTGTCAAAGAAGTCAAAGTACGTTGGAAAGGATATCCACCCAGTTTTGATTCTTGGATCGACGCTTCGCAAGTCATCGACTATAAAAAGAAGTGACCATCAAGCCCTTTCATACAGACGCAGCTACGTCGACCACTCCTTCACCCAGTTCTTCTATGCAAGATTTACAGAAACAACACTTGTGGGTGTGGTGTGGAGAACGTGTGCCTAAAACGCAAATCGTCTTTTTCTGCCAAATCTTCGTGGTGTATTGTGTCATCGGGGCAGCCATTGCCAATTTGAGTTTGCAACAAGGAGACAAACAATTGTGGACCATTTTATTGAGCAGTTGCATCGGTTACCTGCTTCCTAATCCCTCCCTGAAATTCACCTCGAACGGGAACAACGGGAACCTTGTGTCCAGTGCCAGTGCCAGTCACCACTTCAACAACAACAACCACAGCCCTATTTTGGGCGGAGACACGCCTCTGACGTCCAGTAACCCCTCGGACAGCCACAGAACTCTGGAATTATGAGTCACCAAAACCAATTTTACTTAACCTTACCCAGTGACAGTTCCATGGAGGTGTTTCCCAACAACACGTTGTGCTGTTACACGGCCTAATTACCTCAGGCCATCCAATTAGATCACGAAGCCCATTGGGAAGTGGATTTGGTAGAAATCATTCACCCGACCCAAGCCCTCAATGTTCTTCCTAATCAAAATTTTTTTACGGTGGAAGTTCATGACGGGCCAATGCAAAAGTACTTGAATAAGCATGTCAAATATGATCACAAAAGCTATGATGACAAAACTCAAAAGTGGTCCTACCACTTGTTTATTCCCCCAGGCTATTATTTTAGTGGTCAACATTTGGTCAGCACCATTACCTCCAGATTTAATGTCGTGTTTCTGAAAGCTTTGGAAAGTGTCAAAAAAAAGTGTCACCCTGGAGTACCACAAAGCAGCTCGTCACTTGCTGATGAAATTTGACGGAGGTAAAATCATGTTTATTATATTTTGTCCTGAATTGTTTGACATGTTGGGCGGGGACATGGACATGAGAATGGCCATGATCAAGAAAAACGAATTACCAGTCATTTCCGACAACGATTCTTGTAGCAAGTTATTTCGTTTCCCGATAGAACTGAACCAAGGACTGAATTTGATCTTTGTGTACTCCGATGTGGTGGAGTATAACGTGGTGGGACACACCTCCGCACCGTTACTGCGTGTCATTCCTTTCAAAGTGGATTCTGTCACCCTCGCTGACGAAGAAGGTGGAAACACTTACCACGTCCACCGCGAATTTGTACATCCTCACTATTTGCCGGTCAGCAAGTCGTATTTGGACACGGTCAACATTGCTATTAAAGGAGATCTGGGACAAAATATTCCATTCATCAAAGGAAAAGTCACGGTGAAACTCCATTTTCGAAAACAGTTCTCTCACGACTTGTAAGTCATGTATCCAGTGTACCGAGGGGTTGCTCGACAGCGAGGACACCGTTTAGGACATATGTTAAAATCGGCTTTTCGTTCGGTGGCCCCGGTGTTGAAACCGATGGTGACACGCGGATTGCACGCCTTGAAAGATGCGGCATTGACACACGGTAAAGAATTTCTCCAAAATGTCATCATCGACAAACAAAACCCTAAAGAAGCTTTCTTAAGGGCAGGCAAAAATGTCTTGCTGCAAACGGGTAAAGACCTTTTAGGCCGACGAGAAACACCTATAAATGCCCTGCACGCTACCGAGTCAGGCATTCAGCAAGGACAAGGCAGAAAGAGACGACGAAGAAAACACCCTTTCACCAGACTTCACACGTCAAAAGCTAGAAAGGCAAAGAAAAGAAGAACTGTTGGAGACTTAGACGTTTTCGATTATTGAGACATAGAGAAAAAATGATGCACCGAGAGTCTTGCGCTTGTTCCAAGTCGGAACTGGATCTGTTTGCCATGCCCCCCACCATGATGACCATGGAAGAATCCCAATGGGTGGAATTTCATCCCGTCTCCTCTTTGACGGATTAAGCTCCCATCGAGTTTGGTATCAAAGGTCAGCCCGAAGATTACATCGATCTGAATAGCAGTTACCTGTACTTGAAAGTCAAAGTGATCAAAGCGGCGGACAACACCAATCCTGGAGCCAATGATAGAGTAGCTCCTGTCAACAATTTCATGCATTCCTTGTTCAGTGAAGTGGACTTGTATTTGAATAACAAACTGGTCAGCAGCAGCATGGATACTTACCCATATCGTGCCTACCTGGAAAATCTCTTGACGTACGGAAAAGACGCCAAGAATACTCATCTGGATGCTTGCGTGGTATGGAAACCTGACACAGCGGGTGATACCCCGTTTAACGATACAGCCCTGACAGAAGATGACAATCCTCACAATGTGGGGTTTAACACACGTAGAAATAAAATTCTGCAAGGACGTAGTTTAGAACTGATGGATCGTTTGCATTTGGACATGTGGTTACAAGAAAAGTATTTACTGAACGGGGTTGACATCCGCCTGAGACTGAGTCGCAGCACTGCTGCTTTCTATTTGATGGCCCATAACAACGAATACAAAACTGTCATCCAAGAAGCCAGGCTCTACGTACGACGTGTGGAAGTGTTACCCAAAGTGGGAAACGACGTCAGTTAGACGTTGAGCATAACCACCGCCAAGTATCCGATCCGACGAGTGGAAGTGAAAACGTTCACCATTCCTGCTGGACAGCGATCCATGATCGAAGATCATCTGTTCCAAGGACAGTTACCCAAACGTTTGATCGTTGATATCGTCAGGAATTCAGCTTTCAATGGACTTCACAACGAAAATCCTTTTGAGTTTCGACACTTTGGCGTGTCCAAGATTGAAGTCAGTCGCGACGGCAAGGCCTTGTGTACCCGACCCTTTGAGCCTAACTTTACCCAGAACAATTACTTGAGATCGTACTTGTCCCTGTACGAAGCCACGGGACAGTTAGGAACCAACACCAGTCATGGCATTACATACGACGATTATGCAGGAGGCTATGCTTTGTGGGCTTTTGATTTCATTCCAGACCAAAGCAGCAACGAGGGTCATTTCCACCCTATAAAATCCGGTCAGATTCGTGTGGAAATTCAGTTTGCAAATCGTGTCCCTGATGTAACGGTGAACGTCATCCTGTATGCAGAATTCGATAATACGATAGAAATCAACAGTTTGAGAGAAATCATTCTAGATTATTAGAAGCCATAGAAGACTGTTATCCCTCTTTACCTAGTGGAGAAACTTTGGACATGAAATGTAAGGAGACTGTGGAAGAAGAAGTTATCATGATGAAGTCAAGATGGCCAGAACAAGAAGCCCATTTAGTCTCCTGTTTTGCCAAACACTTGGTCGAAAAAATGACGGAATTGATCAAGAAAGATTGCTATGGATGTCAAAACGATCATCCCAGTCAAATTCAACACGATAAATGCCTGATGCTGAGTCAAGAAGAAAAATTGGACGAGTATCTGGACGATGCTTGGAGTCATCTCGGACGAAGTCGTGTTGCATCAGTGGTATAAAGACTTTCGTGAACACTCTTGTCCACCATTAACCACTCAAGAGATCCATCGTATCGAAGCTCTCCTGAATCAGAGTAGGGAGACGAAGCGAAGAAACGGTTATTTGTCAGACATTTTCAAGCAAAAAGTCAGGATCGAATTGATCACTTATTATTACCTGTGAAGAAGAAGAAGAAGAAAACCACACAAATCAATGAATACCTGGAAACTTTATTACCTTTCGAACCACAGCTCGTACACGGCTTCTTGGAATCCTGTCGTTTGTGCTAAAGATGAACTCCCTCATCGCAAACCTCAAGACCATCTAGCTTATGTGATCAACACGGACGACAGTCATCTCCCAGGAACCCACTGGGTAGCCGTCTACTTTCCTCAAGAAGGATGTGTGGAATATTTCGATTCGTATGGATTGCCCCCTATGGAAGTCGATATCATCGACTTTATGAGAAGAAATGCTCAGACCACCCGATTGAATAATGTGAAATTACAAGGCACAGATTCCTTGGTGTGTGGACAATATTGCGTGTATTTTCTGCATCATCTCGGTCAGGGCTATTCCTTAGAACATTTAGTGAATCAGTTTGATCCTCGTTCTTCTTCTAGAAACGATGTGAAAGTAGATCGATGGGTTTGTGACCATTATACTGGTCTTTTGTCTCAAGCTAGGAAACGTAGTGTCCATCAATGGCCTAATGACTTCCAACAGTGGAAATCACAATTTCATTCACAGCGTTGTCAGCCCTGTCCAAAAAATAATGTGTGAGTTGAAAAAAATGTTTGGTATTTGAAAAAAATGTTTGATGTTATATTGTTTTTTTTATTGCTTAAAATGTTATAGTTGTTTGTTAGTGTTAATTGATTTTGAACAAATAATATTGTGTTTTGAAGAAAAGAAATGCCTTTGTGGTTTGTTTGGTTATAGAAATCTTGATTCATACTCTTTGACTTCTTACTATCCCTCTCATGGCACTCATTGAACGTTGCGGCTCGAAAACCGTGGAGGGATGTTTTCCTTCACGTCCGCGCTTTGACTTTAAAGCCAGGGTAGCCTCCAGTCTAACCATCCATTGTCGACTCATTATCCTACGAAGATGTGCTCCAAACTAGCTAAGCTAAACGAAGCCTACGTGAATTTGCATAGGGTCAGACACAGTCTGATACCGAAGCCTGAAGAGATAGAGAATGTGAGAATGTTAAAAGTCACTGAAGACCTGATAGAAGAGCTCTTCAGAGAAGAAGTGAACAGGTAGAAAGAAGAATGGGCAGAGAAGTACAGACTTCAGAAACAGCAGAGAGAGCAGCAACAGCAACAACAACAACAGCAGCAGCAGCCTGAACCAGACAGAGGCTTTGTCGATTGTCGTATCGACACCAAAGAGTTCTTCTTCTCTTTCCGAAGAAGCAGACCTATCGTCAGAAAGTCTATCGTCAGAGGACGTCGCATTCTTAGAAACTAAAAGATTGCCATAGCAAACAAAAAAAACCAGTCCTTTTCAGGGCTACCCCAAATCTCTAGAAAAGAAATAACAATCGATTTGCCAATGTGTGTATGTAGAGTAGTGTGAATATAAGCACTCACACTTTTCTGGTGTGATTGTATATGTTTGTGTGTGTGGGTGATTGTAGGCGCTCAAGTACGTTTGTGTGGATAGTAGATTATGATCATGTTTTTTTTTGTTGTTTGACGTGCCTGGAGAGTAGATTTGGGGTTTGATTTGACTGCTTTGCATATGTGGATAGTATATTATTGGTTTAATGAAATTTATTTAGAATAGTGATGGGTAGTATGAAAAAATTAGTGAGTGTTTCTTTTAAGTCCGCGCGTTGTTTGGTCATGATCTAGGTAATATAAATTTTGTTTTAGGGGATGTTTTCCTTCACGTCCGCGCTTTTAGTATAAATTGAAAATCGCTCGGCAGTCTAGCTACCCTTGTTGATTGATAAAGAGAATAAACACCAGACTCGCAAAACTGCTTGAACTTCATGTACACCTGGAATATGCCAGGCGTATAGTGAATGAGCTGGCTGCAGAGGCCATAGTAGAAGAGGCAAGGATAAAGAAAGAAGAGGAGGAGAGAAGACAGAGGGAAGAGGAGGAAAAGAAAATAGGAGAGAGGATGACTTAGAAGATACCAGAGACAGAGGATTGGGGTGCTGAAGCCAATCATCCCGCGTCTGCACTCCCAAGAAAAATGTAAAAGGAGACTGGGGAAGAAGATGTGTGTGTGGTGCCAGGCCTGGAAGGTTCCATCATTAACCAGGTGTCACTGGAGTTCAAAAACAAACAGACCTTTTCAGGGCTACCCAAACATTTAGAAACGAAATAGTAATCGATTTGCCAATGAGTGTATGTAGAGTAGTGTGAATATAAACACTAACTCGTTTTTTCATTGTGTGTGTGTGTGTGTGTGTGGGTGGGTGTGTGTGTGTGTGTGTGTGTTTGTAAACGCTCAAGTAAGTTTGTGTGGTTAGCAGATTATTGGGTTTAATTATAATGCTTTGTGTGTGTGGAGAGTAGATTTGGGGTTTGTTAATTGCTGCTTCACTTATGTCGATAGTATATTATATGAAATGAGAAAAGTAGGGGATGTTTTCCTTCACGTCCGCGCGTTTTAAGTGATAATCTAGGTAATATCAATTTTGTTTTAGGGGGATGTTTTCCTTCACGTCCGCACTTTAACTATAAGAACCCACAAAGTTCGTCGTTCGCACCATTCTAAGGAATAAAAAACGAAGATGGAAGTGTCCCAACTGTTTAATGATTTAAGGCATGTTTATTTTTGGATGGTGGATGGTGAATATGGAGTTGAAAGGATTGAAAGAGATTGGAGGTTAAGAACAAGTCTGCACTACGTGAACGAACTAAAATTAGCCAGAGATGATAGAGGGATTAATTGAAGAAGAAGTTAAGAGATTGAGAGGGCTAATAAATCCCCCTATGTCAGAGTGGGGACAATAAAAGAGGCCATGGAGAAGGTAAAAGAAGTAAGAAGGTTCTTGGAAGAGATAGAAAAAAGGTCAGAGTGGCCCTTTGTCAAAAGGAGTGTTGAACAATTGAAAAAAGGGGAAGAAAAGATAAGAAAGGTGATAGATGAAGAAATGGAGAAAATAAAGGACAGATGGGCAAAATATAGAAAAGAAGAAGAAAATAGAAAGAAAAAGGAAGAACTAGAGAAACTAAACGCTAACTGGATGAAAATCCAACAGAAGTTCCGAGCCATGGGTCACCCGGACTGGATACCGGAAACAGAAAAGAAGAAGAAGAAAGGAGTGATGGAAAAATAAGGGGATTGATAAAGAAGTTAAGGAGTTAGAAGAAGAAGAAGAAGAAGAAGAAGAAGAAGAAGAAGAAGAAGAAGAAGAAACCCAAAGGCCCTTTTCAGGGCCACTCCAATCTCTCGAAAAGAGATAGACTTTCAATTGCCTACCCCTTTTTTATTTTTTTATTTTTAAAAAAAATCCCATGTTCAATTCCCCTTGTCCCTAGACAGACCCACACTCTAGTTCCATGTTCAATTCCCCTTGTCCCTAGAGTGACCCAGCAATTTTTCCCATGTTAAATTTACATTGTCCCCAGATTGACCCAGCAATTTTTCCCATGTTAAATTTACATTGTCCCCAGATTGACCCAAGGTGTTTTTAATGGTAAGTCCCATTGTCCCTAGGGTATCCATATTTACTACTTATGTCTGACTGACTGACTGACTGCATGCCTGACTTTATTTCCTCGTCAACAGAAATTACATCAGATTAATCAAATTCAGGATAATACAAGATCATAAAATAGAACAGAAAAGTGACAAAAATACAACAGTAGTACTGTGTCAGCTACTGTATTGACAAAACAAAATATGTCAATACCTGCAATTATGCAAATCTGCAATCATTTGGCTAAGCATGGCACTGACCTTTTAACAATTGCTTGATGATGATAATATTTCGTAAATATTATTATGTCTTTATTATTATGTGCTTAAGATTAACTTAGAAATAGTATCAAAAAGGAAATGAAAAACTTATACCAGTGTAAATATATATGTAGTTCTTTGTACACGACACATATGTTTATGCATATATATATAAAGGTACATGTGTATGCATGTGCATGCATTTATCTATGACTGACTTTCTAACTGAATTCATTACCTCGTCTACAAAGATTACATCAGGTTAATAAATATACGGATTATACATATCATAAGATTATGAGACACAACATAGACAAGAATACAAACCAGAGAAATACATCGTCAACTAACGCATTTACAAGATGAGATATATAAATACATAAAACAATATAGCAATCTCTAGGAAATATACATAAACACATACATAAATGCACACACACATTCACACACACACACACACACACACACACACACACACACACGCGTATATATATAAGTGTGTATGCAGATAATGTAGATCTGTTTGTTGACAATGTGGATGTTTATGTGGATAATGTAGGTGTGAATGTAGATGATGTAGATCTGTATGTCGATAATGTACATGTATATGGAGAACATGTAGATGTTTATGTGGAAAATGTACATATGAATGTTCATAATGTAGATGTATGTGTGGATAAAGTAGATGTGTATTTGGATAATGTGGATGTGCATGTGGATAGTGTACATATTTATCTGTATAACATAGATGTATGTATGGATAATGAAAACGTGTATTTGCATAGTGTAGATGTGTTTGAGCATAATGTAGATCTGTATATGCATAAAGTAAATATGTATGTGTATAATGTAGATGTGTACATGCATAAAGTAAATATATATGTGGATAACGTAGATGTGTATGTAAATAATGTAGATGTGTATGTTGTTAATGTAGAAGTGTATGTAGATAATATAGATGGGTACATGCATAAAGTAAATATGTATGTGTATAATGTAGATGTGTACATGCATAAAGTAAATATGTATGTGGATAATGTAGATGTGTATGTAGATAATGTAGATGTGTATGTGGTTAATGTAGAAGTGCACGTAGATAATGTAGATGATGGGTACATGCATAAAGTAAATATGTATGTGGATAATGTAGATGTGTATGTGGATAACTTAGATGGGTACATGCATAAAGTAGATATGTATGTGGATAATGTAGATGTGTATGTAGATAATGTAGATGTGTATGTGGTTAATGTAGAAGTGCATGTAGATAATTTAGATGGGTACATGCATAAAGTAAATATGTATGTGTATAATGTAGATGGGTACATGCATAAAGTAAATATGTATGTGAATAATGTAGATGGGTGCATGCATAAAGTAAATATGTATGTGGATAACGTAGATGGTACATGCATAAAGTAAATATGTATGTGGATAATGTAGATGTATGAGTATGTGGTTAATGTATATGTGTATGTGCATAATATAGAAGTGCATGTAGATAATGTAGATGTGTATGTGTATAATGTAGATGTGCATGTGTATAGTGTAGATGTGTATATCAATTATGTAGATTGGCTTGCAGATAATATAGAGACCTATGTGCATAAGGTAGATGCAAATCCAGATTATTTAGTCATATATGTGTATAAATGTGGATGTGTATGTTCATTAAGTAGATGTGTATGTGTATAATGTGGAAGTTTATGTCCATAATGGAGACAGGGGTGTATGGGAATAATAATGGTGCATTTTCGCAATGTAGATTTGTATGTGCATTATGCAGATGTCTATTTAGAAAATGTCGATGTGTATTAGGATAATGTAGATGTGGATGTGCATAATGTAGATTTGTATTAGGATAATGTAGCAGTTTATGTGCATAATGTGGATTTGGATTTTCATAATGTAGATGTGTTTGTGCATAATGCAGATATTTATGCACATAATGTTAATGTGTATAATCATATATATGGAGGTGGAAAGTGTAGATGTGAAGGTGCATAATGTGGATTTATAAGTTCATAATGTAGATTTTTATGTAAAAAATGTAGATGTGTATTTGCATATTGTTGATGTGTATGCACATTATGTAGATGTGTATGTGCATAATGTAGATTGTGTGTGTGGATAATGTAGATTGTGTGTGTGGATAATGTATATATGTATGTGCATAATGTAGATGTGTGTGTGCATAATGTAGATGTGTGTGTGCATAATGTAGATTGTGTGTGCATAAAGTTGATGGGTATGTGCATTATTTTGATGGGTATGTGGGTAATGTAGATATGTATGTGCATAATGTAGATGTGTGTTGTGTATGCATAAGGTTGATGGGTATGTACATTACTTTGATGGGTATGATTATAATGTAGATGTGTGTGTGCATAATGTTATTGGGTAAGTGTATTATTTTGATGGATATGTGGGTAATGTAGATATGTATGTGCATATTGTTGATGTGTATGCGCATAATGTAGATTGGTATGTTGATAGTATAGATGAGCATGTGGATAATGTAGATAAGTGTGTGGATAATGTAAATGTGTATGTGGTTTGTGGATAATTTCTATTGGCATGCGGAAAATGTGGGTGGGTTCATCAGTAATGCTAATACTATAGATTGCTTTTTGGATAATGTGGATGGTTATGTTGATAATATAGATTGGTATTTGGATAATGTGGATGGTTATGTTGATAATATAGATTGGTATGTGGATAATGTGGATGGTTATATTGATAATATAGATTGGTATTTGGATAATGTGGATGGTTATGTTGATAATATAGATTGGTATTTAGAGAATGAGGTCATGTATGAGGACATTGTAGATGAATATTTGGCTAAGTTGTGTAAAGAAGATTTATAATGTAACTTTAACTTTCGTGCTAAGAGCTGAAAGATACACTATGTTTTATAGGCCGTTCTAGATGAAAACCTTATTACGCTTTAAGACAGATCTTTACATTTGAATTAAATGCCAAATTTTTGATTAAACTTACGCTAGAAATTAGCTTAACAATGTTTACCTTTTTTCGGAACATATAACTGTCTGATTAAAATAAATTGTTCGCAACCTTAATATAAGTTTCGCTTGTTCATGTTCTAATGTTGGAAGCAATATTTGATACTGCAACAAATTCTTTAACAAAATACCCAAAACCATGTATTAAAATCATGTAATGGCGTCAAAGAATATTTGTATTTTCATATCATTTGATCGATTAAAGTTTTTACCTGGGATTGAGAAATTACAGGTAAAAGTTTATTGCAGATTCTGTTAACAATCTAAATCAAAACAATACCAAATTTTATCTTGTGAAATTAAGGCCTTAGAATTCGTTAAAACATGAATCATTTTAGCGAACTCTCGATTCTCACGAACAAACAAGCACAGAAAACAGGAGTCGAGTTATATGTCAAATTCCTCATAAAAGACACCAGTAGATTCCATTATATATATATATATATATATATATATATATATATATATATATATATATATATATATATATATATATATATATATATATATATGCATACATATATATATATATACATACATATATATATATATATATATATATATATATATATATATATATATATATATATATATATATATATATATATATATATATATATATATATATATATATAAAAACTCTTATGTATGATTACGTAGCAAACAGAGCCATAAAATCAGTTTGCAATAATACTGTCTAATGGATTAGTTAATATTACAGACATTAAGTCAGAGAAGCAGACAAATATCACATTCCAAAGCATTATGTTTAGTGTGTCTCGGCAATAATAGGTTGCTAATGCATATAATTCCCGAGACTGTTCTCTCTTGATAACCACCTTTCCTTCTTTTCTTTGGACTGTGTTTTGCTCAAAGAATTAGATTACAGATTTGTACGTCATGTTAAATGATCTCGTGATAAATATGAGGATGAACTTATTGTACGACAATTCTGCATTCGTATTTTCGTAGATCAGCAAGCATAACTGATGACATTTATTATTTTGTTCAAGAGGAATCAATACAAATAACTAGGTGAGGATTGTGTTTACAGAAGCATATCATGTAAGTTGATAATGAAATATATTTGTTTCATGGCTAGGTAGATTATTCCTTTTTCATTATGTAACAACATGGCTTCGCTAGGGTTTGGTGGTATCCAGAGAATATGTTATTTAGTGGCACCCCAACTTTGCTCCAGAGAATAATTGTTATGCATGTTGCAAACATCTTGCTCCTTTCCCCCAACCCAGCTCTTAAATATGTCTTGCCACCGTACACTAACGTGTTGATGAAATAACATGAAAAATGCAGCTAAAAGTACAAAGCTCCAGACAGCATCCCATCGCATGGCAACTGTCCGATCTGCGTGGCGCTGGCTCTGCTTAAACAATTTGCAAACGAACTGGTTTCCTCTAGCTAACCGAACCGAATATATTGCTATAATACTACGTTATAATTTTGGTGTAGGCGCTAGCCTCTGGTTTCTTTGTTTTCCACATACATTGAATACCTAGCTAAATGAAAGGAATTGGCATGTATTCTTGCTAAAGCCTTTCTGGTCTCTGAAACATTCCGACGAATTGACAATTTCAACCGAAAATTGTATCGGAAAAAAAGTGTATAAAAGTCTCTTCACGGTCGGTTTACGCCGAGATATTTGCGGGCCGAGCTCGATTTCTCTGATCCAAAAGTTGTATATTATGTTCTCTTACGTTGGGTTCAAAAAATGTCAATTCAGTGTTCGTCCTCTGTGTTAATCTCATTCAAACGTGTCTGGTCGCTTTTTTCATATTGTTGTGAGTAAGACTTTGGGAATTTCATTCCGAGTCTGTTTTTGATCAGCCGTTAACAAATGCGGAACCAATCTTGCAAAAGCCATTCTCACGTATCAGCTGATTCATCGATATGACAAATTAGCTGACGAATAGGTGCTTCTTATAAAAGATATATATTCCACTGTGTATCTAGCTTGTCCAGCCGTTGCCTCATTCATAGGGGCCACATTTTGCTTACCAATTGCAGCCCACGATATACAAGGTTGTGAGCCATTTGTTATGGACTCCAGACCATATGTAAACCGTGAAATCACCTCGAAAATGTAGGTTTTGACATAAAGCTGGATTCCAAATTGAATCGAAGTCGACCTTGATATTAGTCCGAAAATTTCTTAGCTCAGATTTTACACGTTTGCTTTAGGAACAGTTACATAACAATCATATCTTGCTGTTAAATTTACCTACCGGTTAAAAACAAACAAACAACATTTTTACAAAATATTCAAAGTTTCAAATTCCCTACGTACTAACGCCTGTACAAGAAGTATGATTTACCGTGAGGATAAGAAATAAACCATCAAGTGAATCGCATATGTATGTATGTATGTATGTATGTATGTATGTATGTATGTATGTATGCATGCATGCATGCATGCAGGTAGATTGGTAGGTAGGTAGGTAGGTATGTACGTACGTACGTACGTATGTATGTAAGGACGCACGCACGTACGTACGTAAATATGTATGTATGTATATATGCAGGTAGATAGGTAGGTAGTTAGGTAAGGAAGTATGTATGCATGCATGTATGTATGTATGTATGTATGTATGTATGCATGCATGCATGCATGTATGTATGTATGATTGTAAGGACGCACTCACGTACGTACGTACACACGGACGTATGTATGTATGTATGTAGGTAAGTAGGTAGGTAGTGAAGTATGTATGTATGTATGTATGTATGTATGTATGTAAGCCATGTTCAAAATTGGTCGAGCAAGAGTAAAGAATGATAAAAATCATTTCAACTTAATCATCAGATGAATGGACACATTACAGTCTAAAAATGAAAAATTACTTGACATCCTGACATATAATATCTTGCGCTGGAAAATGCAACTTGATAAGGTCATTAAAAAGTAAATCATCGCTTTGTCTCTCTGAAAGTATAAAATCTTATTTCCCTCTAGACTGGAGAAACATATTCTACAACACATATATCATACCACAACTAGAATATTTTTTTTTCAAAACTGGGGTAATAGTTAGTGATACAGAAAATCAAGGAAGATTAATAGAAAATGTTGTCATAATGTTTTAATTTACTGATGTTTGCTGTTGTTTGCTGTTAGGAATAAGTTAAAGAACCTTTAGGTGTTAATCCTTTTCATCTAGTTTTTGGAGATATTGTAGGTGGACCATTGAGGTTTAGAACAAACACTTTTCTAAATGAAGTTATTGAAGTTAACGTCCTCATCTGTGTTTCTAATTCGAAATACACGATGTCAAAATGCTTGAGAAATAGAGATAACTAATTTGCACTCTACTTAGTGAATACTGAAATTAAAGTGTGCAAAATACAAACGGAATCAGTTTTCAGATCGGTTTTAAATTTCTGGCTGTCTTTCCATTATAGTTATTTTGACTACGTACAGTGATCCTTATACTATACCCAGGGAAGGCGAAAACTAAAACCACCTTGCCATATAAGTCTATAATAAAGCTTGCCATATAAATCTATAATAAACCTTGCCATATAAATCTATAATAAACCTTGCCATATAAATCTATTATAAAGCTTGCTATATAAATCTATTATAAACCTTGCCATATAAATATAGTATAAACCTTGCCATATAAATCTATTATAAGTATTGCCATATAAATCTATTATAAATGTTGACATATAAATCTATTATAAATCTTGCAATATAAAGCTGTTATAACTCTTGCGATAGAAAACTATTATAAACTTTGCCATACAAATCTATTACGAACCTTGCCATATAAATCTATTATAAATCTTGTCATACAAAACTTTTTATAAACCTTGCCATATGAATATATTACAAATCTTGCCATATAAATCGATTATAAACTTTGCCACATAAATCTATTATGAAGCTTGCCATCTATTATGAATCTTGCCATACAAATCTATAACAAACCTTGCCATATAGTTTTTTAAAATAAATCTTGCCATTTAAATCTATTATAAACCTTGTCATAAAATTCTATTATAAATCTTACCATATAAATCTATAAAAATCTTGCAATATAAATCTATTATAAATCTTGCCATAAAAACTAATATAAACCTTGCAAAACAAATCTATTATAAACTTTGCCATATAAATCTATTATAAATCTTACCATATAAATCTATTATATCTATGCCATAAAAATCTATTATAAACCTTGCCATATAAATCTATTATAAACTTGTTCACATTAATCTATTATAAATCTTTCCATATAAATCTATTATAAATTTTGCCCTACAAATCTATTATAAATCTGCCATATAAATCTGTTATAAATTTAGTACACAAATCTTTTTGTAAATCTTGCCATATAAATTTATTTTAAATGTTGCAATATAAATCAATTATAAATATTATCATGAAAAACTAGTACACACATCGCCGTACAAATCTATTAAAAACTTTGCCATATAAATCTCTT
This sequence comes from Sinohyriopsis cumingii, assembly GCA_028554795.2. Lineage (NCBI taxonomy): Eukaryota > Metazoa > Mollusca > Bivalvia > Unionida > Unionidae > Sinohyriopsis > Sinohyriopsis cumingii. The sequence continues at coordinate 15,654,438 of CM068830.1, forward strand.
ATAAATCTTGCCACATAAATCTGTTATAAATCTTGCCATACAAATCTATTACGAACCTTTCTATATAAATCTATTATAAACCTTGCCATATAAATATAGTATAAACCTTGCTATTATAAGTATTGCCATATAAATCTATCATAAATGTTGACATATAAATCTATTATAAATCTTGCAATATAAAACTGTTATAACTCTTGCGATAGAAAACTATTATAAACTTTGCCATACAAATCTATTACGACCCTTGCCATATAAATCTATTATAAATCTTGTCATACAAAACTTTTTATAAATCTTGCCATATGAATATATTACAAATCTTGTCATATAAATCGATTATAAACTTTGCAATACAATAATAATAATAATAATAATAATGAGGACTTTGTATAGCGCCTAATCTTTAGAAGCTCTAAGCGCTTAACAACATTAGACAACACCTATAACATAAAAAAAACATATATGATGATATGATTACAAAAAACAAACACCATGAAATTAGAAAACATTAAACAGATGAAAATATTTAAGGTAGGAAACATTATTAGGTCTTTTAGTTTGTTCTTGCAGTCGAAATAAGTGAGTTTTAAGAGCACTCTTGAATGGGATCACTGTGTCTTTGTGTCTAAGTTCAGTGGACAATTCATACCACGTTGCTGGGCCCTGGTATGCAAAAGAACGTTGTCCATATGACGTTGTTTTCATAGTGGGAATAATGAGTATACGATTGTCAGAAGAGGAGCATAAGTAAACATGGGTGAGGTCGGATGGGTATGTTGGACTGGAGTCCATCAGTGAAACGTAGCACAGAGAACAAATTTTATGTTTGATTCTGGACTGAATGGATAGGTAGGGTACAGAGTAGCGGGGAGGTGTGCTCTGATCGTGGTACTCTATGTATGATCCGAGCAGCTGTGTTTTGAACTTTTTGAAGTTTCTGGAGTAGATATTGAGATGAACCAGACAGAATTGAGTTACAATAGTCCAGTCTTGAAAGTCCTAATGAACACACAAGTGTTTTGGTGGCAACAACTGAAAGATATTTGCGAATGGAGCTGATGCGTCTCAGCTCAAGATATGCAGCCTTGCAATTGTTCATGACATGTTGGTGCAATGTGAGAGTACTGTCCAGAGTAACACCTAGGTTTCGTACTGACTGTGTGAATTTAATGTTGGTGTTGCTGATATTTATTATTTGAGGTAAAGGATGTGAATGAGAAAGTCTTTGTGTTGTGATCAGAATGGCCTCAGTTTTATCATCATTCATCTGCAGTTTGTTACATGTCATCCATGATTTCATCCATGCTTTCACATCAGAAATGCACCTCTCTACATCTTGGATGGTAGCATCAACTTCAGTTGGGTGGTAAGATTTGTATATTTGGGTGTCATCAGCGTACAATTGGTGAGACACTGGATGATCATCTATGACACTTGAGAGCGGCTGAGTGCATAGAATGAAGAGAACAGGTCCAAGAACAGACCCTTGTGGAACACCACAACACATACAAATCTATTGTAAATTTTGGCATATAAATCTATAATAAATCTTGCCATATAACTCTATTATAAACTTTGCCTTAAAGATCAATTATAAATCTAATCACATAAATCTATTATAAATCTTGCATTATACATCTCTTATGAACTTTGCAATATAAATCTAATATAAACCATGCCAAATAAATCTATTACAAACCGTGCCATTGAAACCTATTATAAATCTTGCCCTATAAATTTATTACAACCTTGCCAGATAAATTGATTATAAACCTTGCCATATAAATGTATTATAAGTCTTGCCAAATAAATCTATTATAAATTTTGCCATAAAAATATATTAAAAGCATTGCATTTTAACTTTGTTATAAACTATTGCTTATAGATCTATTATAAATCTAGTCATATAAATCTATCATAAATCTTGTAATATAATTCTATTACAAATCTTGCCATATAAATCTATTCTAAATTTTGCAATATACATCTGTTATAAACCTTGCCATATAAATCGTTTATTAACCTTGCTATATAAATCTATTCTAAACCTTGCCATATAAATCTATTATAAATCTTGCCATATAAATCTATTATAAAACTAGCCATACAAACCTATTATAAACCTTGCCATACCAATATTTTATAAACCTTGCCATATAAATCTATTATAAACCTTGCCATATCAATATATTATAAACCTAGCCATATAAGTCTATTATAAGTCTTGCCATAAAAGTCTATTATAAACCTAGCCATATAAATATATTATAAACCTTGCCATATAAATGGATTATAATCCTTGCCATATAACTATATTCTAAACCTTGCCTTATAAATATATTATAAACCTTGCCCTTTAACTCTGTTATAAACCTTTGCTTATAGACCTATTATAAATCTAGTCATATAAATCTATTATAAATCTTGTCATATAAATCTATTATAAACCTAGCCATATAAATATATTATAAACCTTGCCATATAAAAGGATTATAATCCTTGCCATATAACTATATTCTAAACCTTGCCTTATAAATATATTATAAACCTTGCCATATAAATCTATATAAGTCTTGCCTTATAAATCTATTATAAATCTTGCCCTATAAATCTCTTATGAACCTTGCCACATAAATCTATCATAAATCTTGCCACATAAATGTATTATAAATCTTGACATAAAAATATCTTATAAACTTTGCCTTTTAAATCTCTTATAAATCTATTCATATAAACTGTGCATTTAAAATCTCTTATAAATCTATTCATTATAAACTTTGCCTTTTAAATCTCTAATAAATCTATTCGTATAAACTGTGCCTTTTAAATCTCTTATAAATCTATTCATATAAATCTGTTATAAATCTTGCAATATATATCTTTTATATACCTTGTCAGATAAATCTATTATAAATCGTGCCATATAAATCTGTTATAAAGCTTGCAATATAAATCTATTATAAACCTTGCCTTATAAATATATTATAAACCTTGCCATATAAATCTATATAAGTCTTGCCTTATAAATCTATTATAAATCTTGCCCTATAAATCTCTTATGAACCTTGCCACATAAATCTATCATAAATCTTGCCACATAAATGTATTATAAATCTTGACATAAAAATATCTTATAAACCTTGCCTTTCAAATCTCTTATAAATACATTCATATAAACTGTGCTTTTAAAATCTCTTATAAATCTATTCATTATAAACTTTGCCTTTTAAATCTCTAATAAATCTATTCGTATAAACTGTGCCTTTTAAATCTCTTATAAATCTATTCATATAAATCTGTTATAAATCTTGCAATATATATCTTTTATATACCTTGTCAGATAAATCTATTATAAATCGTGCCATATAAATCTGTTATAAAGCTTGCAATATAAATCTATTATAAACCTTGCCTTATAAATATATTATAAACCTTGCCATATAAATCTATATAAGTCTTGCCTTATAAATCTATTATAAATCTTGCCCTATAAATCTCTTATGAACCTTGCCACATAAATCTATCATAAATCTTGCCACATAAATGTATTATAAATCTTGACATAAAAATATCTTATAAACCTTGCCTTTCAAATCTCTTATAAATACATTCATATAAACTGTGCTTTTAAAATCTCTTATAAATCTATTCATTATAAACTTTGCCTTTTAAATCTCTAATAAATCTATTCGTATAAACTGTGCCTTTTAAATCTCTTATAAATCTATTCATATAAATCTGTTATAAATCTTGCAATATATATCTTTTATATACCTTGTCAGATAAATCTATTATAAATCGTGCCATATAAATCTGTTATAAAGCTTGCAATATAAATCTATTATAAACCTTGCCTTATAAATATATTATAAACCTTGCCATATAAATCTATATAAGTCTTGCCTTATAAATCTATTATAAATCTTGCCCTATAAATCTCTTATGAACCTTGCCACATAAATCTATCATAAATCTTGCCACATAAATGTATTATAAATCTTGACATAAAAATATCTTATAAACCTTGCCTTTCAAATCTCTTATAAATACATTCATATAAACTGTGCTTTTAAAATCTCTTATAAATCTATTCATTATAAACTTTGCCTTTTAAATCTTTAATAAATCTATTCGTATAAACTGTGCCTTTAAAATCTCTTATAAATCTATTCATTATAAGCTTTGCCTTTTAAATCTCTTATAAATCTATTCATATAAATCTATTATAAATCTTGCAATATAAATCTATTATAAACTTTGCCTTATAAATCTATTATAAATCTTGCCATATAAATCTATTATACATTTTGCAATATTAATCTATTATAAACCTAGTCATTAAATCTATAATAAATCTAGCCATAAAAAATATATTATAAACCTTGCCATACAAATCTGTTATAAATCTCGCCACATAAATCTATTATAAACCTAGCCACACAAATATATTATAAACCTTGCCATATCCATTTATTATAAACCTTGCCTTACAAAACTATTATAAACCTTGCCATATAAATCTATTATAAAGCTTGCCATATAAATCTTCTAAATGTGTATTGTTACGTGTTTAGACTCGAATAAACAGTAACACAGAAAGAGTAAAAACAACAAGCTTTTTAAAATTTATAAAATAATTTATTTCCTTGGAAAAATTCTGTCAAAATGAAAAAGGAGAAGAACTTACGGTTTCAAGAATTAAATCCTCAAAAACTCTAAGAATAATCCACGCATTAAATTGCAAAAGTCGTAGTAATAAATGTTCTAATAATTTCAAGTTCGAATCCTGATGGAAAACTCAAGATTGATGAAGATTACGTATGGCACTCCGATGTTAGAGATCCAAATTAAATTTGTATGCAATGTCTTTCCAAAATTTCCTTGTAAGCACTTCTCAAAATATTTCCAGAAAAAAAAAATTAATCATTTTGAAATTCAACTGACCTAAAGAAAATTATAAATCTGGCCAAAACAAAATAACTTGACGTCAGTGCAAAAAGCCCAAAACTGAGGAATCTCTCTCTACGCATCTTTATTAAAACTTACAAATGCGCAGTAATGGAAAAAATGGAACTGCAAAATCGAAAGATGAGGGGTGTCACGTGATTGTGTTTATGTCACGTACACCAAAAATAGACCCTGACGAAAACCAATCATTTTAAAATAAAATAGAACTTGTTTACGAAAGTTGCTACAAATTCTGAAATAAGGTCGGGATTTATATCAACACCTAATGATTTAGGTCAACTGATTTTCTGGAAAAATATCATCTCCAGTGAATAAATTTACATTATAATAGCATAGAATACATTGAAAAGTTCAAAATTGACAAACAATTAAAACAATTAAATTAAAATAAATATGAATTAAATCAGATATATGTAACATGATGTACTTGTCCCACACAGTAATGACTGAAGCGATGGAATGCAGTAGCGATTTTTGCGTAATTTGGAAATTCAAAAATATGAATAATATGGACCAGAGGCGTTTACAGCTGCAACCAAAAGAAATGAATGAACTCAAACAACTAATGCTTAAATATGAGCACTTATTCCAGCTATTTCTGCACGAACAAATAATGGTTATCACGATGTTCAAATTGTAGATTCCACATCTTTGAAAAACGAATCTTTTACATTAAGATATTTAGTATTTGCTGGAAAACGATTTTATAGAACCGAGTAAAGGCTATATGAATTCACCCTGTATTATTGTTAATGAAACCAGATAATAGTTTCCGAAAGTCAAATGACTTTAGAAAGGTAAATATTGCGACCAACACAGAGTAAGTTCTATTTGAAAGAATCACTGATTGCATTTATAAAATTTGCAATGCAAAATATGTCACCAAATTTGACTATTTGAAATTATTCTGGCAAATTCCACTGACTGAGAGGACAAAGGAAACTTCGAATGTCATATCCCCAGATAAATTCTATAAAAAAAATGATGCCGTTTGCGACCAAAAATTCGTCTTATACATTTCAATATTGAATGAACATAACTACAGCCTGTCTAGAAAAGTGTGATGCTCATATCGATGATGTTATGATCTACAATTACACTTTGAATGATCATTTGGAGACGATTCGGTAATGTAATAGACTCACTGATACAAAGTTGACAATTAATTTATACCAAGGTGGGTGTTTCTGCTCTTGTGTTACGTGTCTAGGACATATAGTTGGAAAAGTTAAACCTTTTGAGCCTAAGCTCAAGGCTATCACTGAATTCTACGTGCCTGTCAGTACAAAGTAAGTGATGCGATCTTTGGGTATGGCTGGATACTATCGGAAAGTTTGTTCCAAATTTTCCATAATTGCTGAGCCTCTGACCAAGTTATTGAGTAAAAAATCAAAGTTATTTATTCTATAAAAAAATGTCAAAAGGCTTTTGCTAAGTTAAAGCTATGCTTAAGAGTGCATCATTTCTTTCAGCTCCAAATTTCATTTGAAATCTATGTTAATGGAAATGACGATGGAGTTCATTGGTGTATCAATTCAAGAAGACTAGCATAATGTAGATCATCCAGTCAGCTACTTAGATGAAATAAGTTATTTCCTAATGGGTGGGTCAAATTATTTTGAGCTTTTCTGCGATATTGGAAATTTGCGATTTGACACGTAACAGCAGACGTATTTTATTTTGTATTCAGATATTATGTGAGAAAAAAAAAACAACATTTGTTAGGATTATCTGGTGGAAAAGGAAGTGTTCATTTGACTATTATTCTGGTACTATTGTGGTTTTTTCGAAGTAGTTTTGGATAAGGCCATTTTGACAACGACACGATTCTGGGCGGACCAGTATATTTCCATATAAAATATTTATACGGAACGTTTCTTTTGGACTTTGACATAACTTTTTCGTGATATTTTGGACTTAATTCATAATACTGTAAGTTAAACGTGAACTTGCATCTATAACATTGATAATTAAATTGTTCAGTTTTGCAAAATATGTTGGTTTTTCTCATTTCTGTTACTTAGTTTCTGACCCTAGATTCGTAAATAAAACTAGATCAAATGAGCATTCATGCAAAATCCATATAACCTATTGATTAGTTCGATTAGCATCATATGCAAAGATCATTCATTTTTGCGGCCGGGCGTTATTTATTATCTTCGTAACAAAATGAAACTAACACGAAAGACGAAAGGTAAATATCTTCACATCCTGCAACACCAACATTAAGGACTACTGAAGAAAGAATCGAATCCGGTGAATTTATGTTGTCTGAATGCTTGACAATATTTCTTTCTGTGTTCTTCCTTTCCCTTGAAACGTAACAAAGCTGAGTCAGAGTTACCGACAGCTCCTTTGTAAAATATTCAATCCAGTTAGAGGAAGTTCAATTTTATTTTTAAAGAAGCGTTCCGTAGCAGTTCCTTCATGTCATACATAGACATTTAAACGGGGATTAACTGACAATTATCGGCAGCGGATTTATTATTCAGCTTCTTCTGTAAATTATAAGAGACAAATTATGTGGACTTTTATTGAACAATACGGTAAATAATACGTGAGAGAGAAATCACATAAAGTGGATTCATCTAATGTTTAGGCAAATTCAAGTGTTTATTGACATTATGAAATGATTATATCCATAAGCTTTACAGACTCAAACTCCCACTCAAAATTCAATAAATCAGCCTTAAAGATCGCTGCTTTCACTCCCCAAGTGCATTTCACAACATAAACTCTACATAATCGTATTCGGAATTATCTCACTATCTTTACGCCAACTCTTTGCAGATTATGCGAGTCACGGTCTTCAAGAGATATTTGGAATTTTTTGTTGTTGTCTTTTTTAAAACTAATATTAACTACGAAGTCCCCCAACGAAATACGAATGAATGCAATAACCCCCTTCTCTTGTTCTTTATTTCTCCCTGTATAGTCTTCGTTGAACATATAACCTATCTAGTTAATGGTACTGTTCAGATGACAAATTCGATAAGCATTGAATGATGGCAATTGGAAAGTCAGAAGTGGTTTATAGGAAAGGTGAATTGGGAGAAAAGTCAAGAGTGATGTTGAAAAGTGAGGTTTTTAAAGGTAAAGTGCGGTGTTGAGGAAAGTGAGGTTTTGAAAATCTAGTGTGCTTTCAAAACAGAAGTTTTTAAAAGCGTGGTTTCAAGGAAATTTATTTTTTGAAATTCAGGAGTGGTGTGGAGGTTTCAAGAAACAAAATAATTTCTATGCTTGACACACAACCTGATCTAAAAGAAGAAATGATAATCTTATTCAATTAGATACCTACAAATGCAAGCAACATCTGAAATAATTATGTCTACATGTCTGTGGCATGAAGCCCCAGTGCTAGACATCATTTTAAACTGCCACACTGCGGAGATTGTAGCGATATGACTGAAAAATTGTTAAAGCTACGTTAAAAATCCAAATCACACACACACACACACACACAATTACCATAACAAACATGATTACACAAACTTAATGTTCTATCCTCGGAAGCCAACTCGGAGAATTCACCTGCCGGTTTGTAAACAAAAAATTTGATTTTAGAAGGTTTATAATTCACTAAACAATGTTTATGCAGCTTCATCAGTATATTAAAGTTACCAATGCAAATATTTCTAAACAATAGGTTAGAAGACCATGTTTTAAGCGATGAGCTGCTTGAAAATTGCAAATATGTGTACAGGAGATTTCAAACCGTGCGATATATTATTAATCCAGACAGGATTAGTAACGACCCAAGGACCGATTTGGTTGTCCTACATATAAAAATTCGTTGCGAACGATGACACTACATTATAATAAGCATGTAATCTCGTAACCACGCAATTTGCTTCCTCTTCCGATACACGCATCCTTAGTGTTCCCACTATCTAAACGAAGTGATGCGGACAAGGTTCTTTTGTGTTCCAGAGTCTAAATACGTGGAACGAATTGCCTATTAATCTTAGACACAAAACCAGTACTATCTCATTCGAGAATGCTCTTAAAACTCACCTGTTTCTGCTGTAAGAACAGACTTAAAGACTTAATCATGTTTACATCCTTAAGTATTGTCAGCATGCTTATTGTATTGTAATTTCATGATGTTTGACTTTATAATCTTGTCGTTGTATGTGTTTTTGTGTTTCATATAATATTGTAAAGTGTTTGAAGCTTTAAAAAATTTGGCGCTGTATTAAGTTCACATTATTATTAATATTAATAATAATATTATTATTTTTATTATCAGCTCCATCCCTTAGTAGTTCAAGTATCACACTCCATGAAGGGCTTTACATATTTCACAGAAAATGACCCTTGAATGTTCATCATGTTCAAAGGGAGAAAATTCATGCAATCAATAAGCCCTTAAATGACGGATATCAATGAGCTGAAATATGGTTGAATGCAGGTCTAAATCAGTTTTAAAAGCCATGGTAACGGAATTAAGTATAACGTATGAATTTAAAAGTGACTGTTTCAAACATTTTATTGGGATTCTAATTTGAAGGTTACTTGTGTGTGTCTTTTGGAAAACACGCTCAGTACCAAATTTTGGTTGGACAGATACCTTTGCACGATTTTTTTTTCCCCAAAACTGTTTTGCTGTTTTGGAAATCGTCCGTTAAATGGACAGCTTCCGGGCACAAATCTTTTGAAAGAACATATTTATCTTCGCTTTTGAAATGTTGTATCACGTTATGAATATTTCATTATTAAATAATGTATTTGATAATAAAAAAAATTGGCAATTGTTTGTGAATCGAATGTCTAACATAATGTTTCTGATATTGTCCGGAACGTAGACATTATGGAGCGACGACAGAACACGACGATCTCTCATTCATGAATTTAAGTCTATCAAATTACGTGGGTGCTGTTTTAACGATTTAATGTATTTTGGCAGTCAGTGAATCTCTCTAAACCAAAAACAGATACTACAGTCAATTAATCTGTCTAAGCCAGAAATATATGTGGCAGCCAGTGAATCTGTCTGAAGCAAAAACAGATGGGACAGTCGATGAATCTAGTTGGCCAAATGCAACGATTTGTTAGACATATGTTATGAACTATGTCATAGAGTATGTACAAAAAAGGAACGACGTCAAAACATATACGATGGCAAAGAGATATTTCACTTTCACAGATGGAATGGGACAATATATATAACACCAGACATGTCACTTTCACAGATTGACGGTGACAAGGGATATAACACCAGACATGTCGTGAAATATCTGTATCTAAAATCAGTGTTCGTTGCAGCTAAGCGTCAAAACCCTTTGCACAATCAACATGTCAGATGAAGAAAACTGATGGTGAAATAAATGCTGATAAGGTCTGAGCTGACAGTATCTTCAAAATATGAGAGGAAAACGTACGTTAAAGGAAGAAACTTGCAAAAGGAAGAAAGTGTATTCGTTTTGGTGGCATTTATGTTCTCTGGATTGTGCAAACTTTCGACCTCTCCCGTCTTGTACCGGATAGGTGGTAATCGTGTTTCTCGCACCAGTAATAAGCCAATTGATCTCTGCAAAGGATACAGGCATGTGGCATTAGAAAACCATATTTGCATCGGAACATATATTTATTGTGATCCTTTACCTGAAAGTTTCCATCTATTTACCACTTGATGCCATTAAAACACTTGTGTGTTCATTAGTACTTTCAAGACTGGACTATTGTAACTCAATTATGTCTGGTTCATCTCAATATATACTTCAGAAACTTCAAAAAGTTCAAAACATAGCTGCTCGGATCATACTTAGAGTACCACGATCAGAGCACACCTCCCCGCTGCTCTGTGCCCTACACTGGCTATCCATTCGATCCAGAATCAAACACAAAATTTGTTCTCTGTGCTACATTTCACTGTCGGACTCTAGTCCAACATACCTATCTGACCTCACCCATGTGTACACACCAGCAAGATACTTACGCACCTCTTCTGACAATCATATACTCATTATTCCAAGTACGAAAACAAAGTCATATGGACAGCGTTCTTTTGCATACCAGGGCCCAGCAATGTGGAATGAATTGCCCAATGAACTTAGACACAAAGACACAGTGATCACATTCAAGAGGGCTCTCAAAACTCATTTATTTCGACAGCAAGAACAAACTTAAAGACCTAATAATGTTTCCTACCTAAAATATTCTCGGCATGTTATTTTTATTTTTATTTTATTTTTTTTTTATTTTATTTTTTTATTTGTTTTCTATGTTCATGTTGTTTTTTTTGAAATAATATTATTATGTTTCTTATCTTATAGTTGTTGTCTAAAGTTGTAAAGCGCTTAAAGCTTCTAAAGATTAGGCGCTATACAAAGTCCTCATTATTATTATTTACCGAACAAACTGCAAGACATTAGTTTCAATACGTTTAATTCGAGCTTTTCCTTTTGATCTCTATTTTGTCTTTATTTCAGGATCGTGAACTCATATAGAATCTATGTTGGGGTTTGGACTTTCAATACGTTTAATTCGAGTTGTTCCTTTTGATCTCCATTTTGTCTTTAATTCAGGGTCGTGAACTCATATAGAATCTATGTTGGGGTTTGGACTGAGAGAAGGAGATCCTAGTCAAGGGGCTACATTATTTGCCTCGCCACGAGGCTTGCTGAGTGGGTTGACATATTATGTAACATCGCGACTGGGATTTTCTTGTCTCTGTCCAAACCCAAACGTAGATTTTGTTTCTCACCAAATATTTTCATTTAAAGTAAAACGATTTCTACACTAGTGTAATATAGTTTACGTCCAATTGTTTGCATGCGGCTCATTAATACAGATATGTTAATGAGGGTTGTGGTGTGAACGTTACATCTAAAGTACACAGTTTATACGCGCGACCAAAGAAATATAACAACATATAACATTTCATAGCAATGAGGTATTATCACATTTAATATATGGATGTTATATGAAATTAACAATAAATAATTCTTATTCATTATAATGAAATGTTTCATTTTCATCAGTTCCAATTTTGAAAAGTTATATTGTGAATAATTAAACGATACTGGGTACACATCTCTACTGTAGTTATACTTAGTACAAGCTATAGGGAAGACTAACATGTTGCAATAGATTATTCATGGGTAATTAAATATATTTAATTACCCATGAATAATCTAATGCAATATGTTACTCTTCGTTATAGCGTGTGCTAAGTATAACTACAGAAGTGATGTGTCACTATCGTATATAACTTTCCTTTTCTGTGGAGGAGGTGAAACTGTTTGTGACATACATGTGTTGTAATTAATATTAATTGCAAAATCACCAACGTGTATGATAGACCCTCCAAATGCGGACGCTAGCGGATAACCATATGCTCTAATATCACGGTTTCTTTGAGGAAAAATGTTTGTCTTGGAAATATGGCAAGTTCTACAATAAATTTTGCGTATGGATTAATGTGTGGGCGGATAAATTATTTATTGCTGTTACTATGTTTTCTGCATTTTTGAGAGATTTGGGATTTTTGTGCCGGTAATGTGTACAGCCTGAGTGTCCCTTGATTAATATAATCTTTGTTGGGATTTTGGACCAAGACAAGGATATTCCAGTCAAGGGGTTATATTGTCTCCAGGAGACCATGAAGTGTATAGGCATAGTCGCTGTGCATGGGTCAGTGTTTTCTGTCATACTATAGTTCATTCCACACAGCACTGGAAGTTTATCCTATGTGTACCAGAATTTCAGGTCAGCGTCATTAAATGTAGCTAACATTATATAATTTGTTTTACATGAAGTATTTACAACTTGTTAGTTATCTTTTGCTGCATTTAATGACGCTGACCTGAACATTTACTGAGTTGTGCTTGCCTATAGAATAAAATCGACCATGCTGTGTGAAACTAACTAGCAACATATATAATAGCTCGATATCGTGTGTGCGTTTGTGTCTCTCGAGATATGTTTTGTATAGTGTGTTATCAAAGATGGATTGACCTTAAGTTACTATGTTTTTTGTTATATATTTGTTGTTGTTATTGTTGTTTATTTTTAAAACAACTACGTTTAATCAATAAAGTACGACGAAATCTCTGACAACATGAAATCAAATTGTACCGATACGATGATTTCATGTCAGAGATTTCGTCGTACTTTATTGATAAAAGTCTCAGACTCCTGAGGTCAGGCACAACAGCAGACAACAAGGTTTTCTTTTTGTAAAATAAGTTCTGAGTGCGTGGACACCTTGACTAAGGCGCCTGATGTGTGATGACTAGAATGAGGTAAGAAAACGGTTAGCAAAACATTAAGTTTTCTCTGCCGTATGGGTGAGAGAAAAATACCGGTTCAGATTTATGTTTTGACTGAGAGTTTTAGTTTGGATTTAAGATAAATCATTCCCATCTGGAATTAATTTCGTGAAAGCTAAAGGATAATCCGTAAAATAGTTACATATAATGAAATCTTCAACCACATTACTAAGATGCGACCCGGTCATAAGCATCTAATATGTAGAACAGATGACCCTCTAACCAACTAATTCGATCATCCATCCATCGAAAGCTTTCCACCGTCATGTATTGGCTACTGTCTTGCGCAAGGATGTTGCTGCATGAGTCAGAAACATTGGATAAACCTAAATGTCTTTTCAGCCTTTATGATTTTACTGATTTCATGACTATCAGCTACGAATTTTTTTTCTGGATGAAATATACTTATTATCGTAGTTCAAAATTTGTACAGCTTCATTTGTGTCGTTTTAAATCAAAGTTTCATGAACAAATGACTATTATTACATGACAATTTGTTAATGAGATATGGTATAAACTTACGATAATTTCAAATCGAGTTATATCGGTCAAATGATTTACTTTCAAGCGTAGCTGCAGAATGCTGACGGTCTTTATTTTGTTTCAGTTTTTTCGCACGTGTTACGTGGATTTTTTTAATTTAATGTTGATCAGGTTCCTCTGTGACCCCATATGTTTTACATTTCCTGTCTTAATTTTCCATACACTAGTTGTGCAACCTTGCCCAAAGCATAGAATGCAATATGTTCCTTCGTTAACTATTGATTGATATATGTTGTGGAAAACTAAATCCTAAATGTTTTTTTTTTATAGTTTCAATTGGTCGTGATACATATATTTAGTCGACTATATACTAGTATGTCCTTGGCATTGCACAAGTTGTGCACATTGCTTCCGGTATGATTTCGTTTGTGCTTTCGACATACCTCTGTTGCTGCTTAACAGTTTCGCTCTTTTACGCAAATGTGTCTTCCTTTTCGTTTTCATTTGAGAAGTTTTACAAGGGAGACTGTCGCACGTTCCTTCACATACATGTGATACAATTTAAGGTCACAATAAACAACATACAACACTTGTAACTTGTGTTCATGTATTTCGTCTTTTTTGTTTTGTTTTCTTATGATTCTTTTTACCTTTTTAATTTTACAACTTAGGATGTACAGACATTATATCTCTACATTGTACCATAGTCATTTGTTTTCTGACTCATACAAAATACGAAAGCAATCCTTTCAGAAATTGATTGTATCAGTTGTATTTATTTTTTATTTTTTTATTTACTTATTTCTTATGGCAATATTTTGTCTTAAACATTCCAACGCGTTGGTACCTTCCATAGAGCATATTGTTACCTTCCATCTTTATAAGACGGCCATATCGTTTCCGTTTCACTTATCCTAACTTGTTAGATGTATTGTTACTTTCTCCTGTAAAAATTTCCCGTTTGTAAAATTTCATAGACATTTGTGTATATATCAAAATTGATTATTTAAAATTCTTTAGTGATATCGACGATTGCTTAAGCCAATGTCCTGTCTATCTATATGGATATTGCATCTACATAATCACTTGCTGTACTTATCAAATATTCCACAGAACAAATGTAATATATATAGTTTTCTCTTTTTCATATTAACACAAACGTGTTTTGTTCTTATTACATTCAAGCAAGCATATGTATGAGTGTCCCTTTAGCAGCTGAAATTTGCAAACGCGAATTGTTAAATATTCAATCCTTTCAGATATTCATTTTGTACTTTCGCTTATTTCCTGTCCATATTTAGGTGGAATGTCTAATATCAATAAATGTTCAATAACATCACCAGTCTTTTCTTTTCAATATATGTAGAAACGCTATTCACTTTTTAACAATTATATTTTCAACTTTGTATTCTTCTTAGGTGCGTCGTTTTTTAAGGGATGGTCTTTTAGTCTAATTGTGATTTCAAAAAGCCTCATTGCGGATCGTTTTGATTGATAATCTGTTTCATTTAAGGTTCAGTGTTGTATCAAAATGTTATATAAATCGTACGTTACTGTCTTAACATAAAATGCGATACAGGATCAGGAAACTATGCAATATATACGATTTTTGTGAGAAATATATAGATCTTCATTGACGTAAGTAAAGTACATGCTGGACAATCGTTTTACGCTCGCGGTATCTGATTGTTGAACTTCATAATGAGACATGCCACTGGAGTAACTTTATAATGTGACCTGTCAAGGGCTAACTAAATAATGTGACATATCATGGGACTAACTACATAATGAGACATATGAAGGTGCTAACTACATAACGAAACATGTCACGGGAATAGTACATAGCGTGACATGACTAGGGGCTAACTACATAATGTGAATTGTGAAGGTACTAACTACATAATAAAACGTATCACATGGCTAACTACATAATGTGACATAACATGGGGCTAACTGCATAATGAGTCATATGAAGGTGCTAACTACATGATGAAACATTCACGGGAATAGCTACATAGCGTGACATGACAAGGGACTAACTAAAGTGTGATATCGTAAGGGACTAACTGTATATTGTGACATGACAAAAGGGCTACATACATAATGTGACATGACACCGGACTAACTACATAATGTGACATGACAAGGGGTTAACTACATGAGACATGCTACAGGACGAACTACATAATGTGACATGACACAGGACGAACTACATAATGTGACATGACACAGAACTACATAATGTGACGTGACAAGGGGTTAACTACATGAGACATGCTACAGGACGAACTACATAATGTGACATGACACAGGACGAACTACATAATGTGACATGACACAGAACTACATAATGTGACGTGACAAGGGGCTAACTACACAATGTGACATGACAAGGGGCTAACTACATGAGACATGTTACAGGACTAACTACATAATGTGACATGACACAGAACTACATAATGTGACATGACACGGGACTAACTACATAATGTGACATGACAAGCGGCTAACTACACAATGTGATTTACTAAGGTACTAACAGCACAAGACTGAACATAATAAACAATGTCGAATACCTCAGTGAGTCTGGCTTGAAGTCAATGTTTTCCCTGCTAGTTCCAGTGACCTCAATACAAGGTTGTCGTTATTGTGAAGGATTTGTTTTACATGCAATAAGCTTGCTACAAATGCGTCTAAGGCGACACCAAAACGTTTGATTCAATGCCCTTTTTTCTTTGTATTAGGTCACAAAATTTGGATATGTTATTTGAATCATATTCGTAGGGCCTTTGTATCTTGTATTGAAATTGTTTGTGTGGCTGACGTAATTGACTCTTATTTGAATTATATTTACTTTTTATTCTTCATCGAAAGTTCGACGAATACAGCTGAGGAACTCCAGGAAAACTTTACACTTTTATCTGTTGTCAAGATAAACTACGTATAATACAAGGAGAATAGAAAGTAATAAAATATACCGACTATGCAGAAACCAGCACTCTCATTTTTGCCAATACATTATTCAATCGGTAGTTCTTAATCGAATTCATTACACATAAAAGACCCCAATCCTACATCACCCTCTCTCAAGTAGCAGTTTGGTATATTTTCTAATCTAGCACAATAAATTCATATGCAGACTGATGACATTTAAAAAATCGAGTTATGAAACACCTGGATCAAAGCCACTTATGGTTTTGTTTTTCCATTTTGGACAATACCTTACTATTACTAAGAAACATTACTAAATCTAAATTGAATATCATCCCTTGGATACGATAGTATAATGTCGAGAAAACACATGAAGTATAGTATCACGCAGAAAACGTATCTCAAATATAGTTCAGTTTTCAGAAAAAACTGACATTTAAAGACGCTATTTCAATGTCTAATGTTACTTGAGAAAAACAGTACTCAGATAATGTAACAAAGATATGACGTAAACCTTTGTGGTAAGAATGCTATAACTTTCTTTTTCAATGTGTATTCTTGTCATCGTACCAAACAATGACGTCAATACTCAAAACAGAATGGGTTACTCCAAACATGTTATAGATAATCCAGTAAATTTAAAAGTTTTGAAGGGATAACACTCCCCTTTTGTCAAAGGGAGACCAATTCATGCAATCAATAAGTCATTGTCATAGAACGGCTTTTCTGAGAGTGCAATATAAGTCAATATTTCCTAACGACAATAATTGATGATGAAATCACTTCTACATAACTGAATTAACTTGGTCAGTCTTGAAAGCAGGAATATAAGCTCATTGCTACTATATCCGGAAACTTGACAGAATTCGCACGATTAACGGAAACCTATAAAAAGAAGAAATTAGAGACACGTTTACATCATTGAGATCTTTTAAGCCTGTAAAGAATCATTCAATAAAAAAATTACATTTCAAAATCAAACGAGAATATTTGTTTGAATCTTGAGTTTGTTAAGAAAGAAGCAAATACGCAGTGGAGATGAGAGTAAAGACAAATGATACTCGTTAATGTTTAATGTGTGGTACATTTTTAAGTCACTATAATTACACTGGTTTCGCTGAATAAATATTCGTATAAGACTTGATATTAAAATTAGCTTCTGAGTAGTTATCTACTATATAATGTTAAATTTTATTTTAAATGATATTTGAAAATAAATTGAGTATGAACAGCTTATTACCAATGACATAAGTTTAGTGTTTATTAGCTTGCCTATTTTGAAGAAGTTTTGTAGTCACTGCTAAATACCGTATTAGTTTAGAAAATTTAGAATTTCGCCTATTTACAGCAATATAATATTTTTTTCTGGAATTTTCTATCTCCACAAAGTTTTATATTAGATTCAGAACTTAATTTTTAACATTAAGTTTCAGCCGTAGTTGATGATTTCATTCAGAATTTAGTCTTCAGCTTTCGTTAAAGTCCATTACTTTTTGTAATTTTACTACCGATTTCTCCGATAAAGGCCGTGATGGTTGTGCAATTATAGAACTACGTTAGACCAAGCCATAATGTTAACATTATATGTTTAGTTTGTGCTAAAGTTTCTTAGTATTTTCGAATTTCAGTAATACTTTTAGCCTGTGACACAAAATTTACCGGCCTTTGCCACTGCTGAAGTCTGTGACTGTTTGATTTGTCTGGGATGTTTGGTTCTTTACGACACAGCAGAACAATTAAGTTATATAGTGCCGAGGTAATAGGAGTAAAGTTGCTTTCCCAAGGACACAGCACAGTTGCTGATCCAGACTGTCTGCTTGGCGAGTCAGGCATCCTAACCACTGAGTCTAACCAGCTCTCCGTGACAGTTTACGATACATAGCAGTCGTTTAATTCTAAATCGTTTTTCCAGAATTGATTTCAATATTGCTAAAGTCAGTATTGGTTTCAGAATTTTGTATTACTTTAATTATGTGTTAATATAAGCATGTTCCTTGACTAAACTATTTATAACACTAGTACTATATTTTCAAATGTACCGACTCCGCCAAAGAAATACGAGGTATAGCCTACGCTTTATATAACAAATCTCAGATAAATACATGTATCAACTCGATGGGCAACAGTTCCTACAAGCACCGTTCTTTTTCTCTACATAATAACGTATGACTGCTTGTGTAGAATCTAGTGCTAATCATCATTACTTTAAGAACTAACTTAACATCCATTTTATTCATGTTTTGTAGCAGTGAATTGGAGATTGGTTAGTAGTTGTGAGTGCTAGTAAGTTACAACGTGTATTGGTTTTTAAATGTGGTTGCTGGTCATTAAGCATTTTAGTCAGTAGCTTTAGTATTTGGTTAGTAAAGTTGGATGTTGATCAGTAACTCTGGGTGTTGATCAGACAGATAGTGTGCTTGTTAGTGGTGTATTGGTTGGCGTAATTGGTGTTTATCAGCTGGTAGAGTGGATGATCAGTAGGTTTGTAATGACAATTTAAAATTCCGCTTGAGACCATTGGACCACATTACGTTAAACCTATGAACATTTTTAACACGGAATTCCGGCTAGTGTCCATAGTCTCACGTTTCAGTATTGCAGCTGAAAGATCCAACACTTCAGGTTAATAGCATAAAAGTGTTAACGTATATTTAGATTCCTGAGATATAATTCAATTGGTTTCTACTGCTTGTGATCTTCAACTTGCCCTTTGTACAATTCCATCTCGATGACGCTCACCCCTATCACTCACCAGTAAAAGAAGTAAAGAACTCACTCAAATCCAACAGTCTGGATTTCAAAAGTATAAATAGTATGGGGAATTCCCTACTTCATTTCCATCTGGTGCACCGCACGCCCAAGACTAACCTAAACATAATGGCAACAAAAACGTATTAACTATAACCCTTTATTGAAGTCAAAACTGTTCATGATTAACAAACATTGCTTAACACAATTTCAGTTTCATGTAAATTACTGAAACTTATATAAAGAATCTTCATGCATGTCCAGGTGGTAAAAAGGGAAGTATTTTTAACGTATCATCTAAATATATGATTTTATAATTGTCCAAATGACCGTTTAAATAGTACTGTGGGCTACTTGTTAATTCAACACGTCTATCCAGCTTTCAAATCAGCTTATTATAATTATAAAATCTGAAGTTTTCTTGCTCATTGTTCAAAGCATGCAATCCTGTCAACAACGTACTTTACGTTTCCTAAAGAAAGCAAAAAACAAAATAATCTGAATGAACTACTGCAAATATAGCACTGTGCTTGCGTCCGTTTTGCAGATGGTATCATGTATTATTGACCAAGCCCTTACTGTTATCGCTTATATTAAGGGGGCGTGGTTGGCACATTACCGCAGAATAAAAATGTATTTCCGATTGGACTATTCAAACGGTAAGAATGTCTGATGTCTTTAATAATGACGTTTACGTTTTAGGTGAAGGAAAGCGCTGACAATTCATTTAGACACTGTGTACTCCACGAGTAAAATTATGTGTTGGTTGTTCATAGTCCATTTTCAAAATACGTAATCACTGCCGTTATAAAAGGTAACTACATGTACAGGATGGTCAATGGTTGGACATGATACAGCGGTACTAATATGAGAAAAAAGTTATGGAAAGAGTACAATAAAGTGAATAATTAAAGTGGATAATATATAGGGGGAGTAAACTTTAGCGCACATAGGGAACAAAATGTGTTGTACTGGTATTTGTGTCTTTACATAACAATGTGCTTTTCTTTACAAATAACCTTTAATACTGCATGGTATTACAATGCAAACAGTGTATGACTAACACTGGGTCTAAATGCAGTTCCATTTTTCGTTGACATGATTTCGGTTGACAACTTGTTTCTTGTATTCGAAATGTCAGATGAAGTGTCTGCGTTTCTCAATATCACCAGGTAGATTGGACATCATATGTATAAACTGATTACACACGTAATACCCACATATTACACACGGAATAATCTCAAATTACACACGGAAAGGGCACTCAACATGTGGTTCATTGCTCATCAAAGACTTTGGTCTATTTTCACCTCTTTCTTTTGTTTTCGAAACGTTACAGCTCATACAACATGGCAGAAAATCTGACCACTGAAAATATATAGCTTGTCAAACGTTACAGACAATCAGGTCTAAGAAAGTTATGCGAGAATTTAACCAAGTCTGCTGACGTAATCTCCTTACTTCCATGATTGAGACTGGGGCGGTTGGAATGGGGATTCTGCAAAACTGGGTCAAATAGATTGATTATATTTAAACAAATTTTCTGATTATAAGGGAAACGGGAACCGGATTGGATTGATAGCAAACTATACTAGTCACTAGCATCAGAGAATAAACATTTCCTATATCACTGATTTGTCATAATACGATGTGCACGTACAAAGGACGTTGCCAATAATCCAGTAATGCAATTTTACTTGCAATGAAAATTACTCAAATCATCAGCTTCGTCTATGTGGTTATTTTATGTGATCTAGTTATCGTATGCACATAAATGTTGTAATTGCAATGAAACCACGAGGAGCCTATAATCTAAATCAATGAAAGTGGATTTGTTGACAGTTGTCCAGGATTTCGGAAAAATCATATTGAGTCTACTATTAAATACAAGAAGGAAAGTATTATTTGCCGTATCAGTGGTGTAGCTAATGGAACGTATTTCCCGTCTAGATTTTAAAACATAAGAATGGCAGCTTTACATCCTGAATTTCCTCAAAATGTACTTTCGTAGTTCTGCAAATCCGAATTAAATGAGCCATATCACGGTTATCACGCTTGATTACACACTTCGAAATCGTAGTGTAATTTTGATTATATTCCATGTGCAATTACAACATCCTTACTGCACTCAAAATGAAATAAACATTAAATTCTATTGCGCCTTTTTGATAATTGCTATAATATCCCCATATTATAATTTCAAACTTTTAATGGTAGAACAGAACTAAATTTTGTAGATGTCAACACGCTTTTCCATCGCTGCTTCAATCTGATGTATTTCATGCAGAAGTGATATGGATAATCTAGTCCACAATCACGTAGAATCAATTCATTCCTGATCAAACGGAAAAGTTGTTGCAATGTGCATTCATTCACAACATGACTCCAAATTATTTCAATTTCAGATAGAACAAAACACCATTTACTTTTGAAAGTTATGTCTAGCGCGCGACTAAGTTCAAATCTATCTGTGATGAGTTATGTGCGCATTAATAATGTTATTATTGTGTAATGATTAATCTGTGGTTGTGTAGTTAGTTTGGAATACGGCATACATTCAGTTACTTTGTTTCTTGTAGTGTATTGTTGTTTATATAATTAATCCTCAGGTAAAAGAAGAAAATGAGCATATAATAAAACGGTTACTGCATTTGTACGAGAAAATATGAACTCGTTATATCAGACGGATATACTGCACTCCCAATGTCATATTTTCCCATCCAAATGCAGTATCCTATATCTGCTGCATAACCCCATATCTATTTCTCACTTGCTTATAATTGAGGCAAAAGACAAATAATAAACTCAGATTTTTAGTGCGTCTGTGGGTGATGAAATTTGTATTTCTGGCATGAAAATATCAAAGAATAAGAAATACTTTTAACATCACTTGCGTACAGTTGAATAACGGAGCCAATATCCCTTTAAAGATTTCTTTAACCTTTGATTTATCTCAATTTATTTATTAATTCATTGCATACGTCCTAATCAGAGCGATAACCGAAACCAGAGTTTAAAATGCTTCAACATTAACTTTTAGATATAAAATCAAATACTACATATCCGAGAAAATCGCTTGTTTAAACAGAAAACAACACAACATACTCAAAACATTTAAATCTATGATATTTTTATTCAAAAATCTAAGCTGCGAATGTTTGAAGAAGTCAAACTCTAAAAAATTTAGATGTTTGAACAGATGGTTCCCGATGCTTAAGTGGTATGAGGCTCCGCCTCGGATTCTGGAGGTCACGGGTTCCAAGCCCGGCCGAATCATACCAGAGACTTAAAAATAGTACTAGCAGCCTCGCCTTGTGCGCAGCATTAAGATATTAGTGTTAATACTGATCGGCCTGTGTGAGGGTAACGTGACTGGGCGGGTCATGATAATGCATATCTGCAGCGTGATGTCCTAGTGATAGATATCAGTATAAACTTCCACACTGCAAACATCGTAGCGACATTACTAAATATTTGTAAGCTACGTTTAAAATATTAAAGACTAACACACACACACACACACACACTCTCTCTCTACATCTTTAAATAGAATCTTAAACTCAGAAGGCTTTAGTTTAGAAGTTAAGACCAAAAATGCAAGAGATTCAAAGTTAAAAATCTTTGAGTTTTGCCCCAATTTGAAAAATCGATTCAGAAAAGACAATTAAATTTAATTAATATGTTTATCACAGATCCGATTGCCGATGAATTCCATACGGACATTAGATCTGAACTCCTCAGAAATTCTTTTTAGAATAATGTAAGGCATTTCAAGGTTCTGATTACAACAAAGAATGTGTATGTCACTGTCCTGCGTTGCGAGAAAACGATGAAATATTCAATACAGTTGCAGCTATTGCACATTACTATATTATTTTAAGGTTTAATATAGCTGTAAGCAGTAAAACGCCCACCCAGGTTTAAGCATCTCATTACCCTACAAGAGAACATCTCTGTAGACTTTAACATTTTAAACGCATGAACACATCGTAAGAAATTTAAATGACAGCACTGTTGTGTGCTACTCAAAAAATTGCCAGTCTCCCAAAATACTCAAATTATATATATGGCTTAATTTAGTATGTGAAATTATGTGAGTCGTGTGATATAAACGACTATATCAATAGCGTCCATACCACAGTAAAGCGTGTTTTTGGTACTGTAGAGTAATAAATGAGGATCAATAAATGATTCATTGTGTTGGTGTTTCCTGACCTAGGGACGCAGTGGCAAACTTGATGATTGATTTTATATTGATGGCTTTATGTCTGAGTCCATATGCAGCCTACTTAATATGCCATAAGGAGATTGTACTAGGAATTCGAGTGTCTTAATTGTTATTTTAGAAACTAAGAGAAGATGTAACTATCCAATCCAACACCTACACTGCTTGATAGTAGTTTGTAAGTATGTACTGTTTCGCATTGCCTCTTAATTTAGCAACAATCAGAATTATTCCTCTGGACAACGTATAGTTATTGCTATTATCATTGATTTCAATTTAAACATTTTCTGGTCAACGAACATTTGCTAAGAGAGAACAGCTTTATTTCAAATATGGGTGGTCTACTCTCGCATAACGCCAATGATAATAAACCTCTGTAGGTTTTATAAAGTTGTCAGCAACCAGGTTCCGGATTACATAACTAATTTACTGAAATCCTTGCTCACGAATCACAGTGAATTATAATGGGAGATACTCAAACAATATCATTCAATATCAGTGTAGAACATCTTTGCTAAACGATCGTACATACCAACATTTATCGACTCATGGAACGGTCTGCCACAATCCAAAAGAAATCATATTTGCAAAGATTTATCAACCCTTGGAACTGTCTGAAACAATCTACGAAGAGGTTCATCTTTACGTATCTCCAAAATGATAATACTGATCACAAAAAGCCCGCTACAAGTTAGTCGTCATTTTATAATAGGTATGTTTCTACTCCAAGTTATTCAGCATATGATGACAGGCAAGCTTCTGTGTCATTAATTAAATTAGGACACAAATGCAGGATGCTGAATTATGAAGTATGTAAGTGTAATTTTATCACCATCCTTCCTGTTGCTGTTGGTTTTTAAATTAACTTTATTTAGTTTTTAAATGTTGACTACTTAACATCGCATGTCATCATTAAAGAATATCAATGTCGATAATGATACACCTTTATTTGGCAACATACTTTACACATCCGACGCAAATATTTTAATAAATTATTATTAACATAAATAGATAAAGTTTAATTTGATTTTTTGCTTTTATCATTGTATGCTGTTGTAATGTAAAATTGTATGTTAGATTTGAACTTGTACAAAATTGAGTTCATTTCTGCTTGACCGAATCGGACTTTATATTTAATTCATTACAAAACAACTACTAAATAGCTAAATTACTCCCTATATGTTTGGATTTGAGTTATTCTCTATATGCATGTTTTAAAATCATCATTTTTATTAATAGTAGAAGTAAATATGTTTTTCGGGACAGGGCTTTGGATTTTCTTATGTGAATTTTACAGGTTATTGTTTTAAGTTTGTAAACATCAGGATCAGTATAAAAGGTTATTTTCCATTAGGTAATGATTTTAAAATAATGCTAATTATGACCTGTGGTGAAGTAGAGAACTTTATAATCTTGTAACTGTGAGGAATCGGTCGTTCATGCTTCAAGTTTTAGCAGAATCATGTTGTATGTTGTGTCCAGTTTTATTATAATAAAATTTCGGGCTGGAATCGTTTTCTTCAAATAAGTGAACTCAAGTAATTTATTTTTCTGCAGATACAAGCGTGCTTTGATAAAATTCTTGGATAAAGACATTTACAGGAATTTATACTGAATTCAAACCTAGAAATATACATCTGTGATTCAACAAAAGACATTTGGCACACCATGAGACTGGAAGCTATAACAGACTCGTCAACGCCTACAGTTATTGGATTTGTTCTGGACTTGTACTGAGTTATATTCTATACTGTGTTAAATTACTAGGACATGTATCTGTAATTCTTGGATTGCTTTTAGATTTAATTTACAATACCGTAATATCCTTTTTTCTCATTTTCACTTTGCATTCTAAAGAAATAATTTATTTGTTAAATTGTACAGAGATTATTGAATTTCACTTTTATTGGTTACTTTTTTAATAGCATAGACTACTAACAGAAAAAAGCGCGCTCGTCCTTGGATTACGAATTTCTCTAAAACAATTCAGAAAACTTTATTTGTGAAATATGAATTCACTTTGCTTTAGAATTTTCTATGTCCCAGGTATTACTTCGAAGTTTAGAAATCTTTAGTGAAACCAACATGCTGTTTGCACTAGCATCTATATTAGAGATTATTGTTTTGAATCGTACCAAGTAGTGCTTAGAAATTTTGAAAATAGAATCACAGCTAAAAGAAGTTGGAATTAGAGTCAATACAGGTTCAGTTTCAGGTAGAAATGACGAAGATGCAAAAGGAGAGTGATGAGAGAGAAAGGCAATGGCAGAAGAAAAGAGAACAAAGACAAATACAATTTGAAATATGAAAGAAGATAGGCTAATACAAGTGCAAATACAAAGATAAAAGGCCAAATGGGAATTAAAAATTAGATTAAAGGAATTAGAGCTGGCATATGAAAAACAGTCCTCAGTTTTGAAATTTAGAGAAATATCAAGTTACTACGCCCATTTCTGGAAACAGAAGTCGATCAATACTTTTTTTTATTTTGAGAAAAATTGCTGAAATTTTGAAATGACAAAAAATAGCACTGGACTCAAATATTATTAAGTGTACTTACTGGCAAAACTAGTGATATTTACATTTAACTGTCACTATAGCAGAGAGCAGACTATGATATGGTTTAGGAATATATCTTGAAGGGATATGAGTTGCTACCCAACGTTTCTCTGCAAAAGCTCAGGAACTATAAAAAGAAGCTGCTATGTCGAATTTGCATAAGAAAAGGCACGATCATTTGATAAGGTGGTGCTTATCAAAAAACGTTTATCAAGATTACGAAAATCTAAAAACAACTCATATTAGTTGAAGAGTTCAAAACTGTATCCATGGTGACGTTAAGAATTATCTTGAAGAGTATAAGGTCGAAACTTTAGAAACTGCTGACGAGTATTCTTTAACTCATGAAGTTGCTTTTGTCAGTAAGTCTTACACTCAACCGTAATCTGGTAAACATGTATTTCAGTCTAATACGAGCTCTTTCAAGTCTCTATCTGGAACAATGTTTAGAAATCATTTTTTCTGATAAGATTGATCAGAAGTCCTCATTTTTTCCTACGTGTACCTATTTCAAGAAGACTGAACACATTATTTATGATTGTTACAAATTGAAAAATAAGCAACAGAATCAGGACAGACTTACTCCAAATGCTGTTATATCCAAGAGGTCAATGTCACGGTCATGTATTAAAAACAGCACATTTGGTAGGTCAAAAAAACATCAGTCAGCATTTATTATGGAGAATTATGAACCATTCATGTCGAAGAGCTCTATATCACTCAAGGTGATTTGGCAAATCCTATCTCTATTTAAATTTTATGGGACACGGGAGCTTCTCAGATTCTTTTATTATAAGGTAATATGACTTATTCTGAGAAGTCTTCTAATGAAAGTTTCTTTTATTCAGGGAGTAGAGTGTGACTTTGTTAATGCTCCTCTCTATTGTGTAAATTTGTAATAGACTTAGTCTGAGGACCTGTGACAGACGGAACATTATATTCGTTACCCACTGACTTCGTTACCCACTGACAGCATTCTTTTATTACTAGGCAAATGCCTAGCTGGATAAAAGGTTGTGGTTAATCCATCCTGTAAATGACAAGCCTTGGTTGGACCAGAAATTCGATCCTACTGAAAACGAAATTCCAGATTTATATCCAGCTTGTACAATATCTATAGCTATGACAACGAAAGTTCGTAAGAATAATGTTAATCAGGAAAGTATTCCCGTAGCTGACACATGGATTGGTCAGGCATTTGATGAGGTCACTTTTACTTCTCGTTTGGATCAGTCAAAATGTATTGATCACAGTGATCCTATTTTACCTACTAATGCTCTTTATTCTAATCAGGATTACAAACCACAATTAATTGTCGTCAAACAGGAAAAAGACCCTGAGATCTCCTGTTCGCTTCCAAGGGTCATTAGTGACACCACAGCCACATAAGTATCTGTTTGTTATTTCGTTAAAAATGGGTCATTATGAGAAAGTGGAAACCACCTGAGGGACCTGCTGGTGATAGTGGTCATAGAACTGTCAAGTTGTGGTTCCTAAATAGTGCAGACAGGAAATTCTTAGTCTGGCCGATGAAGCTACTGCGGCTGGTCATTTAGGAATTAATACGACTTATCACAAGATATTGAATCACTTCTATTTGCCGAAAACTACAAGTAATCTTTGTAAATACTGCAGAGTTTTTTTATATACATGTCAAATGGTAGGAAAACCCAACCAGAAGATACCTAAGGCTCATCTGCAACATATTCTTGCATCAGACGAACCATTCAGCAGAATTATGTGTGTGTTTCCTACCTAAGTCCAAGTCAGGTAACCAGTACTTGTTGGTCATAATATGTGCGTCAATAAGATCCATAGGGGCAATTCCTTTGAGGAGTATTAAAACTAAAACAATAGAAAAAAGCTCTGATAACAAAAACTGACTCAATTTGGCTTTCCTAATCTGTCCAATCTGATCACTGTTTATATTTTATGGCTGAAAATGTTCAGCCAGTTATGCTTGAATTTAGCATTTAGCAATTCCAGTGAGAAGCGAAAATAAGGTACGACAGAGCTACAATGGAGAGAACCTTTAGTCTGGTGATAGAGTTCTGTCTCTCTTGCTCATTCTTCAAACTTTTCGTTAGATCAGATAATATGGCCCTTACAAAATTAAGAAGAAAATAAATGAGTTAAATTACAATAATAATACTCCGGGGATGAAAATAAATTAAAGGAGTGCAAGTTCGTTGATATAGATAGCCAGGTAATTCATGTAATTGATTTAAGCGAGGGAATGCAATCGGACTGTGTTGAGTTTGGAGTAATAAATCTTTGCAATTCAGACATTATGAATAATCTGGACTATAAATTGTCACATTTGCAGCAACAAGAAAATAATGAACTAAAACAGTTATTACTTGATTATGAGCACTTATTTCCAGGTGTTAATACAAGAACAAATAAAATCTACAGTGATGTTGAGATTGTGAAATATAGATCTGTGAAAAAGATGAAGAAAAAAAAAACGCACAGGATTAACCCTCTCAAACAAGAATGTTTGAAAAAAGAAATTAAGTAAATACAAAATCACATTCTAATGAGATTCTAATGCACTCAGAGGTAGTCAACAAATTACAATTGAAAATGAAGAACGCCTGACATTGTTTCCATATTTTAGGTGTAGCAAATTACTAAAAATATGTATTCTGTGAACTTACTCGTGAAAGTAACGAGATTTGGTGAATAGCTAATTTACAAATAAAAATGCATAATGTTAGGTAATAGAAGAGTTAAAAAGCTCATTACATATTTTATTAAATAAGGAGATTAATAACGGCGTCTTTCATTATTTTAAGAGTAACAAAATGACTGAAAATAATGACTATCATGGTATATATCCGGGGTGTATTAATAAAAACCATGGCGATTTAGAAATACTGATATGTGTTCACTCAATGTAGCACGTACAAAGTGCCAAATGGTGAATCTGTTTACCTCAATTGCATTTGTCCACAACCATAGTATTATGTACAGGGCTATTTTGTTTTCTAAGTATTGACACAATACAGAAAGCTGACCATTTTGAGGGAACAATCTGCTCTTTTGAGCTTTCTCCGGGAATCGCCGAACTTTGTAGATTTGTGTCAAAACCAGTTACTGCGGTAAGTAGCGACGTTGGTTCCATGTATGATACTAACTAAATCAGTGTAATGGGTACAAGTAAATGTGTCCAATCTTTTTGGATAGGGGACAAAACAGAATGCTTGCGTTCGCTGGCCGCATGAACAAAAAATAGTTTTCTTTATCACTGATTAAGCAGTTTAATTAAAATACATATTTTTAAAATGATACCTGCATGCGAGCTGCCTGCATATTGCACACGCATGGGGTGGTTGTGAACCAACCCGTCTGTGGTATAGGGATGATCTTCAGGTATCCTTTGAACTAAAGGACAATTTCATTATATTGTTCTGTATACTTTATTTGTATTGTTGCTCGACGTTTGTCCATGATTGATGATAGAGTTTTAGTGTATATCTGATTTTCTTTCTTGTTCCGAAGTTATAAATAAGTTGACTAGAATTCGATTTTAAGATCTAGCCATAATTATGACCATAGAAGGTTATAAAGCATTCTGATGCAAATTTCCATTTAAATTATTGTTTTGTTTTTTTTATATAATTAATTGCTATTGTAACACGTGCCGGGATGTATGTGAACGAGGTTCCTGTTAATAAGGCCTTCATTCATATTCTGATATCAGTAAGGAATCATTTAATGTTGTGATCAGCTATAATTTAAGAGGAATCAGCTGGTTAAACTATTCATCTGAATTATAAAGTATTAATTGACTAACACGCTACTTTTGGATTATTGTGCATTTATGAAAAGATTTCCCTCATAACTTACGAAATGAATTTGGCCGGTAATTTCAAACTATTATGATGGGATGATGATTTATCGTAAACGTTCTTTTCATCCTGCTAAATTTAATGGCAGGCACTCTCAGACTAATAGAGAGGTGACAGATAGTTCTAGTATAGCGACTCTATGGTCTTAAAAAGTAATATAAAAGAGTAATAAGTAGCAAGCTTTGTGTGTGTGTGTGTGTGTGTGTGTGTGTGATTTACATATGTAACATAGCTTTAACAAATTTTCAGTCATATCTCTCCGATGTCTCCAGTGGGACAGTTTTTATATTGATGTCTAGCACTGGGGCATCTTGCCGCATGTAAGGAGCATCATGCCCCACCCAGTCACATTATGTTGACACCAGGTCGACCAGTCCTTACACTTACTTCTTCAAACCGATCGCCTAGCGAGCCAGATGTTAGTACCATTTTTATAAGTCTTTGGTATGACCCGGCAGGTGTTCAAACCCGCGACCTCCCATATCCGAGGCGGACGCTCTAACCACTAGGCCACCAGAGCGGTCAACAAGCTTTGTAAAATTTAACAAATAATTTAGTTCTCCGAACACAAAGTGAAAATATAATAGAAAGGAATATACGGCATTGTGAATAAAATCACGAATGAATATTTTCCAGAACCGAAAATAAACAACTAGATTTCATAGTTCTCTGCTTGATCTCAGGTTACAATTAGCATCTTATAAACGAAACTATTACCTAATGGAAAATAACCTTCTAGAAGGTTCCTAATGTTTACAAAATAAAATCTTAGCAATAATTAGAATATTAAATGTAGCAAACAGAATGTCCGTGACCCAGTCCTAGATAATAATCCTAGTAGTTAATCCAAACTCATAGAAAACTCTTTGTTATGTAATATTTTTTAAATAGAATTAAAATAATAAATGATTCAGAGCAAATAGAAAATGAACTTGATTTTAGACAAGGTCAAGACGAACATACAATTTTCCAAAGCATGTAATGAATAATTTTTTTTAAAAAAAAGCCAGTTAAGAAACAGTGCAAAATAAATACACCTAACTCTAGCCTCCTTTACGAAGGTGTCACTACTTGCGATGACGGTGTTATTTTACATCGTTGTGGATACAGAGAGAGTTTGAACTGTAAAGAAAGAACTGTCACATTGAAAGCCTTACAGAAGCCTTACTGAAATATGTATTAATTGATACAGGAAATTACATTCCAGACATCGAAATACATATTCATAATGTGCTACATTTTGGATACAAAAATTACATTACTAATGGCCAGTTTCTTTCAAGCTGACCAATTTTATACAATTCTGGAATTCGTCTATTTTAGAATCTAATGTAGATTATTACATATCCAATGAGTTAAAGATAAACAGAAATGCTTGAGAATTGAATATTTTAGACTGAAATAGGAATCGTTTGTAGTAATTCCAAATTGTTAAATGTTTGAATTTAAATACGAAAATATCATGTTCTGTACATTCATAGGTATTTCATTTCTAAATTAATTATTACTGAGCATAAAGTGGTAGCGAAATTGTCTTAGCAATAATTACCCGAACTCTCGCTTTATCATAGCGATATCATCCAAAATTTGTCACGAATTAAAAATAATCCAAAAAGTGTTTAGTCAAAATCTCATTGAGCTCATAGTAATTGCAATGAATGATTTAAAAAAAATATTCCTCTCCAATTATATCTGAAAAACACTAAAACTTACTGTACAAGGACTGATATTTTAAAAGGAACTTAGTCTACTTTATATACACTGTCACATAACCTATGACCAAACAAAATGCGCCGGATGGAAATTTCCATCAAATACGTTTACAAACTTAAGTCTGTTTACTTCAAATTTAGCAAACGCTGAAACAACTCAGAGACCTAATTATTTTAAAGAGGAAAACCAGGATCCAGAAGTCAAATCCAAGTAAACATGTTGTTTAGAAATGATTATTATCTAAAAGTATGTTCTACAATCAATGTCAAAGTTTCCCTATGTAATAAGTAGCTTACACATGACTCTTGCAATCTACAATGATGGACAAAAGTCAAATATAAAATATAGTTATACATAACAATGTATTTCCATATTTTGTTCTATTTCATGTTCATATTCTTCTGCAACTAACCCCTTCTTACCATCCCCAGGATGAACAGATCTTAACGTTTGTCGTGACTGTAGAGCATCTGTAACGCATGTATGTATCCAGCGAGGAAGATGCATAAAAATGTCTTAAAACAACCCGAAGTGACAAAACATAGGCATAAAGTATTAACATTTTATAATTAGTTCACCTGAATCATGCAAAATGTCAGTGATTGAACTCTGTTGTGACCTGTTGTTTTCGATATTATGTCACCCATGCACTGTCGTATACATGTTACATTCTACGACAAACGGTACACAATTTAGTTGTGTGTTTATATGTGTCTGTGATTTAGATTTTTAGCGTAGCTTTAACAATTTTTCAGTTATCGCAACGAAATCTGCAGTATGGTAGTTAAAAGTGATGTCTAGCAATGGGGTATCACGTCGCAGACTCGAAGCATGATGTCCTACTCAGTCACAGTATCCTGACACCAGGACGACCAGTCCTAGAACTAACCTTTTAATCTTCAGCGCCAGGGGAGGCAGCTGTTAGTACCATTGTTAGAAGTCTTTGCTATGACTCGGCCGGGGTTCGAACCCACGACATCCCGCATCCAGGGCGTACGCTCTAACCACTGAATATAATATTAAAATTGTTTAAGTAGCAATTTTAATTCTCATCACACGCGTAATTAAGATGGAGAAATGAGACTCTGATAGGTGTTGATTACAAATCAAAATTAAATTTGCAACGCCATATATTGCAGAGATAGACTGCATGCTTGCCAGGCCAACAAAAAATCAAGTTTCAATGCAAAAGTGAAGAAATTAAAAAAACACAATTGTCACAAGAAAACTCAGAAGCAGTAACATCTTTTGTATGAACACATTACGCTCTATAGCCTGGGGGTACGACCGTTAGTTTGAACATGTATTGCTCTAAAGCCTGTGGGATACTACTGTCACTTTAAATGTGTATTGCTCTAAGGCATGTGGGATACGACCGTCAG
Organism: Sinohyriopsis cumingii; assembly: GCA_028554795.2. Lineage (NCBI taxonomy): Eukaryota > Metazoa > Mollusca > Bivalvia > Unionida > Unionidae > Sinohyriopsis > Sinohyriopsis cumingii. The sequence goes on from CM068830.1 coordinate 15,687,577, forward strand.
TTTAAATATGTTATGCTCTGCAGCCTGTGGGATACGACTGTCAGATAAAACATGTGATGCTCTGAAGGATGTGGGATACGACCATCAGTTTAAACATGTATTGCTCTAGAGCATGTGGGATACGACCGCCAGTTTAAACATGTAATGGTTGAGTGATGTGGGATACGTACTTCCGTTTAAGGACGTTATACTCTGAATTTGGGACGACGCATAGTGTGTGTCTTAGTGACTTGTTTTCTGGGATTTCGTTTACCAGCCGATTCCTTGTGGACTCTTTACGAACAGTACTTACCACCCCATTTAACATGAAAGTGGTGCCTTTAAATGTTCACGAGAGACTCCTTTTGCTCAAAACCTTACGTTTTCATCTGGATACTTCTCGACCTCTACGGAAAAAAAGATTCGTCAACTTTTAGCTACCCAAGACGTGTATGACGATGTGTGTGTAGCTTATGACTTACACCCCCATTGGACAGATGTTCGTGCCTGGAAAAAAATGGGATTTTGAGGTTTGGACCCAAGAAGTGGCCCAGTATGCTCGAGAGTTGTGATCCTTCCTTTCAACGTCCAAAGAAAAAAGTTACTTTTCAACCTGTGTTAGTGACAGTGCCAGAAGGATCCGTCACCCAGGACAGGAATGTCGTGGACACGCCTGAAAGACCCTTTCGGGAGGACACTTGTGTGACCTTACCCCCTTTGGCTTTGGTTTCGGGATTCTCGGTGGAAACAAAATGAATGTCACGTTTCTTTAATTCTTTTTGGAAAACTTGGTTCAGAAATTCGGTGCCTTTGTCCGTTTGCCATCGAAGAGGGTGACGACCGCTTTGTTTCAACACCCGTTGCAGGGCTCGCACTAACTCGCTGCTCGATTTGGAAGTCAAGGGCACGACCCAGGCAAATTCGGAAAAGACGTCGATGACACAAAACAAATATTTGTAGCCACGATTGTACCTGGCCAAATGAGAGACATCGGCTAAATCGGCTTGCCATTGATGATCGATGCCTTCCACTCGGGTGCGACTTCTGGAAAACTTGCGTCGAATGGGTTCGTGTAAAGTGTAGGTAGCTTGTTCTTGTAACCATCGTTGCACTTGAGGTAAACGGAGACTTTTCAGTCGAGTTTTGGCAGCACGATACAATTTTTGAACTCCTGCGTAACCTGCAGGATGGGAGGGATCGTAGTAAATGCTGGATAACACCTTCTCCATTTTTTTGTGTGTTAATAAGTCACCCAGTCTTCGGTGATGCTACTTTGGGTGGGACTAAAGGGTGGTTTGGAAACGGATTTACGTGTCCGATGGGCTACGGGAGTAGAAGTCGAAGGTAGTGGTGGTGGAGGTGGCAATGGAATGGCTTTGGTCTTCTTTTCTTTTTTCACTTCTGGCTTCCCTTCTTTCTTTTTCACTTCTGTCGAAGGAGGAGTGGACATCATCTTTTTAACCCAAGCTTTCATTTCTTCTCGTTGGGGTGTGGGGGACGGGGTCAACAAGGATGCTGCAATCTTACTTGAAAGGGGAGCTGCTGACGGTGTTTGAAACACTTCTCGCATCTCTTCTTCCTCAGGTCTTCGTGGGGTAGTATCTCTGGTGACCCCTGGGGATTTTAGTAGTGGTGGTGGTAGTGATGATGATGCTGGACTTTTCATCAAGGTCTTGAAATCTCTCACAGTGGGTAGAGCTGTTTCGTCTAAAGCTTTCTGGTGAAAGAGTTGCAGTCGTTGCAAGAGTTTCGGACAAATCTTGGCGATCCATCAAGGACTGCAATTCGTGTTGTAACTGGGACATCTCGCTCAAATGGGGATTGGGAGGTAAATGCGGGGTGTGTTGTTCTTGCCACCGATGGTATTCCATCCATCGTTTGTAAGGCACTAAAGCTAGTTTTCGTCCTTCCATGGGGTTGTCAGGGGTCGATTCTGAGATCTTGGAACTTCCGAGGCCTTTTTATCTTGCTCCCACCAGTCCTCCCAACATGGTTCCCAAGACTCCTTTCAGTATGGGGCCTAACAAGAGAGGTAAAATACCTCCAAGTTGCACTAACATCTTCTTTTCTTGACGAATGGGAATTTTCTTTTGAACCATTTGGCGAAGAACGTGACGATGTTTGCCTAAGCATTGTTTCTGGTGTTTGGACAAAGGGATCGTGCCTTTCAAAACGTTCAAACAACATTCGCACACGGTATCGATGACCTCTATGGAGGCTGTTTGAATGAGTTTTTTTAGTAGGGGTGGAGAAGCTTTGGACAGGACAGATAACATGTCCCCATGTTTGGCTAAACGTGGTGGCAGTCCTTTCCTTTTCTTTCCTTGGGGTTTTCTGGAGGGTGACATCTTTGAGTCTTCAGGAGCACCAAAAAAACACTGATACCCGACTTGGTCACAGGCCTTTTTATACTGGAACGCGTCGCCACTGATTGTCTTTACGTCGTATCAGTTTGAGGACAGGCATGACACGTCGTGCAGGGGTACGTAACGGACTAAATCGAGCCAGTTCTTGCTTGGAGAAATCCAGTAAACTTTGTAACATGCCCGATCTTTCTTGAACTTTGATTTTGGGAGAAGGTACTTTGTGAGCAGCAGCCACTGCCACTAAATTGGAAGGTCCTGCCACTGGGGAAGTTCTTTTGGGGGTCATCAACGGAGAAGTTCTTGGTGTGATCAACGTCTCCAAGTACTCTTCAGTTCTGGGTGTCATTAACGGAGAAGTGGACAAACGTGAAGCTGTTGGAGACACAGTCACCGCCGTGGCAGGTCGTGGTTTGCGAGTGTAAGGTTGCGTCCTGGCCGAAGTGCCTCTCTTGCGACTAGTTTTCTGTGGACTTTTCTTTTTCTGGGGGCTTCTTTTCTTTTTCCGGGTGGTGGTGGTGTCTGGTCAGAGGAGGGTCCCGCCACTGGAGAAGTTCTCCTTGGGGACCTGGTCTTTTTCTTCTTGGGGCTTCGTTGGACTTTTGTCTTGGGGATAACTTTGGGGGCATTAGGATCCCATCTTAAGAGTGAGCGAATGATGAGCCCTCCTAGAGTACCGCTCCCTCCAGGTTTCAAAATGATTTGTTTTTTGGTTTGAGTGTCGATGCGGGGATCGGCCAGTTGGACCAAAGCGACTTTGTTTCGATCGAAAAAGCGTTTGGTTTGATGAGGAATCTGAATGATTCCTTGGAGTAATTGACGTGCCGTCACCGTGAACCATCGTAAGACTTCTTTGAGACTAGCTTCTAAGACACGAGCTCGTGTTTGTGGATCTTTTTCTCGACTGATGCCATACAAGGCACGAATCAATTTGACGGGAAGATGCGACTGAAGGGACGTCATGTTCGCACTGAGAGTGAGACAGACGAAAAAGGGTCTGAGGTTTTTATAGATTTTTTTATGGGGAGTGAAATGAAGTCGAGGACGGAGACGTGTACAGGACAGGCCCTCCGTCTTGGCACCAGTGGTGAAACAAGTGGGTACGAAATCGCAAATCCTCGGGAGTCGTAGGTTTCAAATCGACGAGTAAATAGGCGTGTGGCGTTTGAGTGGCATCGTCGTACGCCTGAGTCAGCCAAGGCGTTCCTAACTGTTTGGCTAAGACTTGCACTTGCGATTTATCTCGAGGGCTTTTAAACAAGAACACGTAATGCGCATTGAGACTGATGGTGCGATGGGCTTTACTTTGTTGAAACAAATTTTGGGTGATGTAAACGACACTGGCATTACGGTGATGCCCTTTGCGCGTGAACCACAGTTTAATTTCTTCTTCGTCTTCTCCTAACATGTCGTCGAAAATGACCAAATGGGTTAGACGGGAGTCAGAGACGATGCTATCGTCTTCTTTAGGAATGCCTTCCACAAACACGATGGAATCGCCTTGACTTTCTCGCAAGAGGCTGTACGCCGATTGCCACTCTTTGTAACACCACACGATTCGTTGAGGGGGTCGATCGATCAAATGATGTTTATGTTCGATCAAACGTTTGACGAATTCGGTTTTGCCTGAACCGCTAGGTCCAGCAATGAGCATGTTAAAGGGATGGCGAAGATACAAAGCCTCCCAACTGGCACGATCTAAGTGTTCGTCGATGACTTTGACAGTAGAGGAAGAGGGAGCAGAGACAGCAGAGGTAGCCATGGTGTGAGAAATGTCACTTGTGACACGAAAACAAACAAGACAAGAGTTTATATACTTTTTCAGAACACGTTTATTGAATGTTTCAAACATGAATACGAAAGACAAAAATGCATAAAAGCCAAAGGCTTCAGTACAAGAATAAAAGGCACATGATAACCATGAACGTGGAATAAATACAAGTGTCTGTACAACATGTTTTGGGTAAAGTTCTAACCAGTTCTATAGTAGGGGTAAGGTCACACAAGTGTCCTCCCGAAAGGGTCTTTCAGGCCTGTCCACGACAGTCCTGTCCTAGGTGACGGGTTCTTCTGGCACCGTCACTAACACAGGTTGAAAAGTAACTTTTTTCCTTGAATAACTCTCGTGCATACTGGGCCACCTCTTGTGTCCAAGCCTCATAACCCTGGTCTCGGTGATGTCCAACATTTGACTCCTAACCAATCTGGTTTCTTCTCCGTCAACGACATGGTAAGTTACTTCAATGAACAATGAACTATCGATCTTGCCTAGGGTTCCTTTTCATATACAGACCAATACCAACGTGACCGTACGGTAAGGTGAAGTGATTGGGAAGTCGCACTCGCTTCTGGTATACAATTTGATAGACTTTTTCCAAGGGTCGATTGACGATGTGGTGAGTGGGTAAACGTACAATCTTGTTCGGTTGATAGGTGGTCACTTTAAAGTTTCCATCCTCTCCCGATTGCAAGGCTTCTTTCAATACCCCAAAGTTGACCACTCGACTGGTACGATGATTCAGAGTCAGTCCTTTCACTTTTCACGTCGTGTGCACTTCTCCTTGTTTGTCCCGGTATTCGTAGCCGTAATTTTTGGGACCACCACTGACGAAACTTAGAATCTTGTCGTCGGGATGCTCATCTGTCCAGGCTCCTAAACGGTCTCCTTCGATGTCAGGGTGATGTTGAATCGGGTGATGGATGTAAATGTAACTGTCCGTGTCAAAGTACAGGACGCGTTCTTCTAACAGTTCTAAAGCTTCGTACAATTTTAAGCGAGCATGGGCTGTCACGTAAGCCGCAATGATGACGTTTCCAAAAGGGTCGTCTTGTACAAAGTCCAGATCTTCTTCGTAATTGACCAAGATCAAATCCTCTCGAACGACGTCCACGTGTTTCATGTATTTGGTTTTGTCGTGAATCATCTGGAAGTAGCGGGAAGGTTCTGTCAAATATTCCGTCTTGGGTAAACACGGACGTTGTGCCATTTTTCCCCACAAGCAATTTAGCATCACTTTGGCAAACGATCGCCTGCCTTCGTTTCTTTTCGATGTGGTCTAAAGAGATGCCTTCTTGTGCGTAGTATTTCTCTTTGAATTGTATTTGGTCTTCGGGAGTGTGACACCAGGAAGGATAGCCGCTGGCTTCTTGTTTCAGTTTCAAAAAGGCATCCACGTAGTCAGCGAAAATGCCTTTCTGAGTAGGGTCCCCCTTGTGGTACTGTTATGTCTTTGGAAAGTGGCAAATTTCGTACACTTCTAACAGTTGGTATCCCATGTCCAGAGCTTTGAACAATTCCACGCTGACCCAGGTTCCCGTCAAGGCACGTTCTTCCTGGCTGTGATGGCAAGGTTGGTCCTGGTTGCACGTTTCTGCACAAGTACGGCACAAGGGAAACATCAGTTTGCCTTGACAATGGTGAGGTAAGACGGGATGGTATAGGTTCGTGGGAGGCAAAACTTTACACTTGATCAAGCCTTCGTATTGTCGAATGTTTTTCAGGTCGATGTGTTCCGTGAACAATTGTGGGTACCCTACAGGAAAGCGACAATATTTGCACACGTAGTGATACAGCGAACACACGTCCAAGTATTTGATTTCTTCTCCTTTCTCTTCGTCGGCTTGGTACAGCAAACAGGTGGCATTGGTCCTTCCTCCGTACAAACTATCCCTCGGGTTCAGCGGGTCCATGAACTGGTAACTTTCCACGAGGCGTTTAAACTCGTACTCGTGTTCCCACATTTCCACCACTTGGTATCCTTGCTGTTCTAACTTTAGGCGTCGCTGACAAGTGTCCTGGTACAAGTCTTCCATGGTTCGTTGCAAAAACTGATTTTTAGTGCCACGGTCAGGGTAACAGACGGGACATCTGTGAAATAAGCAACCGTTAAACTCGTACACGATCTTGGGGTTTTCTAAGTCCCAGCCATCTACCGAATACGTTCCGATGGTCTTTTCGCCTCCTCCGTTGCGGGCATGCTGAATCCATTTGTCTTCCTTGTCGCACAAGTAATGTAACCAACGTAGGGCTTTGACCGAGTATTGACGCTTGACATAGTGGGTCGTTTGAGGACTGATGACAGCCACGGTGTTTTCAGGCATGAATCGTTGGCGGTACACTAAGGAACACGCTTTGGCAATGGTGCAAGCTTCTTTCAAAGGATCGACCCCTCCGTGTTCCATGAACAGTTCTCGAAATTTTCCACAGCAACGCCGTAAAATGTCCACGTCGGAACGACAATACTTTAACATTTCTTCCTGAAGGTCGAAAGGGTCCGAGGCGTGAGCTTGGTACCAAGCGTAGAAAGCTTCTCGTTGTTCGGTACGCATGTTGTCGGGGTCGTAATAGTGAGCCTCAGGCAAATGGGGTAGAACAGCATGTTGATTAGCTTCCGTATTGAAAAAGTGTGGAAAGTACCCTTTAGCCATTTCTGTCATTCCAAACATTTTAGGCATTCGGCTCAAAGGCATGGCCAAGTAACTCATCGAATCTTTAAACTGTACTTGTCCCACTTGCATGAAAATGATTTTGGCTCCGTTCAAAATCACTTTAGGACGTTCGGTGCCATGTTCCGTATAGTACCTCAAAAGAAATTGTCCATCGTATCCGGAGAAATTGTGAGCCATCACCGTGGCATGACGATGACAATCTCGGTAACGTTCGATGTCCTCTTGGCTCCACGTCTTGTCGATGGGGTCTAAGACCCATTGGGCAAAATCGGCTAACGTGTTTGGTCCCCGAAAGATTTTTTCACGCCCTCCAGGAATCTTGCTGCAGTGAGGGCAATGACTGCAGATAGGTTCTTGAATGCACTTCTCGCACGCTCGATGCCAGTCTCTTGCATGCATTCGAAATCGAAAAAGATGAAATTGCCTTTCTTCTTGTGACCGTCCTCTTTCTCTGGTGGGGGTTGGTATTTTTGCACGTAACATTCGTGTTCCAAGTCCACGATGTGGTGACAAATGTGACATTTTTTCTTTCCTCGACATACGTGTGCCTTGGCATTGTTGGTAAGTATGCCTTGTCCACAGATAGGGCACAATCTCAAGAGTTGACAAGCACATTTCTGCTGTGAACCTTGCGTCTTCAGATGTTGCTGGTAACAGGCAGGGCTGACAAACGTACGCAGACAAGTTGAACAAGGCACTGGTTCTTCGCTCAGACAGGGTGGAGACGCCAAACATCCTGGGCATTTCAATCCACAATGCTTGTGTTGCTCTCGATTATTATAACCATAATCACATTTCTCACAATAATAACCGTATCCCAGGAATCCAGTGATACTGGTAATGGTATCGAAATGGTCATCGTGATGATAGACATGAATGTATTTTCCGTCCTTAAAGTCTTGGCCTCGAAACAACAGAGACCCGCGCATTTCTTGAGGGTGCACTTTCAAGGTGTAGCTTGGAGCTAGGGCATCTTGCAATTTTTGCATCTCAGGAATGCCACAGGGTGTGTCTTTGGACAGGCCAGCTTGTTGCAACAGGAGTTCTGCTTCGTTTCGTTGTTTGGTTCGGTTCGATTTTCGAATGTTCTCCCAGGTTCTTTTCCATTCTACCGTGTCGTTCTTGTTGGCATAGGTTCGTCCCACCACGATGGCACGGGCTAAACACATCTGGTCTTGAGGGTTGTTAATTCGGACGAGACTCTTTTTGGTGTTGCAAAGGTCGTCCACCAATGACATCTTTTTGCGTCCTGTCCCTTGAGGAAGAGAGACGTGAGCCATTTTCAGTGTGGCTTTACCATCGGTGATGTCAAACTGGTCATTAGATTGTTGTACGTGTTGAATCATGTCCATGACTTTGGAAGGGGTTAGTTCTGCGGGTCTGCTAAACTCGATCCAAACAGGGGATTTCAAACCGTCGTGATCTATGGATAGTGTCAAGCCATCGTCTTCTTTGGGTTGACATTGTCGCTTGAGTGAGGTGAGCAAAGAATCCCACATCTCGGTGATAAACCCTTCTGCTTTCTCCAAGGGTACGTCGGCCTTGAAATCTTTAAACTTCACCGTGTAGGTGTAAGCCGTGGTTCTAAATTTTCTAGAGGAGCGCTTTTCCGTCTCTCGAATGGAATAGTACTTTTCAGGGTTGACTAAGGGTGGTGAACTTGGTTTAGAGGGTTCGGATTCTGGTTCACTCATGTCCTCTTAAAAATCACTGGCATGAATTTGTGCCAAGATTTCAGCCCTGGTACGAGGCGATAGATCACGTTTCTGCCTCTTACTTTCTTCTTCTTCTTTCTTCTCGAATGTATGGGATCGTTTCATCTTGAGTGCAAAACGTCAAATGACTCAAGTTTAAACACCACTGACTAATTTATAGTCTTGGCAAACCAGGCTATTATTTTAGTGGTCAACATTTGGTCAGCACCATAGTCTCCAGGCTTAATGTCGTGTTTCTGAAAGCTTTGGAGAGTGTCAATAAAAGTGTCACCTTGGAGTACCACAAAACAGCTCGTCGCTTCCTGATGAAATTTCCTGAGGGCCGTAAAATCCTGTCCATTTTATTTTGTCCTGAATTGTTTGACATGTTGGGCGGAGACATGGACATGAGAATGGTCATGCTCAAGAATAACGAATTGCCAGTCGTTTACGACAATGAGTCTTTTAGCAAGTTATTTCGTGCCCCGGTAGAACTGAACCAAGGACTGAATTTGATGTTTGTGTACTCCGATGTGGTGGAGTATAACGTGGTGGGACACACCTCCGCACCGTTACTGCGTGTCATTCCTTTCAAAGTGGATTCTGCCACGGCCGCTGACGAGGAAGGTGGAAACACTTATCACGTCCACCGCGAATTTGTACATCCTCATTATTTGCCCGTCAGTAAGTCTTATTTGGACACGGTCAACATTGCTATAAAAGGAGATCTGGGACAAAATATCCCATTCACCAAAGGGAAAGTCACGGTGAAACTCCATTTTCGAAAACCGTTCTCTCACGACTCGTAAGTCATGTATCCAGTGTACCGAGGGGTTGCTCGACAGCGAGGACACGGTTTAGGAGATATGTTAAAATCGGCCTTTCGTTCGATGGCCCCAGTCTTGAAACCGATGGTGACACGAGGATTGCACGCCTTGAAAGATGCCGCACTGACACAAGGCAAAGAATTTCTCCAAAATGTCATTATCGACAAACAAAACCTCAAAAAAGCTTTCATGAGGGCAGGCAAAAATGTCTTGCTGCAAACGGGCAAAGACCTTTTGGGCCGACGAGAAACACCTATAAATGCCCTGCACGAAACCGAGTCAGGCATTCAGCAAGGACAAGGCAGAAAGAGACGACGAAGAAAACACCCTTTCACCAGACTTCACACTTCTAAAGCTAGAAAGACAAAGAAAAGAAGAACCGTTCGAGACCTAGACGTTTTCGATTATTGAGAAATAGAAAAAATGATGCACCGAGAATCTTGCGCTTGTTCCAAGTCGGAACTGGATCTGTTTGCCATGTCCCCCACCATGATGACCATGCAAGAATCCCAGTGGGTGGAATTTCACCCCGTGTCCTTTTTGACAGCCTCAGCTCCCATCGAGTTTGAAATCAAAGGACAGCCCGAAGATTACATCGATCTAAATAGGAGTTACTTGTACCTGAAGGTCAAAGTTGTAGATCACGACAATACGGAACTAGATGGCGATGAGGTACTAGCTCCCGTCAACAATTTCATGCATTCCTTGTTCAGCTCAGTGGACTTGTACTTAAATAACAAACTGGTCAGTAGCAGCATGGATACTTACCCTTACCCTTGACGTACGGAAAAGAAGCCAAGAACACCCATCTGGATGCTTGTGTGATATGGAAACCTGAACACGAAACAAGTTTGCAATTCTAGATGACAACAATGTGGGGTTTAAAGAGCGTAAAGCGAAAATTGCTGGAAGTCATAGTATAGAACTGATGGATCGGTTGCATTTGGACATGTGGTTGCAAGAGAAGTATTTGCTGATCGGGGTGGATGTCCGCCTGAGATTCAATCGCAGAAGTGCCACTTTCCAATTGTTGAGTAATGCTGCTGCTGCCAATTACAAAACTGTCATCGAGGAAGCCAGGCACTACGTGCGTCGTGTGGAAGTGTTACCTAAAGTGGGAAACGACGTCAGTCAGACGTTGAGCAGAACGACCGCCAAGTATCCGATCCGACGCGTGGAAGTGAAAACCTTCACCATTCCTGCTGGACAGCGATCCATGATCGAAGATCATCTGTTCCAAGGACAATTACCCAAGCGTTTAATCCTTGGTATGGTCGAGAATTCAGCCTTCAATGGAGCCTCGGACGAAAACCCTTTTGAGTTTCAACACTTCAACGTGACGAAAATCGAAGTCAGTCGCGATGGCAAGACCTTGTGTACCCGACCTTTTGAACCTAACTTTGAGAACAAGAATTACTTGAGATCGTACTTGTCCCTGTACGAAGCCACCGGTCAGTTAGGAAGCAACACCAGTCACGGCATTACGTACGAAGATTATGCAGGAGGCTATGCTTTGTGGGCTTTTGATTTCACTCCAGACCAAGGCAGCGACGAGGGACATTTCCACCCTATAAAATCAGGCCAGATTCCAGTGGAAATTCAGTTTGCACACCCAGCCCCTACTGTGACGGTGAACGTCATCCTGTATGCAGAATTCGATAATACCATAGAAATCAACAGTTTGAGAGAAGTCATTCTAGATTATTAGAAGCTATGGAAGACTGTTATCCCTCTTTACCTAGTGGAGAAACTTTGGACATGGAATGTGAGGAGACTGTGGAAGAAGAAGAATCCCAAGACGAAGAAGTTATCATGATGAAGTCAAGATGGCCAGAACAAGAAGCCCATTTAGTCTCCTGTTTTGCTACATTCCTGACAGATGTAATAAAAGAATTTATCAAGGAAGAGTGCTATGGATGTCACAACGATCATCCCAGTCAAATTCAACACGACAAATGTCTGATGTTGAGCCAAGAAGAAAAATTGGACGAATATCTGGACAAAGCTTGGGGTGTCATCGAGATAGAATTCGTGTTGAACGAGTGGTATAAAGGCTTGGATAAACATTCTTCTCCTCCATTAACGTCTCTGGAACGCCGTCGCATCGAATCTCTCTTTGACCAGAATAAGAAGTCGGAGCTAAACGCCTTTTACTTGTCACACATTTTCAAGCAAAAGGTCAGGATCGAATTGATCACTTATCATTACCTGTGAAGAAAAAAACCCACACAAATCAATGGATACCTGGGAACTTTATTATCTTTTGAACCACAGTTCGTACACGGCTTCTTGGAATCCTGTCATCTGTGCTAAAGATGAACTCCCTCATCGTAAACCTCAAGACCATCAAGCTTATGTGATCAACACGGACGACAGTCATCTTCCAGGAACCCACTGGGTAGCCGTCTACTTTCCTCAAGAAGGATGTGTGGAATATTTCGATTCCTATGGATTGCCCCCTTTGGAAGACGATATCATTGACTTTATGAGAAGAAATGCTCAGACCACCCGATTCAATAATGTAAAATTACAAGGCACAGATTCCTTGGTGTGTGGACAATATTGTGTGTATTTTCTGCATCATCGCAGCCTGGGCTATTCCTTAGAACATTTAGTGACTCATTTTGATCCTCGTTCTTCTTCAAGAAACGATGTGAAAGTAGATCGATGGTTTTGTGACCATTATGCTTATCTTTTTGTCTCAAGCTAGGAAACGTAGTGTCCATCAATGGCCTAATGACTTCCAATAGTGGAAATCACAATTTCATTCACAACGTTGTCAACCCTGTTTAAAGTAGAGTGTTAATTGAAAAAAATGTGATTTGAAAAAAATGTTTGATGTTATATTGTTGGATTATTGTTAAAAATGTATGAGTTGTTGGTTAGTGTTAAGTGATTTTTGAATAAAAAATGTTGTGCTTTGAAAAAAATGCCTTTGTCTTTTGTTTGGCTATAAGAATGTTGATTCATGCTCTTTGACTTCTCTCTATCTCTCGCATGACACTCATTGATCGTTCCGGCTCGAAAACCGTAGAGGGATGTTTTCCTTCACGTCCGCGCTTTGACTTTAAGAACCGGGGTAGTTTCCAGTCTAACCATCCGTTGTTGACTCATCCTCCTACGAAGATGTGCTCCAAACTAGCTAAGCTAAACGAAGCTTACGTAAATTTGCATAGGGTCAGACACAGTCTGATACCGAAGCCTGAAGAGATAGAGAATGTGAGAATGCTAAAAGTCACTGAAGACCTGATGGAAGAGCTCTTCAGAGAAGAAGTGAACAGGGAGAAAGAAGAATGGACAGAGAAGTACAGACTTCAGAGACAGCAGCAACAGCAACAGCAGCAGCAGCAGCAGCAGCAACCTGAACCTGACAGAGGCTTTGTCGATTGTCGTATCGACACCAAAGAGTTCTTCTTCTCTTTCCGAAGAAGCAGACCTATCGTCAGAAAGTCTATCGTCAGAGGACGTCGCATTTTTAGAAACTAAAAGATTGCCATAGCAAACAAAAAAAACCAGCCCTTTTCAGGGCTACTCAATACTCTAGAAAAGAAATAACAATCGATTTGCCAATGTGTGTATGTAGAGTAGTGTGAATGTAAACACTGACTCTTTTGTGGTGTGAGTGCATGTGTTTGTGTGGATAGTAGATAATGATTATGTTTTTTTTTTGCTGTTTGACGTGCGTGGAGAGTAGATTTGGGGTTAGATTGAATTGCTTTGCGTATGTGAATAGTATATTGAAGTGATTAATGAAAATTTTTAAATTAGTAATGGGTAGTATAAAAAAGTGAGTGAGTGTTTCTTTTAGGTCCGCGCGTTGTTTGGTCATGATCTAGGTAATATCAATTTTGTTTTAGGGGATGTTTTCCTTCACGTCCGCGCTTTTAGTATAAATTGAAACTCGCTTGGCAGTCTAGCTAACCTGTTCATTAGTTAACAAGACAATGAATACCAGAACTGTAAAGCTTCTAGAACTCCAGATGCACCTGGAATATGCCAGGCGCATACTAAATGAACTGGCCGCGGAGGCCATTGTCGAAGAGGGAAGGATGAAAGAGGAGGAGGAAAGAAGAAAAAAAGAAGAGGAGGAAAAGGAGAGAGGAAATTTCAGAATGCTAGAGACGGAAAATTGGAGTTCTGAAGCCACTTATCCCGCCTCTGCTCTCCCCCCAAAAAGAGTGAAAAGAGATTGGGGAAGAAGATGTGTGTGTGGTGCCAGGCCTGGAAGGTGCCATCATTAACCAGGTGCCATGGCGTTCAAAAACAAACAGCCCTTTTCAGGGCTACCCCAATCTCTAGAAAAGAAATAGTAATCGATTTGCCAATGTGTGTATGTAGAGTAGTGTGAATATAAACACTGATTCTTATGTGATGTGAGTGAATGTGCTTGTAAGAGCTGACGTCCGTTAGTGTGGATAATATATTATTGGGCTTTGTAAGTGATCACGTATGTTTGTGTGGATAGTAAATTTGGGGTTTGATTTTAATGCTTTGCGTGTGTGGATAGTAGATCTGGGGTTTGTTTATTGTTGCTTCAGGTATGTGAATAGTAGATTATATGAAATGAGAAAAGTAGGGGGATGTTTTCCTTCACGTCCGCGCGTTGCTTGGTCATATCTAGGTAATATTAATTTTGTTTTAGGGGGATGTTTTCCATCACGTCCGCGCTTTTCGTATAAGAACCCACAGTGTTCGTCGTTCGCACCATTCTAAGGAATAAAGACAAGGAAGATGGTGGCTGTAACAGAATTGTTTAACCAGTTGAAGGATATTTGGTATTGGATTGTGGATGGAGCCTATGTTGTGGAAAGGATTGAAAGTGAATGGAAGCATGAAGTTACCAGGGATTTTGTCAGAAGGCAAGTGACAAACCTGAAATTAGCTATGGATCTGATGAAAGAGATGACAAAAGAAGAAGTAAAAAGACTAAGAGGCTTTATAAATCCAGAGTATGTAAAGATTGGTCACTTGAAAGAAGCCATGGATAATGTGCTAGAAGTAAAGTGTTTTTTGGAAGACATAATGGAATGGACAGAGTGGTCATTTGTCAAAAAAGGCCTGGACCAGCTTAAGAAATCGGAAGAACTAATGAGAAAAGTAATGGAGGAAGAAGTAAAGAAAATAAAGGTGAAATGGAGTAAAGAAAGAAAGAATAAGGAAAATTTAAAGAAAAAGGAAGAGTTTGAGAGGCTCAATCAGAATTGGATCAAAGTCCAGGAAAAGTTTAGAGCATTGGGCCATCCAGACTGGATGCCAGAGGAGAAAACGAAGAAGAAAGGAATGATGGAAAAAGTGAGAACTTGGTGGAAGAAGTGGAGGAAATAAAAGAAGAAGATGATGATGATGAACCAAAGGCCCTTTTCAGGGCCACCCACATTTCTCGAAAAGAGATAGACTTTCAATGGCCTACCCCATTTTTTATTTTCTTTTGTTTAAAAAAAACAGAGACCCCTCCCTGCTTCAATTTTCGCCTGTTCCCTTTCCATAGACCCCTCAGGTCGGGACCCTATTAAAATAGGGTCCCGACCCTGTTCCATTTTCAATTTCCCTTGAGGCTAGAGTGACCCAAGACTTTTTTCCCCATGTTCAATTCCCTTGAGACTAGAGTGACCCAAGACTTTTTTCCATGTTAAATTCCCCTTGAGGCTAGAGTGACCCATGATTTTTCCCCATGTTAAATTTCCATTGAGACTAGAGTGACCCAAGGGGTCCTGTAATGCTAATTTCCACTGAGGCTAGGGTGACCCTATTCACTACTCAGGTTGCTTAATTCGCAAACCTTTCTTGTTCGACTCTGAAAAGATACTGAAAATCTCTCTTGTTCTCCAGATTAACCTTAATTGAGTTTTCAGATTAATGTAAAAAAATGCCAAATTATATGCCGCATACCTGTGAATTGCTGAAATCATAAATCAAGTACTTTCAATTGCCGAAATCATGTGCCGCGTACTTTCAATTGATTAAATCATAAGCCGCGTACTTTTCAGTTGATTGACTCATATGCCGCATACTTAAGAATTGCTGAAATCGTATGTCGCATACTTATGGATTGCTGCAATCATATGTCGCTTACTTATGGTTTGACCGAACATTTTCTAAGTAAAGTAAAGCTCCTGAATGACCATTTTCTTCATTTATGCATAATTATCACCCCGAATGTAGCATCGAAGATGATAAATCTGAGTGTAATTATGTCTATCACATAGTCATCGTTATACAGCATCATAACGTCGTATCATGCAAAGAGGATATCTGATTTTTTAGTAGATATCAAGAAAACATTTAATAATTATAGGTCACTGCTTTTGTAAGGGGAACACATTAACAAATTTTTTTGGGAATAACACTGCAAATCCTTTGCGAGTGAAGCATTATTTAGAGAATGCTAGTTCAAGTTTTCCCATGCAAATGCAGTAACCTTTATATTATATACTCAGTTTGTTATTCCACGTAAGGCTTAATTATAGAACTAATACTCTACTAGAAAGGAAGTAATTAAATTTGTGCTCTGATGTATGCTGTATTAAAAAATAAATACACAACCGTAGATTCATCAATACAGAATAACAATATTAATACGGACATACTACCGCCTAGCGACCACTCAACGTCGTCGCGCTCGACAGCAGTTTCAAAATCAATTATCGTTTTGGTCTACCTAAAATTGAAATTAAGAGTCATATTATGAATAAATGTGCATTGCAATAACTTTTCCGTTTGGTCTGAAATGGATGGATTTTTTATGTTGATCCAGTTCATTTCTACTTTTCTAATGATGATCGACCTGATTATTGGATCAATTCAGTACAGTGTCGAAAATTTGATTTTAGTTTGGAATGTAATCGAAATCCCAGGACAGTTTCAGTGTGTGTCAGGTTTTGTAGGACATGCAATTCGGATTTGCAGAACTTAGAAAGTACATTTTGAGGAAATTCAAGATACATAAATGCAAGTATATTTATTACGATCCTTATTGCTATCTAAAGAAGACAAATGTTTATTCTTTGTTACTTGCATGCTCCAAGTTGGGGGGACCCCATTTATGACTTGCATCATACAGTGTATCGCTAGCTTAAATTTGTATCAAAACAGTTACACGGGGAAAATCAAAAAGCAGTTGTTGCTTAACAGTTTATTTAGCCAGCGGAAATAATACTTTTTGTCGCCTTGGCTTACTGGTTCTGAGGCTTTTAGTTTCCTACCAAAATTCTTCAGTTACATTTTTTTTCTTTCTCGAATCCATTAAAATGGTACGTCTCGTATATATAAGTGATAGCCCATGGCCTAAATATTCTATGTGATAGCCCATGGCCTAAATATTCTATCTACGCTATATTTGTATAGACCCTAGAGAGCACAGGTCGTAGCCTGAACTTAAAGAGTGCATTAAATGATTGCACATGATTTGTTTACAAAGTAGATCTTAATGCACTATAAAATAGTTAGGCACTCGTTTCGCGAAAGTGCGTACAGTATCACTATAATCAAAATTGCTAATGTAAAGTTAACGGAGACAAGAGTGAGAATATAATAAGTGACAACATTGTATGGTTATGAATCAAACATTTTTTGATATCTACTAAGAACAACCTTCGATTTTCTTATTGTTGTATACTTCTGAAAGGCAAGAAACGGCAATTTGGCTGGATATGTTTCTTCATTCTGTGCTAATGCGATTACTATATCAATAAAATGAAGCATTAAGATAGTTTTAAGACAGCCTAATTAAATAAGTGCATCTGGTAATACAATGTTTCAGATTGTGTATTTTATCAAAGTATTGAATGTTTTCGCACGAAGATGGATATTTTAGGCTTTGTCAACACTTTTTTTTAATCGGAGATTGATACAGTGAAGACTGTCGGGGTGGGAACATTGAAGCAAATTTGACTAACAGTCGTATCCCATAGGCTTCAGAGTATAACGTCCTTAAACGGAAGTACGTATCCCACATCACTCAACCATTACATGTTTAAACTGGCGGTCGTATCCCACATGCTATAGAGCAATACATGTTTAAACTGATGGTCGTATCCCACATCCTTCAGAGCATCACATGTTTTATAAGACAGTCGTATCCCACAGGCTGCAGAGCATAACATATTTAAACTGACGGTCGTATTCCAAATGCCTTAGAGCAATACACATTTAAAGTGACAGTAGTATCCCACAGGCTTTAGAGCAATACATGTTCAAACTAACGGTCGTACCCCCAGGCTTTAGAGCGTAATGTGTTCATACAAAAGATGTTACCGCTTCTGAGTTTTCTTGTGACAATTGTGTTTTTTTTTAATTTCTTCACTTTTGCATTGAAACTTGATTTTTTGTTGGCCTGGCAAGCATGCAGTCTATCTCTGCAATATATGGCGTTTCAAATTAATTTTGATTTGTAATCAACACCTATCAGAGTCTCATTTCTCCATCTTAATTACGCGTGTGATGAGAATTAAAATTGCTACTTAAACAATTTTAATATTATATTCAGTGGTTAGAGCGTACGCCCTGGATGCGGGATGTCGTGGGTTCGTACCCCGGCCGAGTCATAGCAAAGACTTCTAACAATGGTACTAACAGCTGCCTCCCCTGGCGCTGAAGATTAAAAGGTTAGTTCTAGGACTGGTCGTCCTGGTGTCAGGATACTGTGACTGAGTAGGACATCATGCTTCGAGTCTGCGATGTGATACCCCATTGCTAGACATCACTTTTAACTACCATACTGCAGATTTCGTTGCGATAACTGAAAAATTGTTAAAGCTACGCTAAAAATCTAAATCACAGACACATATAAACACACAACTAAATTGTGTACCGTTTGTCGTAGAATGTAACATGTATACGACAGTGCATGGGTGACATAATATCGAAAACAACAGGTCACAACAGAGTTCAATCACTGACATTTTGCATGATTCAGGTGAACTAATTATAAAATGTTAATACTTTATGCCTATGTTTTGTTACGTCGGGTTGTTTTAAGACATTTTTATGCATCTTCCTCGCTGGATACATACATGCGTTACAGATGCTCTACAGTCACGACAAATGTTAAGATCTGTTCATCCTGGGGATGGGAGGAAGGGGTTAGTTGCAGAAGAATATGAACATGAAATAGAACAAAATATGGAAATACATTGTTATGTATAACTATATTTTATATTTGACTTTTGTCCATCATTGTAGATTGCAAGAGTCATGTGTAAGCTACTTATTACATAGGGAAACTTTGACATTGATTGTAGAACATACTTTTAGATAATAATCATTTCTAAACAACATGTTTACTTGGATTTGACTTCTGGATCCTGGTTTTCCTCTTTGAAATAATTAGGTCTCTGAGTTGTTTCAGCGTTTGCTAAATTTGAAGTAAACAGACTTAAGTTTGTAAACGTATTTGATGGAAATTTCCATCCGGCGCATTTTGTTTGGTCATAGGTTATGTGACAGTGTATATAAAGTAGACTAAGTTCCTTTTAAAATATCAGTCCTTGTACAGTAAGTTTTAGTTTTTTTCAGATATAATTGGAGAGGAATATTTTTTTAAAAATCATTCATTGCAATTACTATGAGCTCAAAGAGATTTTGACTAAACACTTTTTGGATTATTTTTAATTCGTGACAATTTTTGGATGATATCGCTGTGATAAAGCGAGAGTTCGGGTAATTATTGCTAAGACAATTTCGCTACCACTTCATGCTCAGTAATAATTAATTTAGAAATGAAATACCTATGAATGTACAGAACATGATATTTTAGTATTTAAATTCAAACATTTAACAATTTGGAATTACTACAAACGATTCCTGTTTCAGTCTAAAATATTCAATTCTCAAGCATTTCTGTTTATCTTTAACTCATTGGATATGTAATAATCTACATTAGATTCTAAAATAGACGAATTCCAGAATTGTATAAAATTGGTCAGCTTGAAAGAAACTGGCCATTAGTAATGTAATTTTTGTATCCAAAATGTAGCACATTATGAATATGTATTTCGATGTCTGGAATGTAATTTCCTGTATCAATTAATACATATTTCAATAAGGCTTCTGTAAGGCTTTCAATGTGACAGTTCTTTCTTTACAGTTCAAACTCTCTCTGTATCCACAACGATGTAAAATAACACCGTCATCGCAAGTAGTGACACCTTCGTAAAGGAGGCTAGAGTTAGGTGTATTTATTTTGCACTGTTTCTTAACTGGCTTTTTTTTTAAAAAAAATTATTCATTACATGCTTTGGAAAATTGTATGTTCGTCTTGACCTTGTCTAAAATCAAGTTCATTTTCTATTTGCTCTGAATCATTTATTATTTTAATTCTATTTAAAAAATATTACATAACAAAGAGTTTCTATGAGTTTGGATTAACTACTAGGATTATTATCTAGGACTGAGTCACGGACATTCTGTTTGCTACATTTAATATTCTAATTATTGCTAAGATCTTATTTTGTAAACATTAGGAACCTTCTAGAAGGTTATTTTCCATTAGGTAATAGTTTCGTTTATAAGATGCTAATTGTAACCTGAGATCAAGCAGAGAACTATGAAATCTAGTTGTTTATTTTCGGTTCTGGAAAATATTCATTCGTGATTTTATTCACAATGCCGTATATTCCTTTCTATTATATTTTCACTTTGTGTTCGGAGAACTAAATTATTTGTTAAATTTTACAAAGCTTGTTGACCGCTCTGGTGGCCTAGTGGTTAGAGCGTCCGCCTCGGATATGGGAGGTCGCGGGTTTGAACACCTGCCGGGTCATACCAAAGACTTATAAAAATGGTACTAACATCTGGCTCGCTAGGCGATCGGTTTGAAGAAGTAAGTGTAAGGACTGGTCGACCTGGTGTCAACATAATGTGACTGGGTGGGGCATGATGCTCCTTACATGCGGCAAGATGCCCCAGTGCTAGACATCAATATAAAAACTGTCCCACTGGAGACATCGGAGAGATATGACTGAAAATTTGTTAAAGCTATGTTACATATGTAAATCACACACACACACACACACACACACACACAAAGCTTGCTACTTATTACTCTTTTATATTACTTTTTAAGACCATAGAGTCGCTATACTAGAACTATCTGTCACCTCTCTATTAGTCTGAGAGTGCCTGCCATTAAATTTAGCAGGATGAAAAGAACGTTTACGATAAATCATCATCCCATCATAATAGTTTGAAATTACCGGCCAAATTCATTTCGTAAGTTATGAGGGAAATCTTTTCATAAATGCACAATAATCCAAAAGTAGCGTGTTAGTCAATTAATACTTTATAATTCAGATGAATAGTTTAACCAGCTGATTCCTCTTAAATTATAGCTGATCATAACATTAAATGATTCATTACTGATATCAGAATATGAATGAAGGCCTTATTAACAGGAACCTCGTTCACATACATCCCGGCACGTGTTACAATAGCAATTAATTATATAAAAAAACAACCCAATAATTTAAATGGAAATTTGCATCAGATTGCTTTATAACCTTCTATGGTCATAATTATGGCTAGATCTTAAAATCGAATTATAGTCAACTTATTTATAACTTCGGAACAAGAAAGAAAATCAGATATACACTAAAACTCTATCATCAATCATGGACAAACGTCGAGCAACAATACAAATAAAGTATACAGAACAATATAATGAAATTGTCCTTTAGTTCAAAGGATACCTGAAGATCATCCCTATACCACAGACGGGTTGGTTCACAACCACCCCATGCGTGTGCAATATGCAGGCAGCTCGCATGCAGGTATCATTTTAAAAATATGTATTTTAATTAAACTGCTTAATCAGTGATAAAGAAAACTATTTTTTGTTCATGCGGCCAGCGAACGCAAGCATTCTGTTTTGTCCCCTATCCAAAAAGATTGGACACATTTACTTGTACCCATTACACGGATTTAGTTAGTATCATACATGGAACCAACGTCGCTACTTACCGCAGTAACTGGTTTTGACACAAATCTACAAAGTTCGGCGATTCCCGGAGAAAGCTCTAAAGAGCAGATTGTTCCTTCAAAATGGTCAGCTTTCTGTATTGTGTCAATACTTAGAAAACAAAATAGCCCTGTACATAATACTATGGTTGTGGACAAATGCAATTGAGGTAAACAGATTCACCATTTGGCACTTTGTACGTGCTACATTGAGTGAACACATATCAGTATTTCTAAATCGCCATGGTTTTTATTAATACACCCCGGATATATACCATGATAGTCATTATTTTCAGTCATTTTGTTACTCTTAAAATAATGAAAGACGCCGTTATTAATCTCCTTATTTAATAAAATATGTAATGAGCTTTTTAACTCTTCTATCACCTAACATTTTGCATTTTTATTTGTAAATTAGCTATTCACCAAATCTCGTTACTTTCACGAGTAAGTTTACAGAATACATATTTTTAGTAATTTGCTACAACTAAAATATGGAAACAATGTCAGGCGTTCTTCATTTTCAATTGTAATTTGTTGACTACCTCTGAGTGCATTAGAATCTCATTAGAATGTGATTTTGTATTTACTTAATTTCTTTTTTCAAACATTCTTGTTTGAGAGGGTTAATCCTGTACGTTTTTTTTTTCTTCTTTTTCACAGATCTATATTTCACAATCTCAACATCACTGTAGATTTTATTTGTTCTTGTATTAACACCTGGAAATAAGTGCTCATATTCAAGTAATAACTGTTTTAGTTCATTATTTTCTTGTTGCTGCAAATGTGACAATTTATAGTCCAGATTATTCATAATGTCTGAATTGCAAAGATTTATTACTCCAAACTCAACACAGTCCGATTGCATTCCCTCGCTTAAATTAATTACATGAATTACCTGGCTATCTATATCAACGAACTTGCACTCCTTTAATTTATTTTCATCCCCGGAGTATTATTATTGTAATTTAACTCATTTATTTTCTTCTTAATTTTGTAAGGGCCATATTATCTGATCTAACGAAAAGTTTGAAGAATGAGCAAGAGAGACAGAACTCTATCACCAGACTAAAGGTTCTCTCCATTGTAGCTCTGTCGTACCTTATTTTCGCTTCCCACTGGAATTGCTAAATGCTAAATTCAAGCATAACTGGCTGAACATTTTCAGCCATAAAATATAAACAGTGATCAGATTGGACAGATTAGGAAAGCCAAATTGAGTCAATTTTTGTTATCAGAGCTTTTTTCTATTGTTTTAGTTTTAATACTCCTCAAAGGAATTGCCCCTATGGATCTTATTAACGCACATATTATGACCAACAAGTACTGGTTACCTGACTTGGACTTAGGTAGGAAACACACACATAATTCTGCTGAATGGTTCGTCTGATGCAAGAATATGTTGCAGATGAGCCTTAGGTATCTTCTGGTTGGGTTTTCCTACCATTTGACATGTATATAAAAAAACTCTGCAGTATTTACAAAGATTACTTGTAGTTTTCGGCAAATAGAAGTGATTCAATATCTTGTGATAAGTCGTATTAATTCCTAAATGACCAGCCGCAGTAGCTTCATCGGCCAGACTAAGAATTTCCTGTCTGCACTATTTAGGAACCACAACTTGACAGTTCTATGACCACTATCACCAGCAGGTCCCTCAGGTGGTTTCCACTTTCTCATAATGACCAATTTTTAACGAAATAACAAACAGATACTTATGTGGCTGTGGTGTCACTAATGACCCTTGGAAGCGAACAGGAGATCTCAGGGTCTTTTTCCTGTTTGACGACAGTTAATTGTGGTTTGTAATCCTGATTAAAATAAAGAGCATTAGTAGGTAAAATAGGATCACTGTGATCAATACATTTTGACTGATCCAAACGAGAAGTAAAAGTGACCTCATCAAACGCCTGACCAATCCATGTGTCAGCTACGGGAATACTTTCCTGATTAACATTATTCTTACGAACTTTCGTTGTCATAGCTATAGATATTGTACAAGCTGGATATAAATCTGGAATTTCGTTTTCAGTAGGATCAAATTTCTGGTCCAACCAAGGCTTGTCATTTACAGGATGGATTAACCACAACCTTTTATCCAGCTAGGCATTTGCCTAGTAATAAAAGAATGCTGTCAGTGGGTAACGAAGTCAGTGGGTAACGAAAGTAATGTTCCGTCTGTCACAGGTCCTCAGACTAAGTCTATTACAAATTTACACAATAGAGAGGAGCATTAACAAAGTCACACTCTACTCCCTGAATAAAAGAAACTTTCATTAGAAGACTTCTCAGAATAAGTCATATTACTTTATAATAAAAGAACCTGAGAAGTTCCCGTGTCCCATAAAATTTAAATAGAGATAGGATTCGCCAAATCACCTTGAGTGATATAGAGCTCTTCGACATGAATGGTTCATAATTCTCCATAATAAATGCTGACTGATGTTTTTTTGACCTACCAAATGTGCTGTTTTTAATACATGACCGTGACATTGACCTCTTGGATATAACAGCATTTGGAGTAAGTCTGTCCTGATTCTGTTGCTTATTTTTCAATTTGTAACAATCATAAATAATGTGTTCAGTCTTCTTGAAATAGGTACACGTAGGAAAAAATGAGGACTTCTGATCAATCTTATCAGAAAAAATGATTTCTAAACATTGTTCCAGATAGAGACTTGAAAGAGCTCGTATTAGACTGAAATACATGTTTACCAGATTACGGTTGAGTGTAAGACTTACTGACAAAAGCAACTTCATGAGTTAAAGAATACTCGTCAGCAGTTTCTAAAGTTTCGACCTTATACTCTTCAAGATAATTCTTAACGTCACCATGGATACAGTTTTGAACTCTTCAACTAATATGAGTTTTTTTTTAGATTTTCGTAATCTTGATAAACGTTTTTTGATAAGCACCACCTTATCAAATGATCGTGCCTTTTCTTATGCAAATTCGACATAGCAGCTTCTTTTTATAGTTCCTGAGCTTTTACAGAGAAACGTTGGGTAGCAACTCATATCCCTTCAAGATATATTCCTAAACCATATCATAGTCTGCTCTCTGCTATAGTGACAGTTAAATGTAAATATCACTAGTTTTGCCGGTAAGTACACTTAATAATATTTGAGTCCAGTGCTATTTTTTGTCATTTCAAAATTTCAGCAATTTTTCTCAAAATAAAAAAAAAGTATTGATCGACTTCTGTTTCCAGAAATGGGCGTAGTAACTTGATATTTCTCTAAATTTCAAAACTGAGGACTGTTTTTCATATGCCAGCTCTAATTCCTTTAATCTAATTTTTAATTCCCATTTGGCCTTTTATCTTTGTATTTGCACTTGTATTAGCCTATCTTCTTTCATATTTCAAATTGCATTTGTCTTTGTTCTCTTTTCTTCTGGCATTGCCTTTCTCTCTCATCACTCTCCTTTTGCATCTTCGTCATTTCTACCTGAAACTGAACCTGTATTGACTCTAATTCCAACTTCTTTTAGCTGTGATTCTATTTTCAAAATTTCTAAGCACTACTTGGTACGATTCAAAACAATAATCTCTAATATAGATGCTAGTGCAAACAGCATGTTGGTTTCACTAAAGATTTCTAAACTTCGAAGTAATACCTGGGACATAGAAAATTCTAAAGCAAAGTGAATTCATATTTCACAAATAAAGTTTTCTGAATTGTTTTAGAGAAATTCGTAATCCAAGGACGAGCGCGCTATTTTCTGTTAGTAGTCTATGCTATTAAAAAAGTAACCAATAAAAGTGAAATTCAATAATCTCTGTAAAATTTAACAAATAAATTATTTCTTTAGAATGCAAAGTGAAAATGAGAAAAAAGGATATTACGGTATTGTAAATTAAATCTAAAAGCAATCCAAGAATTACAGATACAAGTCCTAGTAATTTAACACAGTATAGAATATAACTCAGTACAAGTCCAGAACAAATCCAATAACTGTAGGCGTTGACGAGTCTGTTATAGCTTCCAGTCTCATGGTGTGCCAAATGTCTTTTGTTGAATTACAGATGTATATTTCTAGGTTTGAATTCAGTATAAATTCCTGTGAATGTCTTTATCCAAGAATTTTATCAAAGCACGTTTGTATCTGCAGAGAAATAAATTACTTGAGTTCAATTATTTGAAGAAAACGATTCCAGCCCGAAATTTTATTATAATAAAACCGGACACAACATACAACATGATTCTGCTAAACCTTGAAGCATGAACGACCGATTCCTCACAGTTACAAGATTATAAAGTTCTCTACTTCACCTCAGGTCATAATTAGCATTATTTTAAAATCATTACCTAATGGAAAATAACCTTTTATACTGATCCTGATGTTTACAAACTTAAAACAATAACCTGTAAAATTCACATAAGAAAATCCAAAGCCCTGTCCCGAAAAACATATTTACTTCTACTATTAATAAAAATGATGATTTTAAAACATGCATATAGAGAATAACTCAAATCCAAACATATAGGGAGTAATTTAACTATTTTGTAGTTATTTTGTAATGAATTAAATATAAAGTCCGATTCGGTCAAGCAGAAATGAACTCAATTTCGGACAAGTTCAAATCTAACATACAATTTTACATTACAACAGCATACAATGATAAAAGCAAAAAAAATCAAATTAAATTTTATCTATTTATGTTAATAATAATTTATTAAAATATTTGCGTCGGATGTGTAAAGTATGTTGCCAAATAAAGGTGTATCATTATCGACATTGATATTCTTTAATGATGACATGCGATGTTAAGTAGTCAACATTTAAAAACTAAATAAAGTTAATTTAAAAACCAACAGCAACAGGAAGGATGGCAATAAAATTACACTTACATACTTCATAATTCAGCATACTGCATTTGTGTCCTAATTTAATTAATGACACAGAAGCTTGCCTATTATCATATGCTGAATAACTTGGAGTAGAAACATACCTATTACAAAATGACGACTAACTTGTAGCGGGCTTTTTGTGATCAGTATTATCATTTTGGAGATATGTAAAGATGAACCTTTTCGTAGATTGTTTCAGACAGTTCCAAGGGTTGATAAATCTTTGCAAATATGATTTCTTGTGGATTGTGGCAGACCGTTCCATGAGTCGATAAATATTGGTATGTACGATCGTTTAGCAAAGATGTTCTACACTGATATTGAATGATATTGTTTGAGTATCTCCGATTATAATTCACTGTGATTCGTGAGCAAGGATTTCAGTAAATTAGTTATGTAATCCGGAACCTGGTTGCTGACAACTTTATAAAACCTACAGAGGTTTATTATCATGGGCGTTATGCGAGAGTAGACCACCCATTTTTGAAATAAAGCTGTTCTCTCTTAGCAAATGCTCGTTGCCCAGAAAATGTTTAAATTGAAATCAATGATAATAGCAATAACTATACGTTGTCCAGAGGAAAATTCTGATTGTTGCTAAATTAAGAGGCAATGCGAAACAGTACATACTTACAAACTACTATCAAGCAGTGTAGGTGTTGGATTGGATATTTACGTCTTCTCTTAGTTTCTAAAATAACAATTAAGACACTCGAATTCCTAGTACAATCTCCTTATGGCATATTAAGTAGGCTGCATATGGACTCAGACATAAAGCCATCGATATAAAATCAATCATCAAGTTTGCCACTGCGTCCCTAGGTCAGGAAACACCAACACAATGAATCATTTATTGATCCTCATTTATTACTCTACAGTACCAAAAACACGCTTTACTGTGGTATGGACGACTATTGATATAGTCGTTTATATCATACGAGTCACATAATTACACATACTAAATTAAGCCATATATATAATTTGAGTATTTTGGGAGACTGGCAATTTTTTGAGTAGCACACAACAGTGCTGGCATTTAAATTTCTTGCGATGTGTTCATGCGTTTAAAATGTTAAAGTTTTCAGAGATGTTCTCTTGTAGGGTAATGGGATGCTTAAACCTGGGTGGGGGTTTTACTGCTTACAACTATATTAAACCTTAAAATAATATAGTAATGTGCAACAGCTGCAACTGTATTGAATATTTCATCGTTTTCTCGCAACGCAGGACAGTGACATACACATTCTTTGTTGTAATCAGAACCTTGAAATGCCTTACATTATTCTAAAAAGAATTTCTGAGGAGTTCAGATCTAATGTCCGTATGGAATTCATCGGCAATCGGATCTGTGATAAACATATTAATTAAATTTAATTGTCTTTTCTGAATCGATTTTTCAAATTGGGGCAAAACTCAAAGATTTTTAACTTTGAATCTCTTGCATTCTGAGTTTAAGATTCTATTTAAAGATGTAGAGAGTGTGTGTGTGTGTGTGTGTGTGTGTCTGTGTGTGTGTGTGTGTGTGTGTGTGTATGTGTTAGTCTTTAATATTTTTAACGTAGCTTACAAATATTTAGTAATGTCGCTACGATGTTTGCAGTGTGGAAGTTTATACTGATATCTATCACTAGGACATCACGCCGCAGATATGCATTATCATGACCCGCCCAGTCACGTTACCCTGACACAGGCCGATCAGTATTAACACGAATATCTTAATGCTGGAAAAACGATTTAGAATTAAACGACTACTATGTATCGTAAACTGTCACGGAGAGCTGGCTAGACTCAGTGGTTAGGATGCCTGACTCGCCAGGGAGACAGTCTGGATCAGCAACTGTGCTGTGTCCTTGGGAAAGCAACTTTACTCCTATTACCTCGGCACTATATAACTTACTTGTTCTTCTGTGTCGTAAAGAACCAAACATCCCAGACAAATCAAACAGTCACAGACTTCAGCAGTGGCAAAGGCCGGTAAATTTTGTGTCACAGACTAAAAGTATTACTGAAATTCGAAAATACTAAGAAACTTTAGCACAAACTAAACATATAATGTTAACATTATGGCTTGGTCTAATGTAGTTCTATAATTCCACAACCATCACGGCCTTTATCGGAGAAATCGGTAGTAAAATTACAAAAAGTAATGGACTTGAACGAAAGCTGAAGACTAACTTCTGAATGAAATCATCAACTACGGCTGAAACTTAATGTAAAAAATTAAGTTCTGAATCTAATATAAAACTTTGTGGAGATAGAAAATTCCAGAAAAAAATATTATATTGCTGTAAATAGGCGAAATTCTAACTTTTCTAAACTAATACGGTAGTGACTACAAAACTTCTTCAAAATAGGCAAGCTAATAAACACTAAACTTATGTCATTGGTAATAAGCTGTTCATACTCAATTTATTTTCAAATATCATTTAAAATAAAATTTAACATTATATAGTAGATAACTGCTCAGAAGCTAATTTTAATATCAAGTCTTATACGAATATTTATTCAGCGAAACCAGTGTAATTATAGTGACTTAAAATGTACCTCACATTGAACATTAACAAGTATCATTTGTCTTTACTCTCATCTCCATTGCGTATTTGCTTCTTTCTTAACAAACTCAAGATTCAAACAAATATTCTCGTTTGATTTTGAAATGTAATTTTTTTATTGAATGATTCTTTACAGGCTTAAAAGATCTCAATGATGTAAACGTGTCTCTAATTTCTTCTTTGTATCGGCTTCTGTTAATCGTGCGAATTCTGCCAAGTTTCCGGATATAGTAGCAATGAGCTTATATTCCTGCTTTCAAGACTGACCAAGTTAATTCAGTTATGTAGAAGTGATTTCATCATCAATTATTGTCATTAGGAAATATTGACTTATATTGCACTCTCGGAAAAGCCGTTCTATGACAATGACTTATTGATTGCATGAACTGGTCTCCCTTTGACAAAAGGGGAGTGTTATCTCTTCAAAACTTTTAAATTTACTGGATTATCTATAACATGTTTGGAGTAACCCATTCTGTTTTGAGTATTGACGTCACTGCTTGGTACGATGACAAGAATATACATTGAAAAAGAAAAGTGATGACATTCTTACCACAAAGATTTACATCATATCTTTGTTACATTATCTGAGTACTGTTTTTCTCAAGTAACACTGGACTTTGAAATAGTGTCTTCAAATGTCAGTTTTTCTGAAAACTAAACTAGATTTGAGATATGTTTTCTGCGTGATACTATACTTCATGTGTTTTCTCGACATTATACTATCGTATCCAAGGGATGATATTCAATTTAGATTCAGTAATGTTTCTTAGTAATAGTAAGGTATTGTCCAAAATGGAAAAACAAAACCATAAGTGGCTTTGATCCAGGTGTTTCATAACTCGATTGTTTAAATGTCATCAGTCTGCATATGAATTTATTGTGCTAGATTAGAAAATATACCAAACTGCTACGTGAGAGAGGGTGGGGTAGGATTGGGGTCTTTTATGTGTAATGAATTCGATTAAGAACTACCGATTGAATAATGTATTGACAAAAATGAGAGTGCTGGTTTCTGCATAGTCGGTATATTTTATTACTTTCTATTCTCCTTGTATTATACGTAGTTTGTCTTGACAACAGATAAAAGTGTAAAGTTTTCCTCAGCTGCATTCGTCGAACTTTCGATGAAGAATAAAAAGTAAATATAATTCAAATAAGAGTCAATTACGCCAGCCACACAAACAATTTCAATACAAGATACAAAGGCCCTACGAACATGATTCAAATAACATATCCAAATTTTGTGACCAAAGGAAAAAGGGCATTGAATCAAACGTTTTGGTGTCGCCTTAGACGCATTTGTAGCAAGCTTATTGCATGTAAAACAAATCCTTCACAATAACGACAACCTTGTATTGAGGTCACTGGAACTAGCAGGGAAAACATTTTCTTCAAGCCAGACTCACTTAGGTATTCGACATTGTTTATTATGTTCAGTCTTGTGCTGTTAGTACCTTAGTAAATCACATTGTGTAGTTAGCCCCTTGTCATGTCACATTATGTAGTTAGTCCTGTGACATGTCTCGTGTAGTTAGCTCCTTGTCATGTCACATTGTGTAGTTAGCCCCTTGTCATGTCACATTATGTAGTTCGTCCTGTGTCATGTCACCTTATGTAGTTCGTCCTGTAGCATGTCTCACGTAGTTAACCCCTTGTCATGTCACATTATGTAGTTAGTCCGGTGTCATGTCACATTATGTATGAAGCCCTTTGTCATGTCACAATATACAGTTAGTCCCTTACGATATCACACTGTAGTTAGCCCCTTGTCATGTCACGCTATGTAGCTATTCCCGTGAATGTTTCATTATGTAGTTAGCACCTTCATATGTCTCATTATGCAGTTAGACCCATGCTATGTCACATTATGTAGTTAGCCCTGTGATACATTTTATTATGTAGTTAGTACCTTCACAATTCACATTATGTAGTTAGCCCCTTGTCATGTCATGCTATGTATTATTCCCGTGACATGTTGCATTATGTGGCTAGCACCTTCATATGTCTCATTATGTAGTTAGTCCCATGATATGTCACTTTATTTAGTTAGCCCTTGACAGGTCACATTATAAAGTTACTCCAGTGGCATGTCTCATTATCAAGTTCAACAATCAGATACCGCGAGCCTAAAACGATTGTCCAGCATGTACTTTGCTTACGTCAATGAAGATCTATATATTTCTCACAAAAATCGTATATATTGCATATTTTCCTGATCCTGTATCGCATTTTATGTTAAGACAGTAACGTACGATTTATATAATATTTTGATACAACATTGAACCTTAAATGAAACAGATTATCAATCAAAACGATCCGCAATGAGGCTTTTTGAAATCACATTTAGACTAAAAGACCATCCCTTAAAAAACGACGCACGTAAGAAGAATACAAAGTTGAAAATATAATTGTTAAAAAGTGAATAGCGTTTCTACATATATTGAAAAGAAAAGACTGGTGATGTCATTGAACATTTATTGATGTTAGACATACCACCTAAATATGGACAGGAAATAAGCGAAAGTACAAAATGAATATCTGAAAGGATTGAATATTTAACAATTCGCGTTTGCAAATTTCACCTGCTAAAGGGACACTCATACATATGCTTGCCTGAATGTAATAAGAACAAACACGTTTGTGTTAATATGAAATGCTTTCCCGGCAAGATTACCAACAACGCCAATAGCTTTATCTTTGACAACATCAGCAGCCTTCATCGCAAATTGTTTTGCTAACGGTCCTGCCTTTGGAGCAATCCTTGTGACTAAATCTCTGACAACATCACCGACTCCATCTCCGTAAACAACCTCGTATACTGGTAATAGTGAGTTTACTACTCTAACCATTCTTGGTCTGCGAAAAGAATCGTGTAGTATCATTTTATTTAATTATTGTTTCTCTAACTAAAATTATTAGTCGCTGTAATAACCGTCTGCGAGTTCGTTAATAAGTTCTCGATAGATGTGAGAATCCATGATGCCGCCGCGAAATAGTCGGTGACAGATATCAGCAGCTTCATTAATTATTTCCAGAGAGTTATTTCCGGCACGTTTTCCTCCGATGAGAACTTCTAGCCGCGATACATCATTGATAACATTATCAGGGCAAACAGCTAGACCAGATCCGGTTTTTGGTTGTTGTTCTGCAATTCTTGGGGCTAAAACATCTTGCGGTAAACTTTCAGGAGACGTTGTTAAACCAATTATCGGCGATCTAGTTGGCTTGGATTTTTGACCACGTGGACCTTGTTCAGATGCAACCTCATATTCACTTAACGGGACTAGGTCAGTATCTGCTATCCTCCGCCGTTGTTGTTGTAAAGGTGTAGAAGATTTCTGCTGGGAGGATTCTAGTTGTTCTACCTGTTCGTTATAAACTTCTTTTACTTCTTCAAGGAGACCTCTGTATTCTAAATCATCATCTCTGGCCTGTTTTTTTGTTTTTATATATACGATATATCCATTTAATAAAATTATCATCATTCACGGTTTCAAAACCGGGTTTTAAGATACTAGATTTATTAAATATACCAATTAATTTTTTTCTGGGCAGTTCTTCTCTTGGAGTTTTTCTGATATCTTCAACAAACCCTTCTCTAAATTTTGCAACCAGTCCAGTATTTTCCGCTATTGGTTTGGACGCGAGTTCAGTACGAATTTCCCCAATACCTTCAAGTATTTCTCCGACGGCGGATGGAGGTTGAGTTGCTGGATCTCGTAAAATCTTTTTTATTTGTTTGGTTCTTCTAGCAATCTTTTCAGTCCGCGTAGCAGTTTGTTTTATCGTTGGAAGAATACCTTGTTTTCGTTGTTCTTCTTGTTCTCGCAGCATCCGTCTCCATTCCGCAACATCCGCCACATCTTCAAAAGTCTTAGGCTCTCCCAGTAAAGCTCGCTCAGTGACCACCGCAGCTTTTTCAGTGGCTGTTGTAACGGGTTTAAATAATTCTTCTGCACCTGTTGCAAATTCAACTTGTGCTAGCTGCCGTGCTTGTAATTTTTCTCTGACACTATCACGAACAGGAAGAAATTTTTTTATTGCTTCTAGTCGCTCTCGAGCTAGTTTAGCAGAATGTGATTCTCCAATGTTGGCCATTATTGTTAACTTAAATTTTTAATTCACAACAGAAATCCTAAAATGATTAGCAGCAGAGAGACTACGCCACCAACGTCGTCGTCGACGTCACCCCGCGAAGAAACTATTTTTTATAGTGAGTTATCGCCGTGAAATAACCCTTCCGGCCAGAAAAGAGGATTTAGTCATCATAGTTTCTGGCTAGAAGGGTTATTTTTGTGAAATAAGCCTTCTATCAGAAAAGTTTTTGATAGGGGTTCTGTTGAAACGAAACAGTTGGTGGGCTCAGTCTCTCTGCTGCTCGAGTGTGTTCCCAAAACCTATAAATAGGAGTGAGATCCGATATTTTGGCAATTGCGGTTCTACTGGATTCCAGTAAAGGTCTCAAGACCAAGCAAAAAGTCTCAGCTGATAATTTATTTCAAGCCTTAATAGCAAGGT
Source organism: Sinohyriopsis cumingii (assembly GCA_028554795.2). Lineage (NCBI taxonomy): Eukaryota > Metazoa > Mollusca > Bivalvia > Unionida > Unionidae > Sinohyriopsis > Sinohyriopsis cumingii. Next base: position 15,720,768 of record CM068830.1, read on the forward strand.
AGACTAGTTACTACCGACACATTACATTTAGTACTCATAATGACTACTATAAAGTTTCTCTGAAATTGTTTCAACATTTATTTCCTCGTTATATCAGATAAAAACTCCCATAGAGGGATTTAGATGACGACACTGTCACTGTGTCGTCATCAACACAACCGTCTGCTATCCATTGGAAATTTAGTATTCCGACTGGCATCATCGAATTTCCTACTCAATTTCATGTCTCATTTTGAAATCACAAATTTCCATCCATTTTGTATCGTTGTGTCATTCAGCTGTCGAAATAATATACCCGACACAACGACATGCTTTGTTGCTACAAAACGACACACATTGTCGCATTCAACTCGAGCGACACACTATCGACATCCGGTTTCAGACTGTGTCGCTCAAACGACACACTGTGTCTCAGCCAACAAACGCGACACTCTAGTAATATCCGGTTCCAGACTGTGCCTCTAACATATTTACCATTGGACTCTAAAACACAAACCCGGGCCTGGTTCCGAACCTTGATTGGGTGCACAAAATCATTACCACTTCGGTACGTTATATGAACAAATTTTGAGATAATTAGCTTCTTTTTCTGTATAAGATTCGTTTGGGAATTGGGATTATCTGAGTTAGAGATCATTTGACTTAGAACAAATGGAACATTTATGCTGATTTTCACATGCAATTTAACAATGAAATTATTGTTGTTATTTCAACATGCTTTATGAAATATCTATTCTGAAAATTGGCAAATATTATAATTCACTACTCTGAGCATAAGATTTTGTGAAAAAGCACATTCAACCCTGGAAGACATATAATAAACTGTGTTGACTATTTATATTTGTTTTGTTTTGTGCTTTTATGATCTATATAAGAACTTTTATAGTGAACACACATTTCTTGACACTACAATACACTGGAGAGGTCTTGTAACTGAAAAAGGTGTGAGCTGTCCATCTATTCGATTTTATTTGACCTTGACCCTTGGCACGTTACAATATACTATATGAAATAATCAAACAAGTCGGTGTCTTTATTGCTTTCTCATATGATGTTTTCTGTCAAAACAGACCCCGAAGGTTTCAACAGCACTGTGGATAATGGCACCATCAGTGAGTTAGAAGATCAGTTAATCGACACAAGGGTAAGAGAGGTAAAGTATACACCGCATTTTCTAAACTCATCTGACCTTAAAGATAACTTGCGGTATAGTTTCTAAACTCATCTGACCTTAAGGTCTAGTCAGCTTATGGTATAGTGACTAAACCCATCTTGTCCTTAAGGTCCAGTCAGCTTATCGTATAGTCTGACGTGTTTTCTAAACTTATCTGACCTTAAGGTCCAGTCAGCTTATCGTATAGTCTGACGTGTTTTCTAAACTCATCTGACCTTAAGGTCCAGTCAGCTTATCGTATAGTCTGACGTGTTTTCTAAACTCATCTGACCTTAAGGTCCAGTCAGCTTATCGTATAGTCTGACGTGTTTTCTAAACTTATCTGACCTTAAGGTCCAGTCAGCTTATCGTATAGTCTGACGTGTTTTCTAAACTCATCTGACCTTAAGGTCCAGTCAGCTTATCGTATAGTCTGACGTGTTTTCTAAACTTATCTGACCTTAAGGTCCAGTCAGCTTATCGTATAGTCTGACGTGTTTTCTAAACTTATCTGACCTTATGGTCCAGTAAGCTTGTGGTATAATCTGACCTTAAGGTCCAGTCAGCTTATCGTATAGTCTGACGTGTGTTCTAAACTTATCTGACGTGAAGGTCCAGTCAGCTTATCGTATAGTCTGACGTGTTTTCTAAACTTATCTGACCTTAAGGTCCAGTCAGCTTATCGTATAGTCTGACGTGTTTTCTAAACTTATCTGACCTTAAGGTCCAGTCAGCTTATCGTATAGTCTGACGTGTTTTCTAAACTCATCTGACCTTAAGGTCCAGTCAGCTTATCGTATAGTCTGACGTGTTTTCTAAACTCATCTGACCTTAAGGTCCAGTCAGCTTATCGTATAGTCTGACGTGTTTTCTAAACTTATCTGACCTTAAGGTCCAGTCAGCTTATCGTATAGTCTGACGTGTTTTCTAAACTCATCTGACCTTAAGGTCCAGTCAGCTTATCGTATAGTCTGACGTGTTTTCTAAACTTATCTGACCTTATGGTCCAGTAAGCTTTTGGTATAATCTGACCTTAAGGTCCAGTCAGCTTATCGTATAGTCTGACGTGTGTTCTAAACTTATCTGACGTGAAGGTCCAGTCAGCTTATCGTATAGTCTGACGTGTTTTCTAAACTTATCTGACCTTAAGGTCCAGTCAGCTTATCGTATAGTCTGACGTGTTTTCTAAACTTATCTGACCTTATGGTCCAGTAAGCTTGTGGTATAATCTGACCTTAAGGTCCAGTCAGCTTATCGTATAGTCTGACGTGTGTTCTAAACTTATCTGACGTGAAGGTCCAGTCAGCTTATCGTATAGTCTGACGTGTTTTCTAAACTTATCTGAACTTAAGGTCCAGTCAGCTTATCGTATAGTCTGACGTGTTTTCTAAACTTATCTGACCTTAAGGTCCAGTCAGCTTATCGTATAGTCTGACGTGTTTTCTAAACTTATCTGACGTGAAAGTCCAGTCAGCTTGTTGTATAGTCTGGCGTGTGTTCTAAACTCATCTGACCTTAAGGTCCAGTAAGCTTGTGGTATAATCTGACCTTAAGGTCCAGTCAGCTTGTGGTATAGTCTGACGTGTATTTTAAATACATAAGTCTTCGGTCATTTATCACTACTTGCAATTTTCAGAATCCACGTAGCTATATATTTTCAAATTTTAGCATGGTGCTTATTGCAGCCACCGTTACCAAAATGGGAAACAGCAAATCAAAAATACTAATAAAAACCCGGTTGATATAAATTAATAAAATTTCAATGAAACTATTATGTTATAAAAGTCTTTCAAGTAATGATGTCAAACCACATTCAAGTATCTCTTTTTAGGCCTTTCAGGTAAAATTGATATGATGCAAGAATACATTTAAGTATCTCGTTTTAGGCCTTTCAGGTAAAACTGATATGATGCTTGAACACATTAAGTATCTCGTTTTAGGCCTTTCAGGTAAAATTGATATGATGCAAGAACACATTTAAGTATCTCGTTTTAGGCCTTTGAAGTAAATCGATATGATGCAAGACCACTTTCAGATATCTCTTTAGTTATCAAAAATATTACAATACTGAACAACCTTTAATAAAATATAGTTCAACAGAATGTGGTCCAAATTAAACTGAGGGCACCTTGTTATTCAGCTATTCATGTCATCAAATATGTTCAGAATATGTCCATTTGCCATTTAATATATTCAACTATGTCCAGCTGCCATCCAGTATATTCAAACGATGTCCGGCTGTCATCGAATATATTCCAACAATATCAGCTGCCATTGATATTGTTCAGACGATGCCAGTTGGCATTGATAATGGTCAGACGATGCCACTTGGCATGAAATATGGTTATGGACATCAGAATAAGGTACAAAATAATTAACAACTTCTCAGTAATGGTTAATAAGAAATAGACCATATTTGACAGAAAGCAGCCTTACATTAGAGTCTTTACTTATTTTTGTAAATGTTATTTATACATCTTATTGCACCCCATAGATCCAGATTATTTGACTCAATGCCCTAACATTTGACATTTGGCGATGCGAGCTAAGTGAGTGATCAAATGTCCTCTTGGATGTTTAAACTTTAATTTACATTTATAAAACTTTTAATCATAGTGGTTTAGTTTTCGACTGAGTAACTTACTGCAGGTAATAAAACGTTCTCATTGACGGAAAACATATGAACAAAGCAGTTGTATACAAAAGGCAATATCTTTGCTTTGGAGAGAAAATTGGTTTTGTTTACCTTTTTCCATCTTGGAACTTCAAGTAAATATTTATCCATATATATATATATATATATATATATATATATATATATATATATATATATATATATATATATAAGAACATGAGGCATAATCGTATTAGTTCTTCATTGCCAAGGAGAACGTAACCTATGTAAGTAAATGTGAAAATCTACTGCACACTCTTCTGTTTGTCCGATATGAATACGTTCTTAAAGTCAAGAAGAAGACAGGAAAAATAAAAATAAAATATTTTAAACTTTATGATGGAATTTATCTTTTTGTTAACAATGCAAATTTTGTATATGAAGTACATAATTCACTGATAATAGAACAGAACAGAATAAAAGTTTGTTTAAATAAAATCATTACTATGCCAAATATTATTTCTTTTCCCAGTTAATGGGGCCACTAATCCTTGCTGGAGCATTTCACTGCCTAATCGGTGCTACTGGACTGGTCGGACTGCTACTGCGCTTCATCGGTCCGATCACTATTGTACCGACAATATTTCTAATTGGGATCTACATAGTGAAACCAGTACTCGAGTACACTGAAGTGCACTGGGGAATATCAACTCTGTAAGGATCTATCTTTAGAATTGTCACAGTATGTTGCATACTGTGGGCATCATACAGGGTTTGCAATATGTTTCCCGGTACAGTCACATAATTTCATCCATGTTGAATATGTATGAATAAGTGTGTGACTATACCTGATTATATGTATGATTTTGTATTTAGTTTTCTTTTCTTAAAATAACCACTTACAAAAATTTAGGACCAAATGGCAGATGGGTCAGTTCTCGTTAAAGAAAGTTTGTTATTATTATTGTATTATTATTGTTATTATTATTATTATTATTATTAGTAGTAGTAGTAGTAGTAGTAGCAGTAGTAGTAGAATTATGCAAAAGCTACCAGAGCACTAGGACAGTGTTTGAACCACCAGTTCACATTCTTACCTCAGTGCCTCGATAACAGTTTCAAAACCGCAAATGGTACACGACTTTTACGTTATCGTTTACTTTATGTAGGCATTTGATTTGAAGAACCTAGTACAAGGGGAGATAATGAGGAAAAAGGAAAGAACGAAAAGAAACAAGTGTACTAAATCAACACGGGCAAATCCGATGCTTGAGTAGTGTTGTCGTCACAAAATCTAGCCATCAAACCAGTGAACAAAGACCTAGTCGTTCATTCGTACATGATGAGGTCAATTTAAACAGACTATGGGTTATTCACTTTTTTTTAACCAAAATTTAAATAAATAATAATAAATAAATAACAAACTAAAGTTATGTTTCTCTCTCTCTGTCTCTCTGTATGTATGTATGTATGTATGTATGATTTTTATTATTATTATTATTATTATTATATTATTATTATTATAATATTAACAATGCAAAATGCATGTATGTATGTATGTATGTATGTATGTATGTATGTATTTAGTTCATATTTTTCTTTTAGTACTAATTATTTGATCATAAAATGATTACGATGAAAACGTTTCTATTCACAATCGTTTGTAAGAGCACTAAGAAAATATGTTAAACCCTTCGGGTCAAAAGTCTTCCCTCGTGCACAGGCAAACATTCATATACATGTTTCAGTATTCATCCCCTGCACAAAGCAATTGACGACACTTTTGTCCCCATTCTCCCTAAAGTAGATAGTTTTAAGGTGATCTTTTTAATCGGGGCATCTTAAGAAAATACCAAGGCATATTTACCGCTACAATGGCCTAGTGGTTAGAGCGTCCGCCTCGGATGTGGGAGGTCGCAGGTTCGAACCCCGTCGAAGTCACACAAAATACTTATTAAAATGGTACGAACAGCTCCCTCGCTTGACACTCAGCATTAAGAGTTTAGTTTTAGGACTGGTTGGCCTGCTGTCGGGATAATGTGACTAGATGGTACATCATGTTACATGACTGCGGCGTGATGCCCCAGTGCTATACATCACTATAAGCTGCCACAATGCAGACCTCGAAGTGATATGACTGAAAAATTGTTAAAGCCACTTTAAAAGTCCAAATCACACACACACACCCACACCAACATACATTCTTCTGCATCAACTTTATCAGATACATATATGCTGACACTCGGCATATATGTAAGCCAATGGAGAGTGCTCATGGAAAATAAAGAAGGACGGGTCGTCAATTATGTTTAAAGTCCCAAGCCATCTTAACGTGCAAAAGTTGTATGTGATAAAACATCTGAATATTACTATACCTTAAAAGATATTGGTCATAACCATTGTTGGCTGCCATTAAACTAGATAAAATCGATGCTTCATCACACTGTGAGCCATGTAATTTCCCCTTAAACTGAGAAATCTGGCCATTATTTTTTTACGAACGAATGAATCCGAAGCTCGTCGGTGACATCTGTGGGTTAGCCGATTTCAGTCGAAAATTGGAACACAAGATTTGATGACGTAACCGTCGCAAAGATAAGAAGCCAACAGCAGGCTATGTTGGATAAGGTAGTTGATCTTTATGTGATACGGTATTGACGTTTTGCATATGATATTGATACAGTACTCGGCCTAATATTTACGTGTATTTTCCTTCAATATGGAAATCCAAAACTACTGGGTTCGCCTTCAGCCCATGTACGCACTTTAAAGTATCCCAACGTCCCATCTGTTAAGTAGTATTTACCCGAGTCTTATCTGTATCTAATGCATGCTTTTCTTCTCAGAACCGCTTTAAAAAGCGGACCCGTCTCTTCATTCACTCTCCAACCAATGTGTTCGCCATGTGCGATTGATAATGTTAATTGATTAGTCACTAACATACTTTGTCGAATGATTCGCATAACTACTTTTGTAGTAATTCAGAAAAAGAATGGAATTACTATCGACTTCCGGGACTAAATTCAGAATTGGCATCTCTTAATTCTAAGCAGCATATTTGAACGTCGTTTAAGTCTATCATCTTAAATATTTCAAAGAATGTTTCATGTCAGATATTTTTTTTTAATAAATCATTTTCTTCCCTCCAAACTTTAGTTCGATTGGAAGAATGGTGAAATTTATGAAAAATGCAGCATTGTGCTTTAAAACCCATAACCCTAGTGTAATATGCATTATTTCCTCAGTGTAGAACACTGGAGTGTTTTTTTTCAGGAACTCTTTCGCTACGTATGTTGAAGTATATCGAGACATCACTGATTGTGAGATCATCTAAATCTGTCAAGATCAGACTTTCCGGCTCTTCTTGAAACGAAACGGTTTTGATTATTTCTATCTTTAGGAGAAGAATTTATATCCATATATTACCTTGTCCTCAGAGAACCCTCCTATCACACCCTTTCGCCTTGCGGCATTTCGGTAGAATCTTGAAACAAAAACATGCAATGGGGATATATACAAAATGCAATTTGACGTCATGTTTAGTCAGTAATGTTTCTAAAACACATAAATGTGTTATGTTTCAAATTGGCTCAATATTAACTGCGAGATGTATTTAGCCACCAGACCACGTCTGTCAGATGTCAAAGATAAATGAAATTCGTCAAACACTACAGATTTATCAAAACCCAAATATCAGTTTTATTCATGTTGAACCTGGCTGAGAAATCATTGTTTCTGACGATCGGTGATTTATCTTGCACATAATCACAAGCACCCCTTGTGCTCTAAATGCTCTTTTAAAATATAAAATGAGTTTATTTACTTTCCCTACTCTTAAAAAATTGCTTTATCATATGATAATTCTGTAAATAATTTTCCAGGACATTTGGAGTATCAGTTATATTATCTCTGTATCTGGGATCAAGACCAATGCTAATACCCATGTACACGAGAAAGAAGGGATGCCATTATATTCGCTATCCACTACATCGAGTGTTTGCGGTAAGTCTTGTTCTTTGAACTCATCATGCGATTTTAGTTTTATTTCATCTGAAAATATCTTAATGAAAAAGAAAATAATTGTATTGTCTCTTTGTGGAGTTTGCAAATGCATTTGATTATATTGATCACAAGAAACCATTGAAAAGGTAATAAAGAAAGGAGTGGATGGAACATGTGTACTTACATTAATTTATAACCCTAAAACTTGTGTTCATGTAGGCCAAGTATATACACCCCTTCTTGTAAATGAAACATTGAAACAGACAGGAATATAGTCTTAGTCCAGTTATATCTAAAGTTTTAATAAGACAGTTAGAAAAGATATCTTACATTTTTTAACAAATCCAGTTTAAATTTTTGTACAAGGTACACGTTCCTTACAAAAAAGAAAAGTATTGCGTAGTAAGTGGGGATATAAATGCTGTTTTTGAAAATTTTCAAGTCAATTAAGAGCTCGTAATACATCAGTTCATAGTCTGCATCTACATAAATATTTAAAGTTTGATTCGGTGTCATTAGTAACACGATCTGAAACGAACTGAGCCAAATGTTGCCTTTGGTTCTGATGAATGCAAATATTCAATGACCTATTTAATTACATTGTAGGCATTTGGAACTGTCCTAAATAGTGTCAGATTGAATAAATATTGATTGACAAAGTTTGAAAAAAAATGTTGCTATTACTGACTCATGTTGGCATCATTGGTTTTCCTTTAAATCGATGATATTCTCATTTTCACTTTCTAAATCGTGGCTTTTAATATTTTCACATTATCTCTGTATTGTTCATTATTACTACAGAATAGTTTCACATTATCTCTATATTGTTCAGTATTACTACAGAATACTTTCACATTATCTCTATATTGTTCAGTATTACTACAGAAGTAATGTTGCATCAGAAGAATGTTACTGAGAGTTTTAGACAACAAGTAAAACTTGTATTAGCACTTTTGTACATATTTTGCACATCCCACGAACAAAAAAAAAACATAATTTTTTCCCAAACAAAGACATAATTGATTGATTGGATCCAAGTTACAGCTTTTCCAGTAGTGATTGAATCATTGCTGGACCAAACACCTCATCAATATACAGAAACTAAAATCACCTTTTTGTGCTGCTTTCGTTAATGCAGCATAGCAATATAACCACCACCAAGTCCTTGCGAGTACTTCTCAAAACAAGCCAGATGCAAGGAATGTCAGTGTATTAATTCTTAAAGTTTAGTGTGCGTCTAGTGCTCACTGAATGTGTATTGGGTTCTGAAAACTGCTGCCGTTAGCCTGTCCTTGTATGCTGTATCAGAACACCCCTCACATGCATGCTGGGAAAATCAAGATTGATATCAGTTTAATGTTAGATTTATTGATGAAGCGCTAATGCACCGTTATCTTCTTCATCAACAATTCTCTACGTTGCTCTTCCTCTCCTCTCTGTCAGGCTGTCTCTCTCATGATGTAGTCATCAAATAAAAACAATTCCATTTCTCTAATTGTCATTCATCGATTGATCAGTTGCTTATGGGGTAATACTATTATGCCGTTACCATTTCGTACTCAGGAGTATGTCCTTCTATTACTTCAGCCATGAGTTCAATGCTAAATGTGTAGTCATAAAGAAATAGCACACGGATACAATGGATAATGATCAGTTAATATTTGGATATCCACTTCTTTCCTTACACTATAAACTTTATGTCTTCTGTAACAGTGTTTGGCACGTAATCAGCCCGTGGTTCAAAATTCCTTACGTTTTCACTCATGATACCTTTCTCTAATTTAGTTATCACAGAGGTAACCGCACATGCTTGTGTATAGGAAACTGATGTTGTCATTTAGCGTGAGAACATCATAACTTCTGCATGACATGATATCATGTTCTCGATTATACTACTCACATTGATAGCCACTACTTGGGTTGAAGTTTGGTATTCGAAAATGAAATGTTTGCCAGCTTTAGTGCTACCAGTTGTGCGAGTGAGAAAATGAAATTTAACTCTCTCAGGTATCTGCTTAGGAGCTATATAATGTCGCACATCTACATTTCCTGTACTGAAAAGCCTTTCAAAGAAACCATAAAACGCTCACGCTAACGGCTATCAAAATTGTTATACAAACGTATTTGTAATGGACCTGTTCATCTGAAGGTTTGCATACATCATTCACATAGGTCGACTTTGTTTTTCAAGTTTGACTTATAATTGCAACCCTGTGCACTATCGTCATTATGATGAGTTGAAAACATAATCCAGGTTGTTTGTGTACCTTGTTGAAGTCTTGTTCGCTGTCATTGATTCATGTAGTCATGCATCGAAGTCCTGTCTTAGAAAGAAGCTTTTAGTTTTAATTAAACTCTAATTAGTTCCTCATTAATCATATTAGGGTCATGTAACTTGAATAGATAGTTGCTCCTTATCACTGTCAGTTTTAATTCTTCTGATCGTAAAGGCTCTTATGGTCATTGATTCTTCTGTATTTAAGAGTATACAATTTTAATACTGCTGCAAGTTATTACTCTAGACACTGAAACAAGACGTTACCTTTGTGCTTCAGTCTAATGATTAGAAACTGTACCTCCTCTAGATAGCATGCACGTGTTTCCTTTTCAGTGGAAAGATTCGTCACGGATTGCTGTTTGACATGTACTGAATAAGTTCAATATTGGTTGTTTACGTGTAATGCAAAGTAATGATCACTTTAATTGTATGCTATATTGTACTTGATGGATCAGTATGTAAGTTGACAAAAATGTGCGTACGCCTAATGTGTTGACTTGAATGACGTAATGCTTTACTTGATACATAATATGTGAGTTGTTGTCAGCACAACGTGGTGGAACAAAGCTTAAATGACATCAAAAAACCATTTTTTAAAGACATGAATCCAAGACCAGATCCGCGTAGTATTTGTCTTGAACAATTGTCGCGAGTGACTTCTGATATAATTAAGTTTTGATTGCATCTATAACTACTAAATCCAAAATCATTAAAACCGTATTCATTTAGTTCATCTGTTTCATCATTACCACCTTGTACCACGTCTATATTGCTGACCATCCGTAGATCAACACAGTTTTTAGTGTCTGGTGTTGATTGTTCAAACAAAGTATGTAATATGTTGTACAATTTGGTGGATATTGATAGTCCTTTCTCATCTATGTAACTGTCAATCGTTTCACCTTGTGTTGTTCAGTTTGCATCTATTTTTGTCCCAACGTGTAAAGGTTTACATGGACATTGAAGTGGCATATTTCTAAATATTATGTACGAATTCAATTTTTACAAAATATTTTATGATACAAATACACTTTACAGTCATACCAAGACAGTCGTTTACTTTTCTATTGTCAACTCTGATGTCGATTCTCGGTTGTTAATTGAGCCTCTCTGCATTTGTTTACATATGCCATAAACACAGTATCAAACAAAGTCTCCCTCAAACACAATGCTAACTGGTAAATACCAAACTAATCAAAATACATAGACATCATAACAGTTTCTGTGTGTCACATTGTGTGAGAAAACTTGGTAACAAATCCTGCTTCCCGTTATAAATGTTTTTCCATAGAATTCGTAATTCAACGTACTTTGGTTTAATGTCTCTACGCGTTATATAATATTACAACTTTAGACCGATTCTGAAACAAAGAAACTACATACCCTTGAGTTAGCCATTGCGTTACGGTCAAACTCGTGGTTACTTCCTTCGAAGAACCTTACATCTGGGCGAAAAACTCTATTTGCAGTTAGCAGTGATGTCACCGGTTGGCTTCGGCTTAGATGCCGGAAACCCGACATTATAACACCTCAGTAATACTATCCCCAGACAGTTTTCAAAGAGACCACCGGTATCCAGTCGGAACAAAGATAGACGGGTTTTGGGCAGGTTTTCACGCAGCTAGACATTATTCTGTTACTTTCCTTGTGAAAGAATCAGTGCATTGTCTTGACATTGGCGAGAGCGGATGTAGGGAAGTTGGAGATACTAGAGTACGCTCCAAGTGTCGAAGCTGAGTGCTCGTAAAAAGGGCTGGAAATGGGGTTCTATGAACTTCGGACGAAATTGGAAGAAAGGCTTCTGACGAAGCTTTCCGGGTGGGAGCGGTTGCCACGCGCAGATTAGAGAGAAGAAGAAGTGGAGAGCACGTAGAGATAGTCCTTTGTGCGAGGAAGGAGGACCGAAAGAACGGAAACGAGAGTACCGGAAGTACCGAAAGGAATACGAGGCGGAAGTTGCAGATGAAAAACATAGTAGGGGCACGGGAAAGAAATCCTTCAACATTTAATTTCGCGGGATGAAATAAATGGCAATTTGGATAGGTCTTGAATTGATTGGAAGCAATTGCATTGAAAACTTATCCTGTAATTGTGGAATACTGTGATATAGTTTATTAAATTGTTATACCTTTCACCTTATTAAGTTCTTTTTTTAACACCTAGACCATCGGCTTTGCTGACTCGGGAATCAGAGATATTTAACCTTTAAATTGTCCGTCCTTCTCCGGGGTTAGTAATATTTTCGTAGGGGGCACTTGACACTGTGTCATTGATACGATCTTGGAATATATGTATATTGAGTTTCTAGGAAAGCCTAGCAATGTGTTGATGTATCTTACTATATTTTACTCGAAGTGATTTTAACTTTTGAGTCGTACTTCAAACCATTAACATCAAGACATTGTTTTCACCCTTTGCATTAATTTCTGCATTGACTTTCATTTGCGCTTCGTGTTTGTTGTAACATTTATAGTTTGAAACAGTCTTCCTTTAATTCAGTATAATTATTATTTTTGAGTGTATACCATATGCTATAACAACACAATACACTTTCTGCAACTCAATTCATAACTTGTCATTTTCTTTGCGAATCGTACTGAAGAAATAGATTTCTTTGTAAGGTAAAAAGTCTTTTGTAAAATTTCTCTTTTGAATTTTTTGTTGTCCATTTATATTGCGATGTTTCTATTGAATTTCTTCCTTTCAATGTTTTAGTGATGGAGGTTTTTGCCTCCTTGTAATTGTTGATAATGTAAGTTCCTCGTAGCCGATCTTGTTATTATTAATGAGTGATTTGCGTTTGTTCATCGATAATATTCCATCTATATATGGCTGACGTTGCTAAATCATGTTTCAAGACTTTGTTAAAAATCAATTTTTCATTCCAAACCTTTAACACAATTTTTGTGACAGCTCTCCTATGTCGTTTGGTGGTTAGAACAAAAACTATGCCAATAGCTCTTCCAGATTACTAACATCCAGCTCTTTAAATACCTACACGTGGGGAAACTTTTTCTAACTTCGCTCTAACATTTCAAAGCTCTGTATATCGCTCTGTATTTTTTCTCATGACGTGGTAGTGTTTGATCCCCTTAACCTAAGTATGTTTATTTTACGGTTCACTCATCTCTTACTTTATTGACCTTACAACAAAATCCGCCTAGTGTATCAAAATTACGTGAGACAAAAGTCTACTGACTATTAGAAATTCTATGTTGTATCGGGCAAAATAAATTGCAATACTCAACTTGGTAACGTTTTTAAATGGCATTGCTGATGAACAATGAACTGTAAACCTCAATAGCTTCTTTGAAAGCTTGTATATAAAATATAATGTCACTAATTATTGGTGTTGATGATGATTCTTGTTTCTCTCGACATGTTGCTATTTATATAGCAAATATTTTTGTCGAGTGGAAAACATAATTTAAGTTCTTCGGCGATGAATGTTTGAATATAAACTCAGTTATATAATGCTAACAATTTCGTCAAGTAAATGTCCATGGAATTCCAGATAATCATTAGTGAGCTTACTGGGTGTTAATGGGATGGTTAACGTAACCATGTCTCCAACGTCAAATTGTTGATGGTGGATCATTGGCAAACTTCAGTAGCTTCTTTAAAAAAAATGATGACGGTAGACCACTACCACTTGTACACTTTCATAGTTTTATTTTAAAAACATGATGTATGTAACTGTGAAAAATGATTTAAGTGACATGTGAAATATTTTTTTGACAATATTTCGCTAGTGACCTTATTGTTCTAACCCAAATGTGGAGAGACTTAACCGTATGTTAAATCATGGGTGTAGTCGGTTGTGCATAGCACGAACTGACCCTGTGCGTTTGCACTCCTTTGCGTCACAGTTGCAATATCCTGAGAATGTTGGGGATTTTGCTGTGTTTTGATTGATAGTCCTTGCATGTCAACAACTTCCACCACTGTGTTGAGCAGCTTTACCTTCTAACCAATTGAGAAAGTTTCCCCAAAGCAGATATTACATTGTCTTTCAAATAATTGTCTTGTTTGAAATCGTTTCATTGTCCAGTCATTCCTGTGTGATTTAAGGTAATGTGATTTTATCGGCTTGCGACTTTGTAGACTCGTGTTATTTCTCTAATCGTTCAGTTTTTATTTTTGTGTAAATATAATATTTTGACATGCTTCTCATGTTTGTTAACCAGTTCCACTCAGTGTGTGTGGATCTTCTTCCTTTGCGAAGTTGCTTTCTCTGGTTCTTTGGTTACATTGTTTTCATCTTGGTTTCTGTCTTCACTTTCTTTCATGTATTTGTCTCAAAGATTTGAACAGAAGATGATAATGAATAACGATGTTATAATAGTACAGTACAATATATGTTAAAATTTAGATTAATAAACAAATGAACTGCAAGACACGCAGCATAGGCAGATAAAGAACAGATGTAATTATTATTGCAGAACTTGTCTTACATAGTTCAATAATAAATTATGTAGAAAACAAAGAGTTTTTAAATACGGAAATTAAAAAGTCGAGAGATCGATAAAGGGTTATCAGGATGTCTGCCATACAAATACACGAAACAGATTACGGCAATAATGACAACTTCCGAGTACTGCACTTGACAAGAAACATAATGTGGTCAGCATTAGGCCAAGACATTAAATCGAGCACTACATTAAAGATACTGGATGTCCCTTCTGTTTACTTCTAAAGAAGGTCCCTAAATATTTTACAACCTGCCGGTATAACGGAAGATTTACTATATATAAATCATGTCATACCATGTGCGTCTGGTGAACAAAGGGGATTTTTCCTTCGAGCACGTACTGGATGCATATTAGCGATGAAACAGATACAACAATGGCAAAATGCCTTGTAATGACGAGATTGAAGGTCACAAGAGAAAAGCAGAATTACATAAGATGTCCAGCTTCATCATGGAGGAAACGTTGCATCAATGTCGAATTGTAGAGGATAGTTTTAAGAAACCTTCAATGGTCTGAATGTGAGTTTGAGTGTTGTGTTTAAAGAATGTTCAAAAATTATTCATGCTAAATAAATTTGGAACAGGAAAAATGTACATTTATTTGAATAGCTATGTGACTCTCTGCTATATTAATTTTTGAATCTATAGTGAGGGAAGTGCAATGGCCGTCTGATCGTATCAGCGTCAATTCCATTTTCATTGCCTTTTCTCTTTGTGAGCTTCTCGTAGATCTACTTGCGGTTTTCCTCGCTGTACATTTTGAGCCTTTTTCTTGAACGATTTCTTTCTTAATTGTGTTACAGCACTTGCCTTCTACTCACAGAATAGACTATGCAAGTCCAGCATTTGTTATAAGAAGTTGGGTTTTATTGTGATCGAGGTTGGTAAATGGATATAAATACATTTCTCCTGCCTTGTTACACCGTTATATATAACCAGAGTCACGTGTACTGCATAAGATAAACACTGCCAGTGAAGGCAGACACGAAGTAAGCATTAAAGGAAAAGAACATTTTTATAATTGTGAAAAAATAATTGAATAAATTTGGCTTCTATTGGTACTATGATGACCTTATTACGATCAAGCAGGACAATCCCAAGTGCTATAAATAGCTACGTAACAGAAAATCCCAAACATTTATTACTACGCTCACTTAAGATTTCTATTATTTTAATGATGCAAACAAAATAACATAACGAATAATTGAAATTTCAATTATAAGAGTTTAACGTTGTTTTCTTTCCTGAGTTTATCGTGGTATAAACTGTCAGTTGCCGATTCACACAGCTTACGTAATGCCCTTCGGGCGTTATTTGCCGTGTGAGTCGGCAACTGACAGTTTATACCACGATAAACTCAAGAAAAAAACAACGTTAAACTCTTAAATATATGAAATTATAAAATATATAATCTTGCTACAATTGTCATTCATTAACTTGACAGGACCTGTCGTGTTAGCGATGGCCTTATTATATTTTCTTGCTCAAATGCGTTTTCTTTAAAGTAGTTTCTTTTCTTCCTGTGCTCTCGTGATCACTGCTGATATGCATAACATTCTCTTTTTTTTAACTCCTTCGTTTTCTAATTCCCTGCTTGTACCACGTCTATCACATTAAGGCAATGCGTTATCATTCAGAAACGTTTCACACTGCTTGAACATTCTATGTATTGCGCTTCTACGTTTTATATTAATTCAGTGTTGTTTATACTGGACTGTTAAACGATTCATGTTACCCCATTCATTTTACCCGTACACATAGGGGTTTTTGTTCATTCCTTTTCTTTTTAAAATCTGTCCGACTTTGAATATTAGATCTTGTTTGTCGTAGAGTGATACATCTTTGCGATCAAATACTCTAAATATCCTCTCCCTTGAAGTATTCAAGTTTGCAAAAAACCAGGTCATCTAATATTACTTGCCTTACATTCAATATTTCCTAGTTGAACATTGGATGGTAGTCTTTTTCAAACATTATCTTCTATTTAGAAATTTAGATTTAATAATTGGGAATTTAGGAATTCCATATGTGTTAGATGTTCAATAATACTATAGAAGTGTCCATCATTTCCAGGTACGTGTTACTCGTTCTTCTCAACTGGAGTTATGTCTATTGATTGTAATAACTTTTGTTGTTTCCCCAAATTAGCTTTCGTTGACACATGAACCATTTTTTCTGCTTTTAATACAAGTGAAACAAATCAACATTCAAGTCTTCAGAAATCTGTGAAAGAAACTGATTTTTTTCTGTCCGAGTAGGATGAAAAGTACTCTGTGTTTTCCTTTTCCAACAAATTTTTCAGTCTTTTGTTGTACCGGCCCCCCCCCCCCCCCGGCATCTTTATCTCATTAAATTGTTTCACTTAAGGGTTTAATTGTTTGAAGGTGTATATAAAAGTTCATCTTACCCCTTCCATTTTGCGAATATATTTAAATATACCAACAAGATAAAAATGAGGAATGATGAATTTGCACACATTAATCATTAGAGACGTATTAAAATAATGATACAAAAATATTAATTCTCGTTTTCTAAACGAGTTTAATATGGTACACATTTTCATCACAATCCTTTCTGATATCTGTTCCCCCTCCCCTTTCATGCATAACGGAAAAACAACGCAGAAATATGGAGTGAGAGAGAAAATGGATTTGGCCTTAATTAAAACCTTGAAATAGAAATTACACCAATTAACCTACAAGAATATGGTTCGTCGTAACGATAAAATGTGCACTTACCTTGGGATTTATCTACAGTGTTTATCAATGATACATAGTTGCAACTATGTCGACATTATACAATAAATTCCTCGGTTATATGGTACAGATACTGTGATGTATTATGTTTTTCTTTCTGTTTTTTTTTCTGAAACATATTATAATGTCCAAAGAAGCGATTATTATTAGTTAAATATTAAAATGTCCAAAGTCCCCCCCCCCTCCCTCTCTGTCTCTCTCTCTCTCTCTCTCTCTCTCTTTCTCTCTCTCAAAAATCTATGCAATAACAATGACAAGCGTACAGAAATGTCGTCTGTGTCATCCCATGATATCTCTGGACTTATGACTGATGGTAAAAATTAAATCAAAGCGACCAATGATGAGAGGGAGACAGAGAGAGAGAGAGAGAGTTTTAAAGTCAAACCGACTACAGAGAGAGAGAGAGAGAGAGAGAGAGAGAGTTTATGGTCGGTGGTACTGTTACTAAAGCAAAACAATGACTTAGATCTACTTTAACTATATTAAAATATTTTAATTACCTCTTGTTGTTTCATCATTTCGCTTAGTTTCTATTCCACATTAATTTCCATGAGCCGGTAGGTGAATGGCTTAAAGTTCAAATAAATGGCGTAGCTAACCAAGTGTATGTAGAGCTCTACTTTTATTATTAAAACCATCTTTCAGGTTTGAATCATAAGTGTGTATAATATTGATTTAATCAATATAGAAAAATAGAAAGTAAAAACTGAAGACAATCAACTTTTCAATGTGCAAAGGTGATTGTGAATAGCCATACAGTGCATAGAACTACATTTTGTAGCGGACACACTCCGGGATGTGAGGAGTTGTTGTTGTTGTTGTAGGGTCTTACGCCATTTTACAGCACATGATAGGCTATACATGGCGGCCAGGAAGAACCCGGGAAAACCCCGGAAAGAACCACCGACCCACCGACCCACGAGAAGCTACTGGCAAGCTTTCTCACATACCCACATTGGCTGAATCTGAGACTCGAACCCACGCAGACAGAGATGAGTTGTTAGTGATCCGCAACAGAGAGCGATTTAGACCACTCGGCCACTCGGGGCCCCCAAATTCATTCATTTGGTCAATACACAGCTACCTGTAATAAATCTTAACTCCGTTCAAAAGGTAAATATATGCATTTGTACGTGATATAAATAAAATATATTTACAGTATGCACATTGTATAAATTTTTCCTTGAAAGGAAACTCGGCAAACCTCATTTCCTTTTAATGAAAGTGTATACCTCCCGTTGTGTATCATTGATACAGCGTGCATACTATACATTCTCTCTCTCTCTCTCTCTCTCTCTCTCTCTCTCTATATATATATATATATATATATATATATATATATATATATATATTGATATTTATATAGATAATTTATATATATATCCCCAGATCTTAATAGCTATCTGTATTGGTTGGGCTATATGCGGTATCATGACGGCAGCTGGGGCCTTTACAAATGATGTAAATTCTCTCCAGTTTAAGGCAAGGACGGATGCCAGGGCTGACGTCTTTCAAAATTCACCTTGGTTCTATTTTCCTTATCCAGGTAAATCTCTCTAGTAACTCTGTATCCACCTGGGATGCAATACGGATTATGCAGCTATAGCTTTGTTTGTTTTTCTGTCTCTTCTTACCTGTGTTTCTATCCGTAAACATTTTCATTTCCGGTGCGTAAATATCAACCGTTCAAGGTATTTGGGCTAAACTCGATACATGCCAAGCAAATTATACAGAATTGTCTTTTGATACTTTAAATGTTTATAACTCTGTATTTGTATGGGAAAAAAATTCTAGGAAAAGTGGCATGTAAATTTAGCGTAATTGAACTCGGGATTCTATCATAAGCATTGTCATTATTGTGAGATTTGGACGATAGGTTACATTCATTAGGAGTATTTACATAAGCTTGGGCTGTAGGATGGGTAAGATAGGGATGCGGATATGTTATCTCCTGATGACAACTGTTTCCTTTCGATAACTAGAGGATATAAAGATATTTGACGAAAATAGGCGGCATCATTATCTTTCAATCATACAAGACGTACGGAAGTTTTTAATTTTTATTTATATTAATTTCATTTTCGTGGATCATATTATATGCATGTTAAAATGTTAAGCAGCACCGGTCTGAATTACTAATGATTATATTGGCGAAGGGCGAAATTGTTTAGGAAAGAAACGTTACCCTTTTGTATATTGAATAATACACGCTGGTGGAAAGTTTAAACGTTGAGATTTGAAAAATACTACTGTGTAAATCTGTTTGTCAGGAACAGTTTTAAAGTCCACAAAACGTTTTCTTTTTAGTAAAGTTATTCTCGTGATTTACGATCAGGTAATGTTAGATATATTTTAGGGAACGCGTTTTTGACCGCATATATAAAAATGTATACACGTTTTTGCTTATATATTTGTTATATACCTTTTATATAATTTCAATGTCTTTATCAAGTATCATATAATACTTCATGTTTATATTTATTTGGAAAGTATTGACTTTGCAAGTTTTTTTTTTCTGAACTCTTTATATTTACATTTTTTAATCTTTTATAGATTATCTCAAAGAATTTCATGTTTATGTCAATATGGAAGGCTTTATCTTCCCAAAGATTGTTTTGTGGAATTGTTTTATCTACATTTTTAGGATTTTACCTTTAATCTGAACCATGCCACAGTTTTCATGCTGGTGTAGCATACAATTCAAGTGCATTTATACATATGATTCTCTGAACTGTTCTATTGTTTTTCTGCATAATGTTCAAATATTTGTTTGCATAGTGCTCAAGCATTTGACTGCATAGTGTTCAAATATTTGTCTGCATACTTTTTATTCACAACAGACCCAGCATTAAGAGGTTAGTGTTAGGACTGGTCGGCAAGGTGTCAGGATAATGTGACTGGGTGTGACATCATGCCATATATCTGCGGCATGATGCCCCAGTGCTAGACATCACTATAAACTGTCACGCTGCAATCATCATAGCGATATGACTGAAAAATTGTTAAAGCTACGTTAAAAATCCAAAGCACACACACACACATAATAGACCTGCTTCACGTGAGATTTATTTTCTTGTCGTTTGGAGTGTGTACGAAGGTATAAAATTTAGGAGTTTGTATGGAAATATATTTATTCCGTAATTTGGAATATATAATCTAAGCTCTAGTGTTATAAAAATTGTTGCTACGGTTTAATTTTCATGTAGTGGATTCTATTATTATAATCAGGATCGATTAAGACTACTCATGTGATAACAAGTTAGACAAGCCTATGCATATCACAACACGAAAGTTTACTTTCGTCTGTGTAATAACAAACATGTTACGGTTACATATCTAATAACATGATAGGTTACTCTCATATCAGTAATAACGGGATAGATTACGTTTCTATATATACAGTAACATGATATGTTCCGCCTAACCTAATAGGTTACAAGTGATAACCTTATAGTTTCTGGCAATACGTGTGATAACGAAATAGTTTTCTCCTATACGCTTGATTACAAGATAGGTTGCTCCTATGCATATGATAACATGGTGTATGTTGCATCGCTACGTGTGATGGCGATACATATCTTAAAAAAGGAGCGTAGCGAGGAAGGAACATATGCATTACAGGTAAATTGTGCTAACTATATGTTGTGTGTATGTGTGTGTTGATTAACTCAGGGAAAGATGAATTATGAGCCTAGCTTGTTTTTAAGCCCTACTGCTGCTAGACACAAACTTAACCCATCAAGTTTTGTCAAGACCTTTTATTCCGAGTTTGTTTGAATGCTTCTCAATTGTCTAAAGAAGTGAAAACGCTTTCAAGGATTTGGCAAGAACGTCACCCCAAAACCAATTATTGCTCTGGAGCACTTGAAACCATTAATGTATGATAGGGTCTGCAAAGATATAGTCGTGTCATATGTTTCATGATTCCGATATGTTAACAATGTTACTAAACATTGTCAAGATGCTAGAACTTGTGTTAGCGAAGACAAGGTTGTTGAGACGACTTTTTCTTTTTCGTTTCCGACGGTTATGGATGTAAAACCTGATTTAACATTCCCATTACTTATGGGGATCGAACAAAGCATGCAGTTCACATGTACATGACCCTCAGGCCGGATACACACAAAAGCTGAAATTTACCAAATTCCGTTCTGGCAAGAAGAAAATTGCAGAATATCTTTCAACCAATATTAAGACTTGGAAAATAATAGTTATAAAAGGCAACACGGTATAAGAATTGCGTCGCAAAGTATTTCCCTACTAAAATATAGTCTAAATAATTCAGAAAAGATGAGAGAAAAAAAGAAAAGAAAGAAAGACAAACGACAATTCTGCCAACCAACGAGTCACCAAGTAAAGTAAAAGGGAATACACTCATTGGCAAAATTAAGTAGATAGGATTGTTATAAAATTGATTCATAATCCAATATGTTTTAAAAAATCCTGCG
The DNA here is from genome assembly GCA_028554795.2 of Sinohyriopsis cumingii. NCBI lineage: Eukaryota > Metazoa > Mollusca > Bivalvia > Unionida > Unionidae > Sinohyriopsis > Sinohyriopsis cumingii. Next base: position 15,742,490 of record CM068830.1, read on the forward strand.
TAACGGAGTTTTCTTCAGCTAAAGTTTAACACTTACAGTTTAATATGCACTTATCTTTCTCTACAATTTCTCAGATAACGTTGTACTCCCCCAGTACTGTTTTATGGCTGTTGACCTTCCCTATGTTTATGCTTCTTTATCGTTCATACCTCCAATTTTCCAATGAAATAGTAAAAAGGCAGATAGAAAAGGTTTTTTAAAATATAAAGAAACAAACCATCATGCTGGGGCAATGATCATTATGCAGTCTACAGAATTATCTGCAATTATGCAATCTACATAAAAAATGGCTTCAGCCATATTCACGTCAGCTACTGTAACAAATGATATGGCTATTGTCCCCCGGAAACAGGGAGTCACGCATGTGCAAATATTTGAAAAGGAATGAATATGTTCAATATCTTTGCAGTTTCTAATATTTTTACCGACTTCAAGGGATGTGCGCTCAGATGATGCAGTCGTAAATGAAACTTTACACCAATACAATTTATTCTATTCTATACCCTCTGGCCATTCTAAGGAAAATAGTCTTCCTCGTCAATTCAGAGATAATAAATAGTCTTCTTAACTAAGCCAGACACCAAACTATACCACATCGTTGTAAAATATACATTGCAACGCAAACAATTTATATAAACAATGAACAGAGGTTAGAGGATAGTACTTGGAAAAAGTAAAGTCAAGACAGAGTAATGGTGAGAATGACGTTTTATTTTTGTCTTTAGCTCAGTTTGGAGTACCTGCGTTTAGTCTCCCTGCCTTCATTGGATTCATGCTTGCAACGCTTACGTCAATTCTGGATTCCATCGGGGACTACTACGCATGCGCGGGCATGTGTCGGGTGCCTCCTCCTCCAGCACATGCAGTTAACAGAGGCATAGCGATAGAGGGGTTCTGTAGCATTTTGTCCGGCTTGGTGGGAACTGGTCATGCTACTACCACCTACGGGGGTAATATCGGTGCCATAGGAATGACAAAGGTAAGTCTATTATTCACCAGAGAAAACATGCAAAAAATAATTAAGCTTCATTTGCAAGGGTACAATCTCTTGATAGAATGTAGGTGGATGGAGAGAGGTGAATATTCGATGACCTTGTATCGAAGACTTGAACGTTGAACGACCTTGTTTTCGTACAAAGTCTGAAAAGAGGTTCGATCTTTCCGCACTTTAAAGAAAAGAAATCTCCAAGTCTAACCTGCCTGATAGTTTGATGGAAACATGGGATGCCACAACCTGCCTGACAGTTTGATGGGAACATGGAAGCCTCAATATACTTAGACTATATCACATTTTAGACTGATGAGTTGCATTCTATGCCGACCCTTTAACAAGTAACCGAGTCTTGAATAAATGCAACAATCCTTTTAATGCCTTTGATGTCCAACAGAAATGTTAAGTCCTAGGGCTGTCCCATACATACGTGTACCTTCGTGGTTAATTCATTATGAAACTCAAACGGCCACGTTAAGTCATAGGTCTGTCCAATACACACATGTACCCAGGCCCGGCCCTAGGATGTGCGGGGCTAAAGCAGCAAAAGCAATGAGCGGGGCCCCAAGCAAAAGCATTGCATTGCGGAGTTGATTTCCTGAAAGCGCGGGGCCCAAGGCTATTGCCTCGTTCGCCTTGCCCTAGGGCTTGGCCTGCATGTACCTTCGTGGTTAATTTATTATGAAATTCAAACTATAAAAGACACCAATCTGCAGACGTATTTTATAATGAGAAAATGATCTAGAAACATTGTTAAAAATCCATGATATCATTGTAATTGTTAGAGATTTTAGCTGTCGTTATATTATAATAATCAAATGTGTATTTAATGCCGTTAATTTTTATACATAGAAATTTAAGCTGCTGTTGACTTGAAGCTAACTAAACCTAAACGTACTTGGTAATTCAGAAATTGATCAGGTTAAGATAAACGTTTATCTGGAACATATCATCTGCTGTTGATGATTCAAAGGAAATATATATCTACACTAAATGACATTAATTAAGATATTATAGTGCCTAATTAATATGTATCTTTATAACTGCTGTTAATTAGCATATTGGTGGTGCCTAATTTCAAGCAGCTATTAGCAAATTTTAATTTATATGGAAAAGTGAAAACATTATTGAAGGCCTGATCACTTGATCTATTCCTGTTATGTATATAAAAACATCTTTAAATATCTTAATTATAGCATGCTATTATCTCCATGGCTTTCTACTCATTTTGATAGGACGGTCATGATCTCCAAGGATATCCACTCGTTTCCATAGGACTCGTGTTTTTTTTCCCTCAAGTCTTTCGACTCATTTCCAAAGCATTGCTGTTATCTCCTTGGATTTCCGCTCACTTCCATAAGACTGTTAATATCTCTAAGGCTTTCAGCTCTTTTCTTTAGAATGCTTTTATCTGGTGTTATCTTAAAGACTTTCCATCAATTTCCATATGATTGTTGTTATCAGAAACGATTCCGCACATTTCTATAGAAATGTTGTTGTCTCCATGGTTTTCCACACATTTCCAAAAGGACCGTTATTATCTCCAAGGATTTGCGCTCACTTCCATAATACTTGTTATCTGCAAGTTTTTCCACGCAGTTCCACAATACTTTTATTATTCCCATGGCTTTCCACTCATTTACATAGGAATGTTGTTATATCCAAGGATTTCTATTCATTTGCATAGTACTTATGATCTCCAAGGTATTTCGCTCATTTCCTTATAACTGTTTTTATCCCTAAGGGTTTCCACCCATTTCCATAGGACTACTATTATTTCCAAGGTTTCTACTCATTTCCATAAGACTGTTACTATCTCCATGGTATTTCGCTCATTTCCTTATAACTGTTGCTGTCTCTAAGGCTTTCCACTCATTTCCATGGGACTGTTGTTATCTCCATGGCTTTTTCCGCTCATTTTAATAAGACGGTTGTTCTCTCCAACGCTTTCCACTCATTTCCATAGGACTGTTGTTATCTGCAAGGCTTTTTGCTCTTTCCTAAGACTGTTGCCATCTCCTTTGCATTTTGCATTATTTCCGTAGAACTCTTACGCTTTCCACTCATTTCCATAGGATTATTGCTATTTCCAAGGCTTTCCGCTCATTTGAATAGGACTTTTGTTATCTAAATGGCTTTCCACTCATTTAAAAAGGCCTGCTGTTATGTCCAAGGATTCCTTTCATTTTAATAGAACTGTTGCTATCTCTAAGTCTTTATACTCATTTCCATAGGAATATTTTTATGTTCATGGCCTTCCTCTCATTTTAATATGCATGTTGTGATTTCCATGGCTTTCCGCTAATTACCTGATGATTTGTTATGTCCAAGGCTTGCACTCATTTACTTAGCACTTATTATTATCATGAAGGCTTTCTGCTCATTGTAATAGGACTGATATCTCAATGGCCTTCCACTCATTTCCATAGGAATAATATTATCTTCAAGGCTTCAGCTCATTTCTTATGTACTTTCGTTATATATATATATATATATATATATATATATATATATATATATATATATATATATATATATATATATTTCTTCTTCCAGGTGGCAAGTCGCAAAGTGTTTGTTGCCATGTCATTCATTTATATAGTGTTTGGCGTTTTTACAAAGATTTCGGCCATTTTTGTCAGCATCCCGTATCCAGTACTGGGTGGAGCAACAGTGACAATCATAGGGGTCTTTGCTGGCGTGAATTTGTCAAATCTGAGTGTAATTGACATGTCAGCCACAAGAAACTTGTCAATAATTGGAATCAGCATATTTGTGGGTTTACTGGTGCCAACATGGATGGAGAAGAACCCGAAATGTATAACAACAGGTAAACCAGGTGCTCAACATGTATGTATGTATGTATGTATGTATGCATGCATGCATGCATGCATGCATGCATGCATGTATGTATGTATGTATGTATGTATGTATGTATGTATGTATGCATGTAGGTAGTGCCAGTGGAATAAGACTGGCTTGGACCAGAGAATGATTGTGAATCTGCCCATTTTTCCCTCATTTAAATTCAACTCACGCTCAAGTCATGACACAGGTAAGTAGGTACGTGGGTAAAGAGGTAGGAATGCATGCATAGATGCAAGTAGGTGAGTATGTAAGTATGTTTCCCTTATTGCAGCAGAAAATTAAGTTCCTCCAAGGCAAGGCACATTATCTTTCTCCCAAACATTGATACATGTAAATATAACTAATTTTCTTTAATTTATTTATCATTCCGTATCATATGATTTAAGCAACACATTGGTATGGTGCATTGAAAAATCTGTTAATTTTCTTCCCTTTCATTTATATTTCAAACTAAATTGTTTCTGGTGCAGTTTTAGTCAAGTTTTAAATTACTATTACAAGTGCATGCATTTTTAAATGTTAATTCATATGAAGAACAAAATTAGTATTTAGGCATTTAAAACAATGTATGTATGCATGTATGTATGTATGTATGTATGTATGTATGTATGTATGCATGCATGCATGTACGTACGTACGTACGAACGTACGTACGTATGTACGTACGTACGTATGTATGGATGTATGTATGTATGTATGTATGTATGTATGTATGTATGTATGTATGTATGTAGTTTGATGACACATCATAACAATCCTAGCTATACCGTACCGAGGTAGTTTAGGTATCTCAAAAGGACAAACGAAACAAAGACAAAGCCAATAAGGGGGAAATTACTTAGAATCAGGTGTCCGATTTTTTGTAATTAAATCCCACTTTTTTGAAAACTCCAAGACGTTCTCAGGTGGAACATCATCATGTGACGCATCACAGGGCAAGAAAGGTTAGTCGCCTCTTTTGAATGGAGAACGTACCGGGGCTTTTTAAATACCCGTCCCGACAGAGGGATCAAATACAAAGTAAAAGAAAGATGTAAAAGAAAGATGGGAAAAGAAACATTAAAACAAGAAAGAAAATATGCGACACCTGTGTGCACAGCTATAAATAAGAACAATTGCACGATGTCTTATTTTAGGTATAACAAGATTCGTTCATTTTGTAAAATAGTTTTAATGTATATACTGCAATATAATGAAGCCCTATTTTCTTTTTTAAGGAAACGAAGGCTTGGACCAGTTTCTCACGATCCTGCTTTCCAGTCCGAATTTCTTCGGTGGAGTTCTTGCTTGTTTTTTGGACAACACATTTCCGGGTAATCAAAATTAATGTTAATGGTACTCACTTGACATGACTCCTCCAAACAACGTATGGTCTTGTAGGCCTATGGATTCCTATTTGATATATTTTGCTTTTGAATTAATTTTCAACCACTCTAGAAATCACAGTTCTTTAATAGTGTTACAAATATATAACCTATAATACAATATATGTTTGTATACATGCTGAGTTTTGATGGGGGAGGGGCATGAAAAATGGCGAAATTTGTCTTTTTTCTTTCCAGCATAATAGCATATGACGATATTACGTCTAGCGAGCATTGAACATCTCGCTTTTCACTATTGTAAACACAAGGTAAATTGCAAGTGGCTTTGCTTTATAAAATCATAAAGAAACCACATAGACTTAGATCCCTGATTAATTAACATCCTATCCTGTGGACATAAACTCTTGTATCCACCTAATACTGCATCATGAACAGCCATGAGGACATACAACCCAGTACCTACGAGAACGTAGATCCCAGTACCTAATGAGGACATGTATCCCAGTAACTACCAAACACTGTATCATATGGACATAGGTCCCAGTACCTAATGAGGGCATATATCCCAGTAACTACCAAACACTGTATCATATGGACATAGATCCCAGTACATACCCAAAATTGAATCATATGGATCCCAGTATTTGCCTAACACTCATATATACATATACCAAAATACTTACCTGACACTGCATCATGTATACACATATCACAGTACCTACCAAACACTATCATATGGACATAGATCCCAGTACATACCCAAAATTGAATCATATGGATCCCAGTATTTGCCTAACACTCATATATACATATACCAAAATACTTACCTAACACTGCATCATGTATACACATATCACAGTACCTACCAAACGCTATCATATGGACATAGATCCCAGTACCTAATGAGGGCATATATCCCAGTAACTACCAAACACTGTATCATATGGACATAGATCCCAGTACATACCCAAAATTGAATCATATGGATCCCAGTATTTGCCTAACACTCATATATACATATACCAAAATACTTACCTGACACTGCATCATGTATACACATATCACAGTACCTACCAAACACTATCATATGGACATAGATCCCAGTACATACCCAAAATTGAATCATATGGATCCCAGTATTTGCCTAACACTCATATATACATATACCAAAATACTTACCTGACACTGCATCATGTATACACATATCACAGTACCTACCAAACACTATCATATGGACATAGATCCCAGTACATACCCAAAATTGAATCATATGGATCCCAGTATTTGCCTAACACTCATATATACATATACCAAAATACTTACCTGACACTGCATCATGTATACACATATCACAGTACCTACCAAACATTGCATCATGTATACACATATCACAGTACCTACCAAACACTATCATATGGACATAGATCCCAGTACATACCCAAAATTGAATCATATGGATCCCAGTATTTGCCTAACACTCATATATACATATACCAAAATACTTACCTGACACTGCATCATGTATACACATATCACAGTACCTACCAAACACTATATCACAGTACCTACCAAACACTATATCACAGTACCTACCAAACACTATCATATGGACATAGATCCCAGTACCTAATGAGGGCATATATCACAGTACCTACCAAACACTATCATATGGACATAGATCCAAATACATATTTAACACTGTCTCATATGGATATAGATATCATTACTTACCTAACACTGTCTCACATGGACATAGATCCCAACACCTACCTAACAGTGTCTCATATGGACATAGATCTCAGTGCCTACCTCAGTCTCTCTCAATTCAGAAAAGTCTAAACTGTAAATGATGGCTTCAAAACTAGCTTTTTAACAAGAATAATTCCATTTGGAACAATCTAACAGTAAGTGTAGCTGAGCTGTTGACTTGGTGTCCTTAATATGAGACGCAAACCTTCTCCAGTTTTAGATTTTGTAATTTATAAGAAGGCAATGGCTATGCCTGTTAGACTGCCAAAATAATGTACAGGAATGCAAGGGTTATGCTTGTTAGGCTGTGAAATTAATGTATAGGACCACAAAGGTGATGCTTGTTAGGCTGCCAATGCAATGCATAGGAACGCAAGGGTTATGCCTGTTAGGCTGCCTGATGGCAAGGGTTATGCGTGTTAGGCTGCCGAAGTAATTTATAGGAAGGCAAGGGTTATGCGTGTTAGGCTGACAACATAACGTAAAGGAAGGAAAGGATTATGTATGTTAGGCTGCCACAGTAACGTATAGGAAGTCAAGGGTTGTGCTATAATAACCGTAGTGCCAAATTGCTGAGAGATGAAACAGCAGTTCTTCAGCTTTTCTCTTGTCCTTCTTCTTTAATCTTTTAATTTAGCATGATTTTTTATTTTGTATCCATTTATCATCTCTTTATTTCATCCTTGTTTTCAAAACATACACCATGCGAATACACGTACACACACATAACGCCCCGATTACACTGGACAACAAATTTTTACAAAAGTCATGTTACTGAAATAAAATTAGTCAATTCTTATCAATTTTTATGTGCTGAACACGAATATGACAGTCAAATTGCAAAATTGGCTCTAGTTTTTTTGTAATCTGCAAGAAATTAATGTTTACATAACGAAATGCATTCCAATAGTAAAAGGTCAACTGTAATAGCCTACCTATAAAAAATCAAGTCATTGACTACATCTTAGATTTCTTCGCCTGTCTCTTGTACAGCTGTTCGGGAGCATCTCTGAGGAGTGTCCAGCAGTAGTCAGCCAGCATTGTAGTGGACCATTTTCCCTGGTATCTTTGTTCCATTGTTGCGATATCTTGATGAAAACGTTCGCCGTGTTCATCACTAACAATACCACAGTTGCTAGGAAAGAAATCCAAATGGGAATGAAGGAAGTGAATCTTTAGAGACATATTGCAGCCAAGTTTCTTATACTTCATCAACATGTCTTCTACTAGTTCCTTATAGTTTTCTGCCCTAACATTTCCGAGGAAGTTTGTAGAAACTAGGCGAAAAGCATTCCATGCTTGTTTCGCGTCACCTTCCAGCAAGTTGTTGAACCGGTCATCTTTGAAAAGCTCTCGAATCTGAGGACCCACAAAAACTCCCTCTTTAATCTTTGCTTCGCTGAGTCGAGGGAATTTTTCATGCAGGTATCGGAATGCTGGCAAAGTCCGGTCAATGGCTTTCACGAAGTTCTTCATCAAACCTAGTTTGATGTGAAGGGGTGGTAGCAAGATTTTCTGAGCCTCAACCAGAGCTGGCTGTTGGATATTCTTCTCTCCAATGGCTACATTCTGCCTGTGAGTCCATTCCTTCCTCATGTAGTGCATTTCCCTTGCTCGGCTATCCCACTCGCATAAGAAACACATGTATTTTGTATATCCTTGCTGCAGTCCCATTAAAAGGGCAACTACCTTCAAATCACCACAGAGGTGCCAGCTGTACTTGTTATACTCAATGGAATTCAGTAGCTGCCTTAAGTTATCGTATGTCTCTTTCATGTGGACAGCATACGCTACTGGAATAGATGGAAGAATGTTTCCATTGTGCAAAAGCACAGCCTTGAGACTCAGTTTCGAAGAGTCCACAAATAGTCTCCATTCTTGTGGGTCATGAGTGATTTTTAAAGCATTCATGAGGCCCTCAATATCGGAACAGAATATCAGATTACTTTCCTTTCTGAAGAAAGGCTCCAATTGCTGGTGGCGCTTTCGATATGCAGTAATTGTGACATCTTCTTCTAGAAGATTCCATTGTTGGAGTCTTGATCCTAGCAATTCTGCCTTGTTCTTTGATAAGTCCAAATCACGAATCAGGTCATTTAGTTCTTCCTGTGTTATTCTGTGTGGGGTTGATGATGCACCACAGTGAAAATCTGGATCACTGCATGCTGATGGACCAGGAGAAGAACAGGTCGACTCACCTTTGTCTTCGTCAGATGAATCAAGAGAATATTCTGCTGGAGGTTCTGGAATAGGAAGTCCCTCACCATGTGGAACTGGTCTCAATGCAGACGGAATGTTTGGGTAGACTATTCTCGACTTCTTTCGCTTCGTTATTCCGCCGGAAAGAGGAGGAACCAAGCAGAAGTAACAGTCATTTAGGTGGTTGCTTGGCTCTCTCCACACCATTGGGACTGCAAACGGCATTGATGACCTTTTGCAATTCAACCACTGTGAAAGCTGTGTTGTACATGTAGCACAGCATATATGCGGAGCCCAAGGCTTGTCTTGGTCACCAACCTTGCATCCGAAGTAAAGATGATATGCCTTCTTCACTTGAGAATTGATACTTTTCTTCTGGTTGGCAAATGTCACTTCCCCACAAATATAGCAAAAATTGTCCGCGGTATTAACACACTTTCGAGGCATTACTGTTCTTTATTGTACGTAAATGGATAAAATAATAAGTTTTATGTAACAGTAGCTTGAACTGTCTCGCACAACGTCTAAAATATTTTAAATGCTGAACCTATCTGATTGGGCTTTATATAGTACACTGCTTACGTCAGCTTCAGCAGCCGCCTGGCATTAGTATAATAGGCCTACACATGTATAGTACACTGCTGACGTCAACTTACTTCAGCAGCCGCATGGCATTAGTATTGCATTGCATCAGAAAATGATGCAATCAACTGTGGATGATGTGAGCATGATGGTATTATGCAATGTTACATCATTATTCCGGATGTTGCTGCAGTCCTACTGGAGAAATTTACACAGTGAAACATAGAAAATGAGGTATATGAATATCTTCAAAACGAGAGCCAATACAAATTTTTCACGGTTATATTCGTGTTCGGCACGCCAAAATACTACAGATTAGGGCCTTTTCAAGTCAGTAATGATTTCACTGTTGACCAGTGTTATTGTCAAGACTAACATCTATATTGTTCCGAGCAGACACAGACCAGCTGTGAGAGACCTGACAACAAAAGAAAATTATACATGATCATCCGTAAAAGATTTATCTCAGAATAAAAGTAAGAATGATAGCTTGTGAAATGTTTGACTATTAAAGATCGAAGACCGATATTTCTAAATGCCCAAAGGTCCACATGATCCCAGGTTACTAATAATGTATAGACTGGTTTGCATCTTCTGGCATTACTTAATTGACTAGTCATATCTTACTATGGGTCACTGCAAAGAAAAGTAGAGGAACGATTACCATCTCATTATTTGTCTATCAAAAACCGAGCTGAATGAGTGTTTGCTAATTTATTAAAAAGGCACAGTAGTAGATCATTGATTTATCTCTTAGAGTGTTGGAAAGAAAATCAGTGAGTGATTTTGTTCAGTATAACAATTATTAAGATATAATCATTTCAACGCAAAAATGGCCTGCTCAGCCGATTTAGGGCCGGTCGTACGTCTCTAATGATTGGCCACCCATTTATTTCATTTTTTTATCAATTCTTTTTTTTCCACAGGACTTTTATGGTGATTAATAATAACAGAATCTATGTTGGGGTTTGGGCCGAGACAAGAAAATCCCAATCAAGGGGTTACATTATTTTTTCATCCACACGAGAGTCTGCATTGAATGGGGAGACAAATAATGTAACCCAGCGACTAGGGTTTCCTTGTCTTGGTAAAAAAAAGCCGACATATCATTTTTCTTGCGCACCTTTTTCTTATTAAATTAGAATAACCTTGCATTTTTACAATACAGTTAGCAGTTAGTGTTAGTCAGCTATTACTATTGACTCTCACTCTGTATACAAGTCATTAGGTCTTGCACTCTTTTTTGAAAATCTGCATAATTAGTTACGTAGAATATAGCTGTATATGCCGTTATTAGAAAAGTAAGAAAAGATCAAGCAAAAAGTTGAAATGTTTGTGCGTTGGAAGTATTGTACAATGAGGGTATCAAGTCATGTGCTATTGTTGTGTGTGTGTGTGTGTGTGTGTGTGTGTGTGATTTAGATTTTTAACGTAGCTTTAACAATTATTCAGTCATATCGCTACGATGTCTGTATTGTGACAGTTTATAGTGATGTCTAGCACTGGGGCATCATGCCGCAGACATGTAGCATGATGTCCCACCCAGTCATATTATCCTGACACCAGGCCGACCAGTCCTAACACTAACATCTTAATGCTGAGCGCCAAGCGAGGCAGCTGTTAGTACCATTTTTGTACGTCTTTGGTATGACTCGGCCGGGGATCGAACCCACGACCTCCCGTATCCGAGGCGGACGCTCTAACCACTCTATTGTTGTGTAAATACCGCGCATTAATAGGAATGTTTTAATATGAGCGATGGGGTGACCTATCGACCCTAAGTACACGTGTTCTATAAATGAGATAACAGAAACATAAAATATCATTTGGTATCATCACATTTAATCCATGGAAACCATATGAAAATGAAAAGTAGAAATAAATATCTTTCGTATGGTTAATTTTAAGTTTCATCACTTTTAATTTTGAAAAAAAAATATATGATAAGCAACAGGATGATACATTATAATCACAAGTACAGTTCGACTGAAGTGTGTAGTGACTGAGATAATTTCTAATTCATGATTTTCTTGGAAATTTATATTTTCTGTCCTGGAAATGGGGTAAGTGTTGCTATTACTAGTACAACGATACGCTACATGAAATGAAAACGTTTTATTAGCGGAATATAGTGTGGAGTGGTTAATTAATAATTATCATTGGTAAGTGCAAGAGTTTTCATTTGGGCTGGCACTATTATTTTTTATTCAACTGTAGCGAATTGGGAATATCAAACTCGTTCTTTCCTACTATTCAGAACAAAACAGGTGTAGTTTTCGTGTATTTCATAACAAAACTCTCACACTAGCAATCGGGACATGCAATGTTGAGCAAATCAAATGAAAGTAGCCAAAGTGGATCTGGATTTAACACAACAATCATGTCTTTATAGCACTTCGATGTTCCATTTAAGGTACAGATGAGGAGAGAGGGATATCCTGGTGGCAAAAGGGATCAGAATCTTGGGATGATAAAGGTCCTTCGATGAACTATCTGGAAGGGCCTGAATTATACGAGCCTTTATTTCCCAAGAAATGGTGTTCCTACAAAATAATCAAGTTTATTCCTGTCCTACACTACCAAGAATATACCGAACACGAGAAAGAGGAAGAAACAGTAATCCCAGCAATTTTACATTCACCGATAATGTCTGCTGCTCAAATAATAGAAGTACTTTGGTGGTGGGTTTTTGAATTTTCTGCACGCTTCAGGCTTCAGTGAGTCCGCCATTGTGCCCGAGGGTGAAGTGCGGGAATTCGCTTCGTAGTGAGGATAGGGTCAGATTTTAAGAGGTAAAGGTGAATGTACAATGCACAGCTCTTACGTTCCAAAAAAGCCTACGAAGCATGTGTCAGCGGCTAATTGTCATATAGTTATATAGCGTGTACACACAGTATAGTAATTTAACGTAATGTATACTCAATATGGTAATTTAACACAATGTATACACAGCATGATAATTTCACGTAATGTACACAGAGTATGGTAATTTAACGTAGTCCTCAATCAATATGGTAATTTACGCAAAGAACACAAAACATGGAAATTTAACGTAATAATTTGTTGACATTCAGGTTATGAGGATCTGTAACCATCGTGCCTAATTTATGTATCGCTTTTTCGTCAGTAAACTTTTAACATATTGTATCATTTCACGGGTTTTACTTGACCGAGCTATGTCAAACCCTGGACCGATTCCGCTAGAAGTCATAAGTTTCCCTTTAATTTCAAAGACCTCTATACAGCTGCTGTTATAAACTAGAACGTCCAACGTGTCCATTCTGTAATAAGTTTTACTCTAATTAATACAAGAGCACAGATTTCACAAGTTCCCAATTGTCTATCAACCGCACATCTGCATGGTTTACCTTAATTAAATTTCCGTAACGTACCGTCAGCATTTCACGGCGTAAAATTTTACAACTCCACATAATACAGGGATCTATTTTTACTACGTCACCTTAGGCCAGTCAAATCACTGTTTTAAGCTACCCTTTTACCTGTAAAACTGCATAAAATTTACCACCATGGCAACAATAAATGGCGCCTGCCGACGACGGAACAGTCCCTTCTTGTTTATTCCTTTGAGTAATATGCCAGTCCCCAATCTTAAATACTGTACCTGGAGTCACACGATCAATTCACACAATTAGATTTTAATAGGGACTACTGAGCGACAAGGACGATCATGTGGCTCTGACCTGAATTCACAAAAAGTAAACCATGGCATCAAGGAAACTCACTAACACTTCACTCCGTGACGTTCGCGCCAAATAATTGTCTAATTATATCCGGCTGAGAAATATATTCGCAGCACCGAGTTCCCATATTCAAACAAGTGATCACAAAAATCTAAGAATTCTTAAAAGGAAGTGCTATAAACAATTGCGCATACTCCAAATTTATTACAATATTTTATTCGGCTATGGAAAAACCTGTCTATATTTATAGCCTCAAAATTCGATGGAGAGAGAGAGAGAGAGAGAGAGCATGTTATTCCTACTTTTAAAAAAAATATCACAACAACAGTCTCTCTTTCTTTCCTTCTTTCTTTCTTTCTTTCTTTCTCCATTGTAATAAATTTGTTCGATATCCTAATGGTAACTGTTCCTGTTTTAGGAAACCGCTCCATAAATGTGATCAGTAGTTTCCGTAATTACGAGAATAGTTCCGTTTGTCATGTAATGTTTATGTAAAAATTGTAGAACGATTTCTTTCCATAAGTAAATCTTTAAATGCTATAACATCTTGAATTGACTTCAACTTGTACACATCATATAACCTATTTGGCACTACCATTTGTCACGGATAAAATTCTAACATTAGATCTACCGTTTCTCAGAAAGAAACCAAACACACGGCTTATTCAACAAAAAAGCGAGTTTCACTGCAATCTATGACCCTGCCCATGGTAAACTCTCATTCTAAAACCAAAACATGCGTTCGGAAAATGTAATATGTTTGTCATATTTTCATTCTCTCCGTTACTTATGAGTGCAGTAGAACCAGATTTTGTTTTGATGATGTTCCTAGTTTTGTTGGAAACTTTACCACATTGTTTGTTGCGTGTGCTGCCAAACATGACATCTCCTAAATTGTGATATCCAACAAATGTTATGGTAGAATGAAAACAATTGTATATGAACATTCTCACATAGAATATGTGACGTCGTCTTAATTATCATTGTCCTATAATACCTTTAAAAAATAACAGAACCAAAAAATGGTGTCCCTTTTACCGTATTTTTCAATTCTTTCTTTGTCTCTGCAATGTAACGTTAAGTCTGTCTGTCCTTCTCTCAAACTACTAGTCCCAGTTCTACTGTCACCCAATGCAGTAACACGTGGGTGAATGCGTGCATGCGTGTGTGTGCGTGTGTATGTATGTGTGTTAGTTTCGTTTGTACCAAAATTTCATATGAACGTTACATACAAAGACGTAGTAACCATTGACTTAAACTTTTTTATTTCTCCGTGTAGGTGTATGTCATCGTTCTCAATTTTTTTTCTTCATGCAAGTCACTTTTTGGCTACTAGGTTGTAAAACATAATGTTCATGAGGCACCAAACGAATTTCTTTCTTCATTGGTTTAATTGGTTTTGTCATCCTATCATATGTACCACCGCTTTCTCTCTCTCACCCTCTCAGTCTCTCTCTCTCTCTCTCAACCTCTCAGTCTCTCTCTCTCTCTCTCTCTCTCTCTCTCTCTCTCTCTGTAGTGGATGCAGATGGTGTTGAACTCTTGTCACTTCACAGTGTTGATGAAAGTCTTCGTTTTCAATTTTCTGTAAGTGTGTTTTTACGTCTCTCAAATGTGACAATAATTATAGGGGGACGAACGAATTTCTTTGGCGCTGAATCAGGACTCTCGTGGTATTGTGACAGAAGTGTAGGACATTGATGCAAGCTCACTCATGTCTTCTTCGGAATCACTGGCATACATTTGAGCTAACAGTTCAGCTCGTGTGTGGGGTGATGGATGATATATATGGTGTGATGAATATTAATTTTATAATGTAATAGTATAGTATCATTTGTGAGCTTCTATCTCGTTCTCTTACATTTTAAGCTAAAGGAGGGCGTTTGGATAGTGAGTATGATATAATAGTTGGTATAGTTGATGTAATGGATAGTATTTTTTAGATGTAAGGGATAGTCTTTTTGTGAAATTTCATCTTCATCGTTTACATTCTAAGCTAACAGAGGTCGTTTGGAGAGAGCGTGTGTGAGTGTGTGTGTATGTGTATTGGTCTTTGTTTGTTTCTATAAAACTCCCTTTGTCCCTCTCAAATTCATTTCACTTACCTACCTACAGTTGCGCGTATTCAGGTCAGGCACTTGCATCAATAATACTCAGCATCCGTCTGATTATGGTTAGCCACTCGCAACACTGTTGCCATATTTACCTTAGTGTCCAGTACAGTGACGTCATTGAATCTTGAAATTTTGAGGCTATAAATATAGATTTGTGTTTTTTCATAGGAATTTTTACAGGTTGTAGGTATAAATATATGCTAGGGTTTTTAAATATGATTGTCATACAAGTTGAAGCTAAAAATATATAAACTGGGTTTTCCACAGGATTTTACCACAAATTATGGCTGAAAATAAATACTAGGTTTTTTCCCGAGGGATTTCCTACCAGTGGTGACTATAAATAGATACTTGGTTTTTTAAAATTGGCCTTACCCTACAAGTTGTAATTATTAATAGACACTATCGTTTTTCCAAATAGTATTTTGGTGGTGTAATAGTCTATTTTGTGAGAGTTTATCTTCTTCTCTTACATTTTAAGATAGCACAGACCGTTTGGATAGTGAGTATGATATAATGGATGTTATAGTTGGTGTATTGGATATTATTTTTGTGGTCTAAGGGATAGATATTATGTGGAGAAGATGAAGACTTAGTGGAGAAGACGGAATGACAGAAATTAGAAGAAATAATATCCGATGTTTTGCATAAATAATATCAGAGATCTTTTGGGAAATATTTTTAATATTCAAGTTCTAGATATGATGTATCAGGTTTTTACGTTTTACAACATAATTATTAGATGCGTAGTCAAAATTTTGCTCACTATAAGACTTACGTTATCTTCTGTTTACAGGTATACAAACCAGGGGAATGAAAATATTGGAGATCGTGCATAGCAAAGATTCCAGGAGATAAATGCCATATAGGACAAAATCTCACTTGATATAAACATTTCAGTGTACAAACGAACTTTTAAACAATTATTCAAAGAAAATTGTTACTTACGTTTAATTATATGTAATATATTGGAATGTATAATTGCAATTACTATTTCATTTGTTTAAACTTCTCATTTTTATGTCAGTCCTCGTTGTAAAATTCTTTTGCCGAAAACTGAAACATTGCACCAGATTCCCAATAAGATTAAGAGTCCGAAGATAATTGTGTTAAAATGAGGCAGGTAGTTATCGCGATAAAGTCAAATTTTTGAAAGATTGATATTTAAAGCAACATTTTTTTCTAAAAAATGGCTTCCGACCGATATTTATTCGTTTAGTGTTGCCGTATCGTTTGTATCAAGTAGCAAATGTAACTTATTGTCAATCCGATAACGCTTCAATTACATTTACTAATTCTTTGTGGTGGTTACTGACTATTCATGGTAGCTACTGTTGAAAATGAAATATGACAGGATCGTATCTTTTATTATTAAAATTAATGAAACTCTACCAACATCATTACACAATCTGTACAATCCGAATTGATAAGTGCGTTGTTTTATGTACTGATAGGCAGTAGTTTACGACATTTCTGGCACACTTGCTGATATTTTAGACGTACGTTTTAATTTGATCACTCGCTACTATATCGCTTCACGGATAGCCTCTCTGCAACCATTTCAAGATATTTTAGTTATAAATAATTTAATAAATCCATAATAGCAAGTGTGCCAGGGCTCGCATGTTCTAATATACAAGTAAACATAATTAAGTGTACCATTATTCTCATTTTCTATGCTACTGGTATACATACCTAAGTGTGCCAGCACTCTCATGTTTTATGCTGCTAGTAAACCTGATTAATATTGCAGTAAACTCTCATACAACAATAATAAAGACAAGTGCGCCATACAATTGCATGCATATTAAATACTTTTCAGACGCAAACCCTAATCAACTGTCTTATGTATATTTAATGAAATTGATTGTTTGTTAGTTAGAATTTTTTAAAATTTCATTACATGCTGTTGTAGTGTGGCATTGTGTACTGAGCTTGGCCATGTCCAGGATTGAGTTCATTTCTTCTTGACCTGATTGACTTTTTATTCATTATGAGCAACTAGTACATGGGTAGATTATCATCTATGTATATTGTCACAATTTCAGGATCATTATTAATATAAGAGGTAAATATGTCGATTTGGGTCAAAGTTTGTGAGTTTCCTAAGTGAATTATACACAATCCAGGTTATTGTTTTGTAAACATCAGGGTCATTGTAGAAGGTTATTTTCGATTAGGTAATTTTTCTTTTAGAAAATGCTGATTGTGACCCGATGTCAAGTAGAGAACTATATAATCTTGTAATTGTGAGGACTGGATGTTTGTGTTTTAACATCTAGCATTTTCAAGTAGTATTATGTTTTGACCAGTTGGGCCGAATTTTATTGAATTTAAGTGATTGTTTTCTCTGGAAATATAAAAGTGCTGTGATAAAATTCTTGGTCAGAGACATTCACTGGCATCTATAGTATATTCAAACATGGAATTATATTTATGTGATTCAACAAAAGACTGTTGACACATCAACAATTTAATAGCTGCCACAGACACACCATGGACGTAGGTTTTGGATTTCTTTGGGACTTGTACTGAATTGTATTCAGGACTTTAAATTAATAGGACGTGCGTCTGTAATTCTTGAATAAATTTGGGATTTAATTCGCAGTGCCGTAAGTTCTTTTTTTTTCATTTTCTCTTTATATTTAAGGGAAATAAATTATTTGTTCAATTTTACAAAGCTTGTTGTCTTTCACTCTTTTCTGTTACTTATTTTAAGAACATGGATTCATAACAATTTTCAAATGAATAAACAGTCAATTAGTCTCTAGGAAAACGATCAGCACGTTCGGATATTGCATTATCATTTCAAGATTTGCGTGCCAAAAAGAAATATGTTGCAAATGTGTTACCTCCATATTTACAATACAATGTGGGCAACGTATAGTTTTGAATAATTCAGTAAAGTGTATGGTGTCTTTTATTAGTAGTTAGTTCTCTCATCTTTTCAACAAGGCTTTCATTGGTAGATTTTATTATTCCATTCATTTCCAAAAAATATCACTTGTTTAGCAAGTTTAGTAGAGATATGAAAGCAAATAATATACCAAAATCGCAAACAAAATGCACAGAACATAGTCCGGTATTTTGAATACAAAGAAATGTTAAGAATGCTGATAACCAATTTTTTATTCAAGGCGATACACGTAATTTTACAGTAACTTGGATTAGTTGCAATTCTTTAAGGGGTATCATAACATCATACCACAGAATCAAATACATTACAGATCTATAGGATCAAACGTTGCACAGAATCAAATACATTACAGATCTATAGGATCAAACGTTGCATAGAATCAAAAATGAGAATTAAAGCAAACTTACCAGAATAGCTATTACTGTATTTCAGAGACGCAGTAATTTTTGTTTGGTTGAATAGTTGGTTTACTTTATTGCCTGGTACAGGGATTGTGAAATCAACTATGAAGTTAAGACACACCATGTTGTGAAGTTGGTAGTCGTTTTACCCTTGTTTATACCTTATTTATTGTGAAATCTAGAGCAACAATTTGATGTAAATATTATCGCTGATAAAACCAATGTTTTCGTTTCGGGTCTTCCTTTATGCTCTTCTTCCATTTCTTTTATTTGTTTCATTTCGTGTTCAATATATTATGGCTCTTTCTCTTGGATGTGTTATGTAGGTTTTATGTTGCTTTATATTTTGTCAAAGATTGTAGATTATATATTAATATAATGATCCTTTGTATCTAAAATGTTTCTTTTGAATTAGAGTTCAGGATATTTACTGTTCCTTGGTCAAAACAATGGGCTACGCGATTCACTAAATTTCAAGTAAACAGACTTTACCATGTTTACAGTTTTGGATAATTTTCCACTAAGATTATTGTAACGTAAGCCAGTTGGGAATGTGGGAATGTTTGTAAGGTTGTTAACAGCAACGTTTTTGTATTCCTATTTTAACACGTCTCTAGTGGAATCTTTTTGTTGTGTTCAGTCATAATTTACGAGGATTTATTTACGGAAATTATTAACTGGAATTAAAACTGCTTATTGACTTTTGAACTAAATCACCATTTCGGGATTATTGTTGTCTTATTCAAGGACATTTTGGATTATTTCATTTGGATACATTAAGGTAGTTAGCACATCAGCACGTTTAAGGTTAGAGGAACATCAACCTATTCAAGATTGCAATTTAGTCGGAACACTACTTGAGTTCATTCAGAACACTGTTCTTTAGCGCTTGTAACTGTTTGGAATTTTAAGTCTTAATACTATAGGTTTCTTTTCAATTTAATTTTCACTTTTGTATTGAAAAGAAATAAATTATTGTTAAATGTTAGTAAACTTACTGATTTTAACTTTTTTCTGTTACTTAGTTTAAGACTATAGTTTTGTAACATTATTCATGTGTAGAATAAACTCTTTTAAGCTATAGCTTTCAAGCAAGTTAAAATAGGAGCCTGCTTGTTTGTTTTGAAGTTTTCATTCACTCAATACAGGCGTGGATTAAGTTTTTATTCATTAATTTGCTTTAACAATAGACATCTTTTTGTGAGTTTTCTTTATGTCTCCTCTGATTCTGTGATTGCAAATTTTGTTAATTAAAGTGATTAAAATTCATCTAACCTATTAAGATGTTTACTTTAACACGATGTCTTAAAATGCACATACCCCTTCATGAAAAAGGAAAACATGGATACCATTTTGACATAAATAATTGTGTAAGGTCGTGAAAATAGTAACTTTCAGTTCTAATAAGCACGTAAAGGCATTACTAATATTTTCGCTTAGGCGGTCCTAGTAGTCACTAAAATCAATAATATGCACTAACAGACTAACTTCTGTAGGTATTATTAATTGCTAATTGAAGCAGATAATAAATCTCACTAGTAGGTTGTAGATGACCGTCTCTAAAGCGTAGTCAAGTTTGGATCATGAAGACTGAACAAAATTTATATCTGCATATTAGCAGACATATTTTGCATTTGAACGCCAATGGTGTGAAATCATTAAAATTGCTCATGCAATGTGTAAAGAACAAACATTTCCACACAAGATCTAAAATTGATAAGATCGAGGAGCTTTAGAGAATGTATAGATAACGGCATGGGAGATTTGGGATGACAAAGGAAAAAATAACAATTAACCTTATATACAGGAATTCATTATAAATGTATTCAGTGGAAGCATAACTAAAATGGAATCTACACTTTACAAAAAATCACTGAAAAAGCTCTTTGATAGTTCATTGGTTTCTAAGGAAGATAAACAAAATACGTTTCGCGATATAGATCAGACGATATTACACTGACGGACAGAACGCTTGAACATTCCATGATTTCAAAAGCAACGAAAACGTTGAGTACAGAACAGATCAGCAAAGACAGATACTTGGCACAACAGCAACCACAAAGAAGGCAAGAGAAAATATCGATGTGGACGACACATCCAACGTCTCTAACAACAGCCGGTTAAGGTCAAACACAGCATAGCTGAGCACTTGACTGCGGATGAAATGGTTATCAAAATAACAGAATGGCTTAGAACAAGAAGAAGGGACCAACAATAAAGACGTTAACAAATACTACGCCGTTGGCCATGGCTTCATAGTTCATTGACAAGGAAGATAACGTAGAAATCACTAGAGAAAGTTTGAAAGAATAAATGCAGTTTATGAATATGGATAACTCATATAATCATTCTGGTGATAATGATTGATGAGTACCTCTACACGTTCTTGAGCAAGCACGAGCCACATAATGAAAAGAAGTTTTGTAGAAACCTAACAAATTTGTTATGTACTCTTTAAATTAATGCTAATAGTTAAATGAAGACAAATCGTTCGCACTGGCAGAAGAAGCCGGAATTTATCTCTACCACTGCGTATCGCATTATTCAATGTCCAATCATTAGCATCACCGGAAAAGCGCACATTAATAGTTAATTTAATCAACAATCAGAATATCGACGTCTTTTTCCTGACAGAAACATGGCTAACAATAGGCGATGAGCCCAAGTGCGCGGATCTAACACCCACCGGTTACTCTGTCAAGTCGTTTCCCCGCCACTCTTGCTGAGGTGGAATCGTTGTCATCGCAAAGAACGCCATGATCAAACGTCATAACCACACCACAACCTTCACTTCAGTCCATTTTTTCTGCCTCTACCTCCGTCCTCCTAGTATAAAAAACAAGCTGACTGAATCTATATTTTTGGAGCAGTTTCCGAATCTCCTGCAGTATGAAAATTCTATAGGTGGCCATCTGATTATTCTTGGAGATTTCAACTTTCACTTTGTCTGTCTTGGAAACCGATACACATCAAAGCTCTAAGATTCAATTCATGTTTTCAACTTCAAACTGTCAGTTAACCAAACCACCCATAAACATGGCCACATTTTGGACATGATTCTTCACAGATCTGATGATAATATTCTACGGTCCTCCCTGGTATCCCACGACCTTGCATCAGATCACCTCTGCAGTATATGCCATCATTACGTGCCAGTCCCTAACGCTCCACCTTCATTTGCTACTAAGAGAAACCTCCGTATGATAAATATAACCAAACTAATGCATGACATCCAATGAAAACTACCAACTTGCTTACCTCCTACAGCAGAACAACTCGATAACTGCCTGCGTTCATGCCTTAATGGACTAGCTTCGCACTGCTAAAATAGACCACCGTAAAGCTGAGAGGCTTTGGCTTTCCACCAGACTCAATATTCATAAGCAAATTCATGAAGCCGCTAAGAAGAACGCCACAAACATAGTCCATGCAGTGGAATCATCCCATTACAGTAAAAGATCACGGAAAAATCCAGCTGCGAAGAGCTCTTCGAGACTGCTAACAAGCTAATGTCAAGGAACAAATGTACACCACTTCCAACTACCTTTTCTTCAGTTGACCTTCCGCAACTGGTTGCAAATTTCTTCCGTGACTAGGATCGTGACTTTGTCAAGGTGGCATCGTCCTTCCAGATTTCCTTCGAATAATTCACAACGCTCATCGAATACTATCAATGTCCAGATAATTAGTACTTTCTACTTTTACTGAACTATCCAAAGAAATGATTTGTCTCTTTCACTGCAACAAAGAAAAAGTCTGCAGACTTACAACAACTGAGGATGGCTCCAAAATCAGAACGAATCTAAATGCTCAGTCCATTCCTAATATAAACCTTATATTTCACATAAATATCACAATTAACCCCACGCAAAGCGTTAACTGTTGTCTGGACGACATAATTATATCGTTAATTATATCGTTTTCTTATCGTATGCCTAAACGATTCTTCGTCTTTACAGTAAAAGACGGCTATTCATAATACCTGTTCAGGGAATTAAGGGATAACGGCCTTGTAATGATGTGTTATGATATACACACTATTCTCAGCATGACTTAGCTGAGCTTAGTGAGGGCCATTTCTTATTCCATCGCCAGAAAGAAAGGGGCAATCAACGATCAGAAAACAGAATAGGGTTTCCTTGAATCATTCAGTGAGCTCAAACGGATTGAACCTAAATCATGACCTTCAGGGTTGAGAAGCAATATCCGGCTTATTTGCTTTCATCGCGGGGACATGGCCATTCTAACGTGAGACAGATGATGATGATACAATCAATGAAATCTTTACATGTATATTAAATCAGTATGAAATCAAGCAAGATCTTTTAAATGAACCCGTACAGGTTACCCAAAGAGTTGTGGGATACGGGACCTCCCAACATGTAGAAGATGACACAAACTGGACATTTTCATGCTGTAGTGAGCGTCCATTATGATGTGGAAGTACATGTTAAACATGCGTGCCGCAAGGCTATTTGTTTCCTTGATTAACTCGAGTATTCGATGCGCCTTCCTTACCCGTAAATGTGTGGTTCTCCGATGACATCATCGATGGCAAGGGCAAACCAAATCGTCTTTGATTGACTCGCTTGCTGTAATTATTTTGAGCTTCATCCTCTGTTGCTATCCTCCTGTCCGTCGATAGAAATAGGGTTTGGGACGTCCGTGATCATCAAAGACGCCTTGCTTGTGAGGGAGCAGTATAAATATTCAGCACGACGTGTGAAATTAACGTTTTATGTCGTGTCCTCTTAGAACCTATCACCCTCATATTTTGGCTTGCATGTTTAGGTTGAGCTTCCACACGGCGCTTTTGTTTTAGGCCACCTCGATGTGGCACAGCATTCCATGGTGGATTTTGACATGTGATATCGGCGTGGATCACACCGCTGTGCTCCAGAGAGATACCGCTGATGGTTTGGATAGGTATTTCTTACTAATTAGGATCTGCCCACTGTTTAAGAACATAAATTTAATATAGTCACGGGACTCAATAATGAAGAACGAGTTGGACTCTTTCTAAATCAACGTGATTTCTCAAGAAAGTAAAACAATAAATCAAATTATGTATTTAATTCAAAATTTGAGTAATTTTATATTCATTTTAAATACAATTATCAGTCAATTCCTGGGTGGGTTGCTTTTCTTTGAATTGTGATGCTTACTTCTAGTTCAATGAGAAGTACGTCAGACACCATCCTGATAAAACAAGATCAAGCAATGTTGTAAACCTAATTTTTGCATGCTCCTTTTTGTGAAGTTTTAAAGTAGGTTGCACTATCTAAAATAACTACACGCAAAATAATTAATTTTATTAAATTTTTCATATCAGTTATGATAAGTCTACAGAATTTTAAAAGAACGAGTACATGTATGAATGCGTGAAAAAGCAAACTTTTGTAACCGTGAAAAGTTTTGTATATGTATTTCAGATTGTTAAGAGGTGGTAATGTTATGACAAATAGTTGAATCTTATTCATGTAGGAATATTGCTTTCAGAGAACTCAAAGCCACAATAATCTTCATTTTCTACAGGTTTATTTCGATTACAGAAATTTTCATTGTACACCGGAATATTCATTTTTACAGGTTTATTTCGATTACGGGAATCATAATTTTCTACAGAAATCTAAAGCAGTTTTCATTTTCTAAAGGAATCCTCATTTTCTACAGGTTTATATCGATTAATATACTCATAAGTTTCCAAAAACTACGAGATCGATTGATTTTGTACACTTAAGGGGGAAATATCATTTATCTTGATTTTCTGATTATCTGGATATTTAATATAAGAAAGTAATAAGTGTGCGAAATTTTCCATCTATTTCCATTAACCCTAGCAAACAGAATATAGAACGATCCAGTTGTCGATTGAAAAAAAGTCAAGGAAATTTTTAGCTAAAAAGACTTTTTCACTCCGCATAAATAAACAAAATGATTCTAAATATCATGTGTTACAAAAATAAGACCTTATGCTATAGGACTGTATATGTCCCTTCCACGGTGTATATGCCAAATATCCCCGCTTGTGTTTTCGTCACAAAATTAAAGGATAACACACCACGATGGATTCACGTAAAAATAACAATTTCATTACTTATAGGTATATCTAAATATTGATTTTACAAACGTGGGCATAACTGATGATCAATTTATGACATTAATATCTTAAAATAGGCGGTAAGACACGAACACGATGCTTGGTTTTCTTTTGGAATAGTCACCTTGAGCAAAGATGTCTACGAGAACGAATGGTAAATGGATCAAAACTCCAAATATTTTCTCATTCTTCCTACCCGAATACCTTAATTAGCCTAGCTGATTGACTTTTGTATCTTGCAGCAGAGTTACATGTTGTTTGGCGAGATAGCACTATTTCGATATATTTTTAAACGAACTGGTCGGTACAGACATATGGTCTTTAAATACGGAGATGAAAGCTTCGCCTTACCGCCTTACGTTTAAATGTGGCCACTTGATCTGGGTTTTTAAACATAGACAGCCCTTAAAAGTTAAGAGAGAGAGAGAGAGAGAGAGAGAGAGAGAGAGAGAGAGAGATTAAATTTTAGTCTTAGGATAATCTGCATATTTATGACAGAATAGCCTTTTGTTATCTGAATCAAAATGGGTCAGCCAAAAGAAAGATATTATCTTGTTTGAAAAAGATGGCCATTAAAAAGAAAGATTTAAAATGAGTTAAACTGAGTCTACGAGGAGATATTTGACTATATGCAAATGACAATGCATTTTTATTAAGATGCTGTCGTGAATTATTTAATAAAAAGCGGCTTCGAAATTGATGAAATCCGTGTCCTGAATTTAATTATGTCTGATGGAATGATTAATTTGCTCGTGTTGGCAAATACTATATGTAAACATGTACCTAATTATTATCATAGAGAAAGATATCACTCTTAGCAGGTAAGGACATTTATTGAAATCATGAAAATTACACAAATATGTATATTTATGTTTATTTATAGTATTATGTTTGCAGTATTTAAATACACAGACTTGGGCTTTTCCTTCCTCGATTTGGACTCTGATGATATCTCTGCTTACCTTGTCCAACTTATTGTTAAGACACATCTATAAACAATTTCCAGTAAATGGGAACGAGGAAATAATGAAATTGTGTATCGATATACTTTACATGAATTTCACGTTCTTTTATTTAAATTTCCATGCAGATAAATGCTATTATTGTAAATCATTATTCCGGTAAGATCTTGTAACTATCTCTAAGAAAACGGAGTTCGTTAATCGCAGATCTTAGTGAACAAATCTCACCAGTTAATACTGCGAAAATAGGCATCATCTTTGACGTTCCAAGTGTTAACTCTAGCACATGTGAAAGTTTTATTGAGAAATCTTTAATTGCTATGGCAGTGATGTTATGTATATTTAATTTGCATCCTGGTTGCCTTTGTCCATTATTGAGTATTGGGTATATCAGTAATTGTTTTTATGTTCTTTTGTATTTTGAGTAAATAGGATATTACATAGATATTTTGTATATATGATTGTATATTATATATTAAGATTAATATTATATGTAGATAAAAATGTTTGAGTCCAGGACAATCGTTTTCCAGTCTGGAATTCCTAGTGTACCTGCTGTTTTCATATCCTTTACTAAAGGTTCAGTGATAGAACTGACATTATTGACAACTTAGAATCTTCTAGAATTGAGATTTTGACCCTCATTTTTATTAAAGGGAGATGTAGACAGAAATTCATTATTCCTATTTTAACATGTGACTTTTGGAAACAGTCGGTTATGGTTGTGTTCAGTTTTAATTTGAGAGGATTTATTTATTTAAATACGTCATTGGAATTACTAAATGCTTAATAATACGTTCAGACTAAATTACTGTTTTGAGATTACTGTGAATTCATTTGGATTATATTATTGTCACTGTTAAGCACATTAATTCTATTCTAGACTATTGGTAAATCAACTCTTTCAAGACATGAATTCTTTTGGAACTCCACTGGAATTTATTCGGAATATTATATACTTTTGGCTTTTTGGTAGAACTTTTAGGAATGATAGGGATTTAATTCACAATACTATACATTCTTTTTCAATCTTATCTTTGTGTTCTAGGGCAAAATTTTATTTATTAAATGTTCTCAATGCTTGATGGTTTTCGCTCTTTTCTCTTACTTAATTTAAGACCATAGATTCGTAACAGTGAAAATGATAATAAAGCAATTATAAACAATTTACGATTTTAATTTCATAAATTAATATTATTCAAGTTTTTTTAATAAAATAATACACTCTAATAAACAAAATATTAATCCATTTTGTGCCTAATAAAAACCGTATGACATTGCACTTTATTACAAAATTATCAACATTACTCTAATTTCCATCAATTTTCTTTACAAGCTAAGTACCATGCAAACATGAGCGCGAACCAAACCGAAACATCACCAACGACATCGATTCAGGACGTTCCGGATGCAAATGGAGACACTGAAATGAATTCCATTTATGCAGAGGCCGTGGATGCTGTCGAGTTGCCGAAACTCATCGAAGAGATGGATATCAAAATAGAAGACAGCGATAGACTGGGTCTGGTGTACAAAATCAGCGACAGACCTCCAATTCGTCTCGCAGTATTCTTCGCCTTGCAGGTAGAGTACATTTAATTTGAACCATGAAGTTTTCTTCCTTGTTGCTGTCACATGCACACAATGTAAGGAATCCAGTTGGTGGAGCGTCCATGGATCGCTAGTTCGATTGCTGCCTATCCCTCACATGTTACGCGGAGGTCTTAGAGTGTTGCCCGGATGTTCCAGTACTTTAAGTGTTGACCATGTCTTTATTTCTGTCCGTATGTTCAATACACTCCATAACTGTTATCTAAATACTTTATGAGCCAAAGCAACGTTGATGATGGGCAGACAATCTGTATGACCTTTTCCGATTAAAACAAAAAAACAAACAAAACAAAACAAAAATTACTTACAACCCCACAAAAAGCCACAAACATCTAAACAAACAAGGACACAAAAGAAGCACAAAAACAAGCAAACAAAAAGCCCATAGCTGTAGTCCATCTCCGGCTTCAAAATTGATCACGAATTCGGGTTCCTGCCCAAACATTATATATTCTGACGATGATTGTATTGGACGTTATATGAACATAGCTGATATTATGTTCAATAAATCTCACAGAGATAGGATTCCTATGTGAGAGCAGTTCAATCTTGCATAGTGTAATAATTTATCATCAATTCTACTGTACTAAATAGCGAGGAACATATGTGAAGTTTGTAAAATTTCCATAAATGTCTTTCCTTTTATTTTCCAAATCCACGAGGAATTGAAATTAGTGAGAAACATCATAAAATGAAGGTCTTCATTTCATACAATTTAAAAATGCTCTCAGCCACCTGAATTTGAGCATTAAGAATATTTGTCAATAATTGTGTGCTATTCTATGAAATGAGATTCAACTATCCAACGAAGCATCCATCCATCCTTTATGCATACCATCTCCTAACACATCAGTAACAATCTATAAATAAAATGGCTAAATACGACCTCATAAACACACACATATTAAATTCTACAAATTAAAACTATATAATTAATTGTGTGCTGGTGTGATTTGGATTTTTTGAAGTACCATTAACAATTTCTCAGTTATACAGCTACGACGTCTACAGTGTTGCAGTTTATATTGATGTCTTGCACTGGGCTAATTATTTTATTTTCTTCGAATTATTTTGAATTCAAGTGACTATTTTCCCCTGTGAAACACAAAATGCGGAGCGCCAAGCGAGGCAGCGGTTAGTATATATATATATATATATATATATATATATATATATATATATATATATATATATATATATATATATATATATATGTGTGTGTGTGTGTGTGTGTGTGTGTGTGTGTGTGTGTGTGTGTGTGTGCGTTTACCTTCACTGACTTAAGAATAATATTAGTATTATTATCTTCATCTGAATCAAGTAAATCGTTTACTGTGATTTTATTTTAATTTTAGTAACATACCTTTTAGTTATAACTAAAATATTATCTCACAAGCACATTGAACCTTCTAAAATGAACTTTGTTTTATTAAGTAATAGTTTTGTGTTTAGAAAATGTTAATTTTGATTTAGGTCAGGTAAAGGAGTATACAATTATGCTTATTGGACAAATGTTTATTCCGGAAATAACATCTGTAGCAGATGTGTCCAGTATTTCATTTTGGGCTGGAATTTGTTTATTTAAATATGTATTCACAGGAGATACAGTACTCACCTAAAACAATATTCTTGGAGATAGGCACTTGGATTTATATCAAAATGCAAAGGAATATTCTTGGATATTATTATTGTGTTTCAACAACAGACTGTTGGCACATCATTACTAATAAGGTCATCACATCACATTAAGACATCCATCTCTGGATTTATTTTGGAATACCACAACAACTTATTTAATACTTATGACTTGCCTAATTAAATCTAGGATTATTTGGGATTGTTTTGACAATTCGGTAAGTACATCGTTTTACATTTTATCTTTGTGTTTTAGGAAAATAGATCATTTGTTGAATTTTTCAATGCTTGGATTCTCTATCTAGATTCTTTATTCATGAACTGCATTCATTAATAGGAACATGCATATATGCTGCGAAATGGAAAATGTTTAGTGATTATTCTGTTATTTTTAAGAGTATTACTTATTTACACAACCGCTGAATTTGGTTTATTATAATATATCCGACTAACGTTACTTAGGGGCTGGTACATAAATATTGTTTAGGTATGAGTTTAAACAAGTGGACGAGGGGGTCGCGGGATGAAATTCCTGGTTGGTACCCAGTGGGTGACTCTTACAATATTTTGGACCGATTCGGGGACTCAGTGGAATGATCATAGGTTTAACAAATAAGCATTGATATAATGTCTAACGGTAACTTATCATTGCGCCTTTAGTCATTAGGTTTATCTTGAAGGTCGATATGCAGTGTAACAGGAATTTAACATAACCTTTGGTCCTAATTGAATTTTGTGTATAGCTGATTTTTTATGTTTGTAAGTTATAAAGAAGATGTTTACTGATATATGATTTCAAGATCTAGCCTTAGAATTTTCTGGAAGAGAACTTGTGACCCACATCCTGTGTCATAGGCCCAGTAAAATCTGTAAATAAGGTTGTGGCAAACAAAAGTATTAATTCTTATCTTAATCTCAGTATGTGACATCATTTTCATTTATATTCAGATACGATTTAAAGGAATTATTTATTTTAAACGTATTCATTGGAAGTACAAAGAGCTCATTATTTTTTAAAACTAAAACACTATTTTGGGATGTTTGTGAATTCATTCAAAGTCATTATGGATTCTATCATTGTGATACATCAAGACTGTTGGTACATCATTATACCAAAGATTATTTGTGCATTAGGGTATTCAGGGGTTTTGAAATTCAATGGAAACACTTTATAATTTCGTAGTTGTGATGGAACATTTATGATTATTGTGATTTAGTTCACAATGTTGTAAGGTGCTCTAACAATTTCACTTAGTTACTTAGAGAAATAAATATTTCATTAACGTTACTAAACTTGTTGGTTTCTATACTTTCTGTTAGTTAGTTTAAGACGACATAATCATAACACAAAAATGTATTTGGGTCTAACAGAAGACGGAATTTTAGACTACACGTACTATCCAATACGCTCTTTATGTAGTGAAGAACACCAAGCCTCGTGTTATCCATCAGCCCACATTTACCACCAAACACTACACCTTTACTACCCAACACGTCGTTGTTGGCGACTAACACTAATTTATGAACATGTAATATCCATGACAAGCACATGTATACAAATAGGCATTAGTTTACCTTTACAAGTCAAAAAGTGTGTTAAAACGGATCAGACATTGCTATAAATCTTGCATGGAACCATATGTGAATTAGATTTTGCTATACTTTAATTGTATGTGCCATCTTAGATTTAATTTAGTAAACATGTACGGATTGCTGCTTGACGAACATTGGCAGTGTAAAGGGAATCATGGGCTTAGTAAGCAGCTTTACAACATAACAAATTCCTTTGGAGCACGTACATATACTCTATGTACGATGTAATTAGTTTGGCCGGTGTCAATCTTCACGCCAAATGGTGACCTAGTCTGACAACGTGGCAAATTTGCCTTTTGTCTCAACAGCTCGTATGTAACAAACGAAAATTGCAATTAAGGGAGCTGAAAACGAGTAACGCCAGTCAGTGTATTTAATCTAAGGCGGCAAAATGTAAATTTGTAACTGAAAAGCCAGGTCTGCCTCATAAACCATTGGATATGCGAACGATGTTATGGCAGTGCCTATATAGCAACACTTGGTAGCCATTTAGGGAGAAACTTAAATATAGAACATTACAAACCATTTCAGTTCTACAAGTATAAGCCAGTTTTGGCTATGTACAGGTTTAATGTCAGTATCTGATCTGTTGCAACACACTTTTTTGGATTGTTGTACGAATATATGCTTTACGAGAAGATGTAACACTCTTGTTGAATTATCCTATTCTTAAGTGTGTTTTTCTTCTACTATTCATCATGTTTAATTTTATATAAGGCTATATTTGTGTACTCTAGACTCTTTTTGTCACTCATGGGTGATAGTGCACAAGCCAGTTTGTCTATGTGTGAGTACCCGTACCCGATGGTTGGTAGATATATCGGTGTCAGTCACTCTGAACGGTGTGCTGGCTAGTAAATGTGGGTGATGGAGAACAAATGTGGGGTGATGGATAGTACATGACTGGACGTTGGCACTTCAGACGACGTGTTAGACGGTAAATGTGGGTCGTTCGATAGTAAAGCCCTCGACCCCATGCATTTTAATCATTACCAAGGAATAATTGTAAGTTTTGAAACAACTGATTGCAAGAAACATTCCGATTATTTTGCGCTCATTTTATTTGCAGGCAGAGGAGGGATTGGCACGCCGATTTACCTCCCCCACCAAACTTTGCCACTAACTACTTACATTGCAAAGAAATCCGGAAAATTGTTTTGATGCTCACATATATTAACTCTTTCACATTTAAAACTGACGTTGCCCGAAGTTAAGTGACTCAGCAATGTCACTTAGTATGTTCACAAAACAAAATCGTCTTATAGTCAAAACATATTTCCTTTGATCATAGCGACAAAGATATTATAAGGGAGGTGGACCATGTACATGTACATGTTCTATTAAAGCAGGTTACCTTCTAGGAAATTAGCTTATCGTCATCTCATTATAAGCAGGAGAATGTCAGAGAAACAAACTCACAATATGTACTGCTGTCTGAATTTGCGAGCGTTAATTCAACAACGTTTAAACTCTGTTGGCAGGATTTCTGTCCTGAAAAGAAATAAATTATATGATGAACATTTTTATAAGATATTTTTTAGCAACTAATGTTTCTTTCTCTATCTATCTAGCAAGCCCTTCTGTCTCTATCCAGCTCCCTTGCGATATCCCTGCTGGTGGCTGATGTAGTATGTGCGGCAAATGACGAGGCCATCAAATCCAGGCTGCTCAGTTCCACGCTTTTTATGAACGGGGTCACAACACTCGCCATGGTGGTCATCGGTGTGAGGTAACATTTCTAACTGTTTCATTAAAGCTATATGCACTTTGATAAATTCCTATGGAAGTATAGCCAATGTTATGTTTTGCAGTCTTACTTTCTATGATATCAGTTCAATCCTTTTTTATGGTGCATTGGTCTACTTGTTTGGAATACACCGGTTTGGTTTCTTTTGGTTTGCTGTTTAAAGTCACACCAACAATGGTAGATTATTTAGTGCCAGGCCAATTGCAGTAAAGTGCCTTGTCCTAAGACGCTTCAGGGTAGCCGACCCTGACTGATTATATGATAGAATTCGAACCCACATCCTTTATGTCATGAATACTTCACGACTGATCCATCCTGGCTGATGCCTATTTTAGTCGCTTCTTTATGATATGCGGGGAAATACAAAATTACTACAATTTATAATCTTTGTAATTTACTCCATGTAGATACGTAGATGGACTGCATAGAAAGATAAAGAAATGTGACATTCAAATTGAAAATTATGCTTGTATGTACAGCTAGCCAACTCACTCGTGGTTCTTTCAAAATTGAAAGATATGCTCCTCATTTCATTGATGGCCAGCTTTGTAGTGTAGTGAGATACCCTAGCGACAATGGCAAAATGCATTACAGACCTCCGTTTGGGACAGTCTGGCGACAACCCTTTTTAGCACACCCTTGGACGGTCTACTGACAAGAGAATTGAGCATGGGGAATATTGGGACTGTTTAGCGACAAGGGAAAGTGGTGTTGTTGTATAAGGACAATAGGAACGGAACAGGTTAGGTGAAGATTGGTAACAATGTTGCAACAATGAAGGAACAGGTGAGGTGACGTCAATCGGGACCAAAAAGCAGGAAGAAAAAATCCTAGAACGCCTGGCGGGAACGGACGGTACATAGACATATATAACAGATCCAACACACAACATACTAACATAGATGGATGAAGATCAATCTATCAGGCAAACAACTATACAACAGACTAAACAATTTTTAGGCAAGAAAGCAAATCGTTTAGACGCATATGAAAGGCCCTTAAAAGGGTATTTGGATTAATGTTAACACCATTGCGTGAACATAGAGGGCATCACATAGGTCTTCTTCTCCTCCTGAAATTTCTTCTCTCTTTTGGTCTGTAGATAAAGACTCTCTTCAAAGGTTTGTTTCACCACATACATTATTCTTTTTCAAACGTTTGTATCTGTCATCCTGATAATTGTTCATGTTGATTTCACATACATGGTTAAGTCCGTACGGAACAGCATTGTTTCTACGTTTGTCCACATCTTATGACAAGAACATTAAAGGGACTGAAATGAATGGGGTTATTTATGGTGGACGAGCGGATAGAAACGGATTGAATTTGTTCACCAATCCTAACCCGCGTTACAAAATTCAGTCACAGCGTGGAGTTTGTCTTCCAATCCGAAGAGAGCTACCTGTAACGTCACATTCGCTATATAGGTGAATAAATGCGAGATAGCTTTCAGACATCATGAAAACTAAGAAGACGCTGAATTTAGGTGCACCGGCCGTGGAGACGAGAAGCGATGGTATATCAGCGGCTACCAAAGTGAACACAGTTCTACTTGTAGAAGAGGTCGATTTTAATCGGGATTTAGTCGATTTTCGTTCTTCTTCGCAATAATTGGTTCCGTTACCAATACCTTCGACACCTGCTCCTTCTTTACCACACGTCAGGGATTTTAAACAGAGACAGAAAGAAGAATTGGAAAAATTTTTACAACAGCAGAAAGAAGCTGAACAAGCCTTTCTCCTCCAACAACAACATACAGAAGAAGAGGCAAGAAGAAGGAAACGACAAGAAGAAGGAAAATAAGCAGCAGAGAAGAAGAGAAGAAACAACGTCTAGGAGGGAATGAGGACAGTGAATGTCAAACGGTGACAATAATCTTAGACATGTTAGCAGAGTTAAAGAGTTTGAAACAAATGTATCAGGCTTATTTAATACCACCCAAGTAAAAAAGATCTTACAACGACAAACAATCCAGCCTGTTACTGCGCCTGCGATACCACCCCTAGTTATTTCTAACAAATCATCATCGACTGGAGTAAGTTCAGAAGTAGTCCTTGACCGTGACAAAGGCTTAAGGCAGTTAAAGCTGATTACATCCTGTTCTTGGGTTTGTTGTTTAAACAAACAAATACCCAACGGTCCTTTTCAGGGTCACAAACTTCTCTCGAAAAGCGATAGCATTCATTTTGCTAAAATCAATTAAAACTCAAAATCCCTTTTTCGCTCATTATGTACGTGTGCGAGTGAGTGCATGAGTGTAGGTTATTATTTTAAAAAATCAAAACCGAGAGCCACTTTAGTTTTCTGTCTGGTCTATACTAATACAAATTTTAATTGTTTTGTTATTTTTTAAAATTAATTTCTTCAATTTCACGGGGGTGGGGGGGCCGAGTGGCCGAGTTATCTAAAGCGCTCACAGTTACGGATCAATGCCATCTCACCTCTGTCTGCGTGGGTTCGAGTCTCGGGCTCGGCTAATGTGGTTATGTGAGAACGCTTGCCAATAACTTCTCGTGGGTCGGTGGTTCTTTCCAGGGTTTACCCGGGTTCTTCCTCCATCATTAATACCGACCGCCATGTATAGCCTATCTTGTGCTGAAAAATGGCGTTAAACTCCATTACAACAACAACACTTTCTCCGTTTCTTCATTTCTTCTCTTTTTTCTCTTACTGAAAGTGTCTGAGTTCTTAATTCGTGGAGGGTACCTCTTCTTCCTGTTTGCAACCTCCCTCTTTCTCTTGCTTCTGTTGTTTCTTAGGGCATTCTGAAGACCATTGTCCTTTCTCTTTACAATGATAACAAATATCTTTGACTTTTGTCTCTTCTGATATCAGTCTTGCTTTTTTAACGACTTGGACACTCTGTAGCCCAATTCCCATTCTTCTTACAGATATAGCAATTATCTTGACTTTTATATCGAAAGGAGGGAGAGTAGTCCATCGGCATGTCTGAAGAAAACTTTCGTATGACACTTAGCAAAATTCTGATCAGAAGTTTGATTTGTGTTGGCCCTTCCATCTTTCTGGTCGGTTTCAGAGTGAAATGAATATTGGAAGGGAAGACACTGACCATTTTTTTAGGGAAGACACTGGTCTGCCATGGATACAGGTATTCCTGGCGTTTAAAATGTAGTCATTTGACTTTTTGCAGTCAAGATGAAATGATCGCATCATTTAGTGGAGAAAGGTGAAGAAAATAAGAGACAGAAACGTGATTTATCGCCTCGCAGAGTAGCTCATGTCTTGGCTAAAATTCATGTCAGTGATTTAGAAGATGACATGAGTGAGCCAGAATCCACACCCAGAGATTCTAAACCCAACCAAAGTCCACTACCAGTAAAACATGAAAAGTACTACCACATTCGAGAGACGGAAAAGAGCTCCTTTAGACAATTTAGAACTACGGCGTACATGGTCAGGTTTAAAGATTTCAAGTCTGAAGTACCGTTGGAGAAACCATAGGGGTTTATAACCGAGGTGTAGGATGTTTTGTTAAGCACACTGAAACGGCAATGTCAAGAAAAAGATTACAATCGTTTAAAACTTTCCATTAAACACGGTGGCTTGAAGCCCCCTTTTTAGGTCGAGTTTAGCAGCTCAGCAGAATTAACACCTTCCAAAGTCACCGACAAGATTTGCAACAATCCAACGACATTTTACAGAGATGAAAAAGCGACACCGTTCAAGATCCATGTATCTCTTTCCCAATTCATATTCTTAAAACGAGCCTTGTCCGAATTATTAACTCTCAAGACAAGACGTGTTTAGAGCGTGCCATCGTCGTAGGACGAATGTATGCTGACAAGAACGACGTGTTAGAATGGAAAAGAGCCTGGAAATCTATTCAACGAGCGGCAAGAGCAAAACAACGAAGAAACGCAGAACTATTGTTACAGCAAGCGGGACTAACCAAAGACACACCATATGGCATTGCGGAAACGCAAGAAATGCATGACTTCTTGGCTCCATGCTACACGTAGAAAGTGCATCCTCAAGAAGTGCGTGGAGGCAAAGCTTTCAAAAACGAAAAATACATTCACGTCTATCATCACGATGAACATTTAGATGCCATTACCAGTATCACCTGATTCCTTGGATACGGTTATTACTGTGAGAAATGTAACTATGGTTATAAGAATCGAGAGCAATACAAGCATTCTAGATCAAACGCTCAGGATGTTTAGCTTTTAAATCCTGTCTGGACGAAGGACAGGAACGTGTGAATTGCCCTGCTTTTCAAAACTCGTTTGTCAGCCCTATCTGTTACCAACAACATCTGAATACGCACATTTGACAGCCGAAAAGTGCTTGTCAAGAAATGTTAAAGTATTATCGTTCCGACATGGACATTTTACGGCGTTGTTGTGGAAAATTTCGAGAATTATTCATGGAGCACGGGTGGATTGATCCTTTGAAAGAAGCCTGCACCAAAGCCAAAGCGTGTTCCTTAGATGTCCTCTCTGCTACCTTCAACGTGACTTCAAAAATCAGTTTTTACAACGGAGCATGGAAGTCTTGTACCAGGTCACTTGTCATCGGCGCTTGAAGTTAGAATAGCAATTATACCACGTAGTGGAAATGTGGAAACACTAGTACGATCTCCTTTTGAAAACCGATCCCGAGTTTAAACGTATCGTGGAATGTTACAAATTGATGGATCCACTGAGCTGACGGACATTTTGTACGGAGGACGAACGAAAGCCAAATGTTTGGTGTACCAATATGACGAGGAGAGAGGAGAAGAAATCAAGGACTTGGATGGGTTCGCTGAATCCTAACGTGAAAAATATTCTCACTTTCCCACAGGGCACCCGCAATTACTGATCCCGTTTTTCCTCACCATTGTCAAAGAAAACTGATGTTTCCCTTGTGCCGTACTTGTGCAGAAACGTGAAATCAATACCCTCCTTGTCAGCACACCCAGAAAGAACGCGCATTGACAGAAACATGTGTCAGCGTGGAATTATTCTAAGCTCTGCAAAATATACAAATCTCGCAGGACAGAAAAATACCAAAAGTGAGACCTAACTCAAAAATGGATTTACTCAGACTACGTGGATGTCTTTTAAAACTGAAACGAGAAGCCAGCGGCTAGCCTTCCTGGTGCCACACTCCCGAAAACCAAATGAAATTCAAAGAGAGCAACTGAAAGTTGGAAGGCTTCGCTTTAGACCACATGGGGGAAAAAACAAAGGAAGGCGATCGTTTGCCAAAGTGATGTTAAATTGCAAGTGGGGTAAAATGGCAAAACCACCGTGTTTACCCAAGACGGAGTATTTGACAGAAACAGCCCGCTACTTCCAGATGATTCACGACAAAACCAAAGACATAAAGCTCGTGGACGTCCTTCGTGGGGATTTGATCCTGGTCAATTACGAAGAAGAACTGGACTTTGTACAAGCCGACGAATTAGGAAATGTCACCATTGCTTACGTGACATCCAATGCTCGCTTAAATTGGACGAAGTGTTATAACTGTTAGGAGATCGCGTACTGTACTTTGACACGGACAGTTGCATCTTCATCGATCGTATTGGTCACTGTTACCCTACAATCGAAGGAGACCGTTTAGGAACCTGAACGGACGAACACCCAGACGACAAGATTCTAAAATTTGCTAGTGGCGGCCCCAAAAATTACAACTACGAATACCAGAACAAACAAGGAGAAGTGCACACAGAAAGTAAAGAGAAAGGATTGACTCTCAATTATCGCACCAGTCGAGTGGTGAACTTTAGGGTCTTGAAAAAAAACCAAATACATAAACACATGACGTCCCTTGTGAGGACTTGATATTAGTCAATTACGAAGAAGAACTGGACTTTGTAGATGCCGACGAAATTGGAAATATCATCATTGCGGCTTACGTGACAGCCCATGTTCGCGTAAAATTAGAGCTTTTAGGAGATCGTGTCCTGTATTTTGACACAGACAGTTGCATCTACATTGATCGCATGGGTCACTGTTACCCTAAATTAGAATGAGACCGTTTAAGAGCCTGGATGGACGACTAGATTCTAAGCTTTGCAAGTGGTGGTCCCAGACAATACGGCTACGAATACCAGAACAAACAAGGAGAAGTGCACACCTAAGGTGTGCAAAATGAAAGGATTGACTCTCAATGACCACATCAGTCGACTGGTGAAGTTTGGCGTAGTGAAAGAAGATTTGCAGTCTGGATAGGATGTGACCA
The DNA here is from genome assembly GCA_028554795.2 of Sinohyriopsis cumingii. NCBI lineage: Eukaryota > Metazoa > Mollusca > Bivalvia > Unionida > Unionidae > Sinohyriopsis > Sinohyriopsis cumingii. Next base: position 15,781,177 of record CM068830.1, read on the forward strand.
CCTACGAAAAGTGTATCAAATCGTGCACCAGAAGTTAGGCTTCCCAGCCACTTCCCTTTACTGTTGGTCAGCATATAAAATGGGACAATGTTTCAGACCGATAATTCGTTGTAACTACCAACACCAAGCGACACAGATGAATACTTTTAAACAGACATCATTCAAGTTCGGTGATTCTCAAGTGGAGTGCAATGCTGTGCCTTGCGATGAGTGCCATGCTGTACGCTGTGACCTCAATGGTGCAAAAAGGCCTCATGGGAACTTTGCTATAACTACTACTACCACTACTACTATACCTATCATGGAAAGTGGTGCAGTGCGTGTCAAACATGACGGATGCGAAAGCGATGCCACTCGTTATAGTGGACTCTTTACTGGTTTTCATTTTCAATATCATCCTCCACGTGAAACCATGCAACTACCACCAACGGATGTCATAGAAAAGTGGGTAAACTCCTGCGGATTTCACCCTACCCTCATCACAATGAAGCTGTGAAAGTCGATTTCAAACATTTCAATGGAAATGACCTAAATATATAGGAGGACCTACCCCGGAAATATTAGCCAGAGCCGAATTGTTCTACTTGGAAGAAGGGCATAAAGTCAAGTACTTCAGTTACACTACACCAGTGGGAGCAGAAATATTCGGCTTACCTGGAACGTGCGCGATAATCTCCGCATTGTCACTACCTACCTTTAGTGGGACCTAGTCACTGAAATTTCATACCATGTCGTTCAGGAATCCAGCTTGGCTAGGAGTCAAACGTCGGACAATACCGAGACAAGTATTTAAAGTCCATTACAAAAATGATATTCAAGGATTACCAAACAAACTGCAAGAGAAGACTGGCAGAGACTTGTCAGAGTAAAATCTCAATTGGTGCCTGTAGAACTTTTGTGTCGAGAAATTCACAAGAGGAAAGTGACAGAAGTCAACAAACGCGTCAAATGTCTCTGGATCAATTCTGCGTTCATCCGATTATTACACTTTAGAACGTTTACATTAGAAGATTTTATTGACATTCTTGACCGTTACCCTAAATGACAGTGGTCAGAAATTACTATGTCATTACTTTCGGTTTATTAGAAGATTTTAAACAAAATAAGGACAATTACAAGTGCCACCTAACGTCGGAATAACAACTGGCTGACATAATTATGGATACTTTACAAGAGTACATTCGTGGTTGACCTGTGTAGTCGAGAGAACGCATTTACCGAGAGCTGGTCAAAATGCAAGTTTAACGCAATGAACGATTGCATCCATTACATCACCGATGTTTGGGTCACTGATACCTAAATGCTATAAGAGGACTGATTGAGATGAAAGTGTTCCAGTTGTCAGAAGGGTCTATAATCGTTTCCAATCTCCAATCGTTTCGACAAGGAATGTTTTCCGAAGTTATTTCTTTCTCCGGTAGATCTGAACCAAGGGCTCAATTTGATCTTTGTGTTTTCCGATTTAGTGGATTAAAACGTGGTGGGACACAGTTCCGTACCGTTACTGCGTGTCATTCCTTTCAAAGTGACCAGCACTGCGAGGAAGGTGGATTGCGAGATTTATTGCGAGTTTGTACGTCCTCACTGTTTACCCGTCGGTAAATCATATTTTGACAGTGTCAACATTACTATAAAAGGAGATCTGGGACAAAATATTCCATTCACCAAAAGGAAAGTCACGGTGAAACTCCATTTTCGAAAACGATTCTCTAACGAATCGTAAGTGATGTATACAGTGTACCGAGGAGTCGCCCGACAGCGAGGGCATGGTTGAAATCGGCTTTCGTTGGATGACTCCTGTTTTCAAACCGATGGTGACATGAGCATTGTACGACTTGAAAGATGCCGCATTGACGCAAGCTTAGAATTTCTCGAAAATGTCATCATCGACAAACAAAATCCTACATACGCTTTCTTGAGAGCAGGCTAAACAGTCTTGCATCTTGCAGAAAACAGGCAAAGATATCTTGGGTCGACGAGAAAAGCATATAAATGACCTGGAAGCTACCGAATCAGGCATACATGCTTCTTAGTGGCAGCACTAGGACAAGGAAGAAAGAGATGAGGAAGAAAACACCCCTTCAGAAGTCTTCACGCTGATAAAGCTAGAATGACTAAGAAAAGAAGAACCGTCCGAGACTTAGACCGTTTTATCATTAAATCATAGAGACAAAAAAAAAAGGATGCAACGAGAGTTTTACTCCTTTTCAAAGTCGGAACTAGATCTATTTTCCATGCCGTCCACCATGGTGACGATGCAAGAATCCCAATGTGTCGAATTTCATCCCGTTTCGTCCTTGACAGATTCAGCTTCCATCGAGTTTGACATCAAAGGACAGCCCGAAGATTACATCAATCTGAATAGCAGTTACTTGTACTTGAAATTCTAAGTTAACAAAGAGGCACACAACGCCAATCCGAGGGAGAATGACAGTAGCTCCCGTCAACAATGTTATGCATTCCTCGTTTAGCGGAGAAGTTTTGTACTTGAAATAGCAAGCTAGTCATCGACACCATGGATACTTTCTATTTCCGAGCGTACCTGGAAAATCTCTTGACGAAGAGGAGAAAAGAAAGCAAAGAAGAAGAAAAAGAGTAAGGACATCATCATTCAAATTGCTTACTTACATGAAGGTAATCCTTTGGCTTATGAAGTCCTCTTTCGATAAAAACCTTATCCCCAAAATCCTGATCTGATCCTTTGACTACCGCCATCAAAATTCAAGACATAAGATAAACATAACATGACTCTAGAGTACATAGGGTGTCTGACACCCAGCTGATTGGTACTATTTAGATAATTGAAGATACACCATGTACACAAAATTCTAACTTTTGTCACAATAGTAAAGAAAATCGTATGATTCAATGAAATTAGAAAATTGCATCGGTGGCTCACACACTATTGAAATGTAATTGTCCACTATCAAAACTGGGCTAATTTGATCGTACTCGCTTTGCCGTTTTGTAGGGTTTCATTTTCCTGTGACGTTTCGTGTCCCGTTGGTGCTCTCCGTCCTTGCCTCGCCTTGACATGTTCAATATTAAGAAGTGCGACATTTGCACATAAGAACGGGACTGTGGTGGCATCATGCCCAGAACCTCGACCATCTAAGAATCCTGACCTACAGGACTTAACCGGTCGCGAAAGCATTAGTTGCATAGGCGACCAAACTTTGTACCCGTTCAGTTATCAGTTCAGTTCAGTCTGACCTTCCATTGTTGACTGATCCTCCTATGAAGATGTGTTTAAGACTAACCAAGCTGAACGAAGCTTACGTGAATTTACATCGTGTCAGGTACCGTCTGATACCCAAACTAGAAGATATAGAGAATGTCAGAATGTTGAAAGTGACAGAAGACCTGATAGTATAGATCTTCAGAGAGGAAATCAAAAAGAAGACAGAAGAATGGACGGAAAGGTATAAACTTCAGAAACAGAGAGAACTGAGAGAGCAGCAGCAACAACAGGAGCAACATCAACAACAGGAACCAGACAGAGGTTTTGTCGACTGCCGTGTAGACTCGAAATAGTTTTCCTTCTCTTTCCGAAGAAGCAGACTTTATCCTGTGGGAAAACCTGTAGCCAGACGGGACGCAATCTCAGACAATAAATGATTGCATAATTCACCGTCATCAAAAACAGCCATTTTCAGGGCTACCCCAATACTCTAGAAAAGAGATACTAGTTCAATTGCTAATTGCATGATAGTAAGTTTTAAAAAATAGAAGTGTGTCTATAAGGCCATATCAGAAATTGAAACAGTAGAAAAAGAAGAGGAGAAAAAGAAGGACAGGAATAGAACGATCATGCACAACAGCATCAACAACAACAACTTCTACCAGTACCAGTACCAAGAGCTGCTGTCTCCCAGACAGAAAACTAGGAGAAATTGGAGACAGCGGCAAAACGACAAGGATAACATCCCTGGGTTGGCATAGAAGAAGAAGAAGACAGAGGAAACAAATCTTCATAATCCCAGAAGCTTAAGGATGAGATAATGTGGCTGCATCTGCGCTCCCAAATACAACAGTGAATTGGGACAATTACTGTAGCATGCGATGTGTGTGTGTGTGTGAGGGGGGCCGGCCTAGAAGATGTAATCACTAACAAGGGCATCTGAATTTCCAAAAAAACATCCTTTTTCAGGGCTAACCGGATGTCTAGAAAAGAGAGACTGATCAATTGCCAACTTGTGTGAATGTGGAATAGATTGATTATAAACACACACCTTCACTGATGTGATAGTGTGTGTGTGCGTACTTTTGTGTGGATGGTAGATACTGTGTTTGTATCGATTCATGTACGTTTGTGTGATAGTATAATGAGTGTTTTTTTTTCCCTTGTGTGGATAGTAGAGTGTGTACTTTAATGCGTTCTCGTACATTTGTGTGAATATTATTTTTGTGATTGTTTTTTTGTCTTCTCTTTCCCGTGTGTGGCTAATAGATTTTGGGGATTTTAAGCGTTGGCGAACGTTTGTATGGATAGTAAATATCGTGGTTTTTCCTACTTCCCGTGTGTGGAGAGTATTGTTTGGGTTTGTGGATAGTATATTTTGGAGTTTGATTTTTTTTCTTCTTTCCATATGTGGATAGTATATCTTCTGTTGTTTTTTCTTTTAAAATATTTTTTGTGGGTTTGTACGCATTTTCGTACGTTTGTGTGAATATTATATAAGGGGTTTTCTTTTCACTCTTCCCCAGTGTTGATAGCAGATAATATGCCACAGTAAGGGATGATTTCCTTCACGAGAGTGATTGAAGTATATAAACAGAAGCGTTCGTCATTCGCGCCATTCAGCACTTAATAAATGAAGACGGCAATGGATTTATTTAAAAACGTGAACGACAGTGTGTATTGGATGATGGATGGAGCCTATATGGTAGAAAGGCTTGCAGATGATTGAAAGTTTCAAGGTAGCCTAGACATTGTGACCAGTCTGAAAGTAGCCAGAGTTCTGATTAAAGGTATGATAGATGTAGGAATTGGAGAAATTAAGAGGATTCATTCATCCTCCGTATGTTTGAGTGGGAACCTTGAAGGAGCCCTTGATAATGTGCTGAAAGTTATTTGCTTTTAAGAAGAAATATTGAAATTGACAAAGTGGTTCTTTGTGATGTTGGGGCTAGACAAACTAAAGAAAGCTGAAGAAATGATGAGAAAGTTAATAAAAGAAGACGTAAAAGATTAAAGATAACTGGGTAAATGAGATAAACGAAAAAGACAACAGAAAAAAAACTGAAGATTGAAAGACTGAATAAAACTGAATGAATGTGCAGGAAAAATTTAGATCCTTTGGACAAGAAGAAGAAAGGAATCATTGAGAAAGTGAGGAAATGGTGGAAGCACTTGGGAAAATAGAAGAAGAATAATAACCCAAAGGTCCGTTTCAGGGCTACTCATATGCCTCGAAACGATTTGCTTTCCTGCCTACAAAACTTTAGTATAGTTGTTTTTGCGATAGATTGATCTTGATCAATCGATGTCTGTATATTGTATGTGTTATATATGTATATGTACCGCGAGTCCCGTTCCCGCCAAGGGTTCTAGTTTTTTCCCCGCTCTTTGGTCGCGATTGACGTCACCTCACCTGTTTCTTCATTGTTGCAACATTGTTGCCAATCTTCCGTACCGTGACGTCACCTCACCTGTTTCATTCATTTTGTCCTTATACAACAACACCACTTTCCCTTGGCACTTGACAGTCCCAGTATTCCCCATGTTCAATTGCCCTTGTCGCTAGACTATCCCAGGGTGTGCTAGAAAACGTTGTCGCCAGACCGTCACAAGGGGGGTCTGTAATGCATTCACCCATTGTCGCTAGGGTATCCAGCTGCACTAATCAGGTTGATGAAACTACACAAAATGAACAGCGAAATATTGCTCCAAATGCTTCACGAATTCTTATAAATAGTTTAATGGACCCTTGAAAACTGCTGTCTTGGAAGTCTTAATATAAACCGGTAGGCATCGCTTACGTTTGATGGGACGGCTGCATATTTATATATGTAACTGAATCATAAGTCAGATCCGGAAACACAGGGTTAAAAATCGTAAGCTTTATTTGCTCTCTATCCAAGACTTCAACGTTTGAATAGTTTTTTTATTCTGGGAGCTAATTTCATTTTTCTGTCTGTGTCAGATTGCCCTTGTACATAGGAGCCGCTGGACATTATATAATTCCATTACTAGTTCTGGTGAATGTACAGAAAGACAGATGCGCCATCCAGGGAGAACCACAAAGTGAGTCCGATTCCTGTTTCTCTTTTTCTTTCTTCCTCCTTTTACCGTGGTTTCTATTTGTTTTTATTTCATTTCATTTGTATGTTTTAATCACATGAATGAGCTGCTCACAAGCCGCACCACCCGATACGTCCATTGTTACAGCCTACAAGCCTGGAATTGTTGATATTGTTAAGGCCTTCAAACCGCAACAACGTATATGTTCGTACGATGCAGTATACGTTATGTAGCTACCAAGCCTTAACAATGTTGTTGGAATATTTTCTCTGTTGCGCATGTGCACAATTTCTAAAACTAAAACATCCGGTTGCGGAAGCTGTGCGTAATTAAGTAGTTGAAAGCAGAACGTTGAGAATTTGAAATGGAAAATATGTCGACTGAGACCCATATGACAGCTCATACTATGCTGGTATATTTATCCTAATATTTCCTTAACACACTTGTTACAATATATGAAATTGATTTTTCGCTCACATGTTTAAACCTTGAATAATTCACCACTATCTCACACGGCAAACATCATAGCGATATGACTCAAATTGTTAAAGCAACGTTAAAAATGCCAATCAAACCAATACATACTGCTTGGTCCTAAATTAAAATAATACCCCTCTGATATGAAATACATCTACCATGGTGGTCATCTTGAAAATTGTACAGGTACTCTTAGTGGGTGCATGGAAATAGGTCAGTCCTACATGTAAGACATAGCACACTTTGATTTTGTTTAGGTGCTAGAAACTTGAAAACGGGCCCGTTTCTTTTGTGAGAATTTGAATTTATTAGAGAAAGGGCATCATAGTAAGTAAAGTACGACTAAAACATTATAACTTTGTAGAAAAGCGTCGTTATTTTAGTTGTCAGTTGTGTGAAATATTCCTCAAAATTTTACTTTCATAACGATGTTAGTCGACATCAAAACACACTACACAGCGCGTTAGTTAAAACATAATTATCAGGTATTACAGGTAGGACTAGGTAATAGGTCACATGTCATTTACTAAAAGATTTATAATTTTCTGTTGGTCCTTAGAACTTTTACATCTAATATTTACACGTTATTCATTTTGAAAATCGTTCTGTTACAATGGATGTATATGTAGATATGGTGTTTTAACCAAAGATGACCCAAAATTAAAATGGTGCTGATTTGATGAAAATCTGATCACCACTGGTCCTGTATTTTCAGTTGACAGTACTATCTACATCGTGTTTCCCCTCAAGACTTTTTATTATGCTTGGTTTTTCCTAAATGAAAATGGTACCAATATAGTATCCAATATTGCTACAATTGCAGCTGTTTTGTCAAATTAGTTGATATGTGATTTTCACTGAAAGACTTCTTATCATGTCCTGTTGATTCGGAATGAAATATACCTCTCAGACATTAGACATCTGCTAGGACAGTCATCTTCAGAATCATTTAGCTACTTCCCCTGAATTGGTTGTCCTATTTATATGGTATCAAAACAATGTAATAACTCATAATTTGTTATCATCTGCTGCAGTCAGCATCCAAAAAGCTGCGCCACATCTTTACAGATGAACAACTGCATGCATTGGAAACAGAATGGAATGCAGGATTGACAAGTGTAAAGGATGGCAAAAGAATCGAGAACCTGGCCAACTCTCTGAACCTTACAATGCAACAAGTCAGGGTTAGTTGTTTTAAAGAAGTTCCTCTTTCTTGCAAAGTTTTGATATCCAGCAGCTTAATGAATTGCATTTCTTAATAATTTAAAAGCAATACAGTTGGTTATATTAATCAATTACTGTCGTAAGTCAGAGTTGCAGGATATTTCCAGTGTTTGCTTCTCAATTTTCAAATGAAAGTAAAACTTCTCAAAAGTACATTTCTTTTCAATTAATTAAAATCTTTGGCTTTAACATTTCTTTAGGTTTCTTGATCTCTATTTCACCTTAGAAATGAATGTTCTCAGTTGTTTTCATATTCAGTTTTTTTTTGGGGGGGGGCTGCAGAAGTAAATGTATTCAATAGTTTGTAAATCATTTAAATACATCCGTTCTTTGAAATTATGATTTTATTGCATCTTTGAATATATTTTAGTCTGCCTAAAAACCATATGCTAGCCACATGCTTTGCAATTTGGTTTTTGGAGGTTGGTACAAAATGGATTGCCCATTGTCAAGGATCGTAGGGGGCCCCGAATGGCTGAGTGGTCTAAAGTGCTTTCATTACGAATCACTGCCATCTCACCTCAGTTTGTGTGGGTTCGAGTCTCGGATTCAACAAATGTGGGTATGTGAGAAGCTTGCCAGTAGCTTCTCGTGGGTCAGTGGTTGTTTCTGGGGTTTTCCAAGGTTCTTCCTCCACCATTAATACTTGACGCCATGTATAGCCTATCATGTGTTGAAAAATGGCATTAAACCCCACAACAACAGCAACAACAAAAAAATCAAGGATCATTATTCTCAAGGACAGATTATACAGGAAACAAACATGATGAAATAGAGTGCAGCAGGTCAGTGGAAGCTCGCATTATCTAGGATGAATTTAATAATGTTGATGACACAATGAATAGCATACAGTCTGGTTATTTATTATTTTCAGGACTGGATTGGAAATAAGCGGCAAAAACAGAAACACAGCATTCAGCAGCCTGCTGTCTCAAGCTCTGCTTCCAAGCCAGAACCAATACAGTTGAAAGGGCCTAGTGCATACAATATATTTTGCAAGGGAAAATCACTTGGTAGGCTAAATATGTTATTGGTCACAAACTTTTTTATTGCTCTGTGCAGTTTTGATAAAGCCAGTCCTGTACCACACTATTTCCAAAAATGGAAGAAAAAGGAAATTTATTTTCATTCTCTTTGAAAGTGTTGCTTTGTTTTTAACAGATTCTAACAAAAGAATGTTTAGGTCTTTGTCCTACTCTGTATAAAACCATGTTTTATCGGAATTCATATAATAGCGGATGTGCTATAGCGGGGTAAAACTGTATATATTGACTTATGCTGACATCATTTGCTTAATTATTCTGCATAAACTTAGATTTTCTCTGATATCTTACCATGTGCCCACTTGGTAATGTTACATTGAATAATCCTGTCTGTCCGTCAGTTTGCCCATATGCAGATCATTTATTTACTTCTTGTAAACTTATTAGTACACTGGTAGTGAGATAGTGATCATCTTTAGGTGATGTTTCATTAAGATGTGTGTGTGTGTGTGTGTGTGTGTGTGTGTTACATCTTATGACACCTCAGCACAATAGTGGCTATGCAGTGGCAACTAAAGGTACATTTAACATGCTCTAACAGTGAATTTGCACATAAGTTTAGGAAGACAAACCATTCAAAATATGAACATTATTATCAACAATATAAAATATAAATCGTAAAGATGTTAAATTCTGTCAAATGTATATGAAATAAAAAATAAAGGTCATTAGTTGTGTGTTGAGAACACTCTTATTGGGTTATTGACAAATTTAGAAAGCAAATGAATTGTATTGTACAGAAATTACTACAAATGCATCAGTGTTGAATGGCTTCATTTTGCAAATATTATATAATGAAGGAGTCTCATAAATCTATTACTCTTGTTATGTTACTAATTTTTATTTATTTTCAGTCTGTACTTTTAAGATGTCAGAGAGGTAAAATAACTTTGATTTAGTGATATATACACTCTGGTAATGGTGTTAATGGCTGTTTGTTTTGTATGAATGTAATTTAAAACTCTATTTTCTGATCACTTTGCTTTTTGTCTTGTTTTTGATGCTGCAACATAGTGAGTGTGTGGAAAGTACTGCTTTACCTGTTTCTTCTGGCATGTTCTGTTATTAATTTACTATTCAGGTATTATTGCTTACATTTTCTCTAGCCTTGTGTATGCACATGTATAACCAGACTCATTAATCTCTTTGCAGTATACTCTGAGCAATTTTTTTATAAAATGCACCTTTAAATTATATTCACATATATGTGTAACTGTATGCTAATGGTGTTTGAAAAATAATGACACTGTTATTCTTAATACATATTAATATCTAGATGGTAAAGTGAATTTTGTTTATTATTATTGTAAACTTCAATTTATATGCCTATATCACTTTTGAATTATTTTTTGTGGTTAGTTTTGTTTATGAAAGTAACGGAATTCTTTTATATTATTATCTATATTTGTTTAAAGAGCCATCATCCTCAGGAACTACTTTTGTTCAGTGGGCAAATGAATGGAAGCATCTGCCTGCTTCAGAAAAGGTCCAATATCAGCAAACTGCTGAGGAACAGAGGCAAAATTTGTCAACATCTGTGGGCACCCCAAAATTCATAAGGCACCACCTAAAACTGATCAGTCAGTCGGTAAGTCATGTTTCTTGATTCAGTATGAAGTTATGTCTGTTCAGTTAACATGAAGTCATGTATGAGGTCATCTTTCAGATCCTATGAATACTTCAACCTGGAGGAAGAGAACCTGCATCTAACAAACATTGATTTATAAAATGTACTACTGTAGTGTTTCAGGTAACAATGTAAATATTATAGATTCCTTCATTTCTATTTTTAATAAAATGCAGTTTTAAACAAGCTAATTTCACTGATGATTAGACTTGAGGTTCATTTAGAACTGATTTGTTTAAATACTTTTTACTCATTAGTTTTCATTTTTATTTTGATGCTGAGGTTGTCATTATTTTGTAAATCTTTGTTTGCCATTTAGTTGGCAGAGTTTGCTTGCTAATACATTTTCTCCCATTTTTTCGGCCTCTCCATTTCTTTCTTTCTTTTACTTGTCTGTGATTTCTTTCTTTCTTTTACTTGTCTGTGCTTTTACTTTGGTTTTTAGCACTACTGGTCATATCAGAAAGGAAAAGAGCTTAGATGGCTGGTCATATCAACATTGTGCTTTCACCAAAAGACTTCGTATACTGTCTTATTGGTCCAAAATTAAAATGGTGCTGTTATTGAGTCCAATATTTCTACAATGATATCTTGTCAGTCCTACTTTTAAATAGAAAGTAATTTGAACATGGAGGGTTTCATATTAACGGTTGGTAATGTGTCAGGTTGGTACTAATGATAATGATGCAAACTAGTTCTCAATCTGTCCACAGTGGAGGCCATATGGATGGCTATATCAGTATGGGGATTTCACCAAAAGACCTCTTTTGCTAACTACATAATCCTGAAAATGCAGATTTTGCCAGTGGTACATCATATATGGCTGGCTTGATGGCTGTCTTGAAATCTTGTTGTCCTCATTCCCCTTTAATGACTGGTAATATTGAAATGTGGGCTTTTCGCCAGAAGACTTTTAATATCTGCTTGGCCTAAATGGAAATGATGTCAATCTGAAATCCAAAGTGTTCACAGCAGCTAATTTGATAATCTTCTTAGCACTTAATAACAGTAACACCAGAGATAGTTTCAAGACTTCACAGTTAATAGAAAGAAATGGTTTTATCTTGAATTCCTGAAAATTCTATTTGCCCAGTAAAGCATCATTTTTTTTGAGGGACTTTGTTATCATGTATTTTCAGTGTGAAGCTCTTAATGACATGGGTGTAAATATTGGTGGTCTGTTTACTGACAGTACTAGACGTGTTGGTGTATTCGGTAACACAAGGGCCTACCAGTTTTTTCAGACTGTTGAATGGAAAGATCAGTTCGTAACCAGCATGATGGGTTTGTATAACTAATCAGTTTTATATCATTTTATGACAATTTTTCAGTGGCAGAAAATATTTGTTTCTAGGCAAGTATTACATTACATTGTTAGCTTTTAGGCAGATTAATAGTGTCATGATCATTTGGCCAAAATTGCATTATATGTAATAAATTTGTCAATTAGTTTAAATATATTAATACATAGCTGCTTTATTTACTGGCTTGTATATTTGAATTTGTTATGTTCAAGATGGTGTCCACTACTTTTAGACTAGGTCCAGATATTGTTTGAAATGCTACTAGGTTCAAAAGGGAAAGTGACACTCTTTTTTTGAAAGCTTTTTTTATACATGTAATTGCCAGAAAATAAACATAGATTACACTGGGTTATACATTCACATGTGAACAAAATTAATTAAGAATGGTAAAGAAACAAATCAACATATACAACAGGAATTTGGCTAGCATATTTTGTATTTATATGTAACTGAGTTTTTCTGCCAATTACAGTATTGTACAAAATTATTTTATACATTGGATTTAAGATCCATGTCCATTCATTTTTTATGGCATTTTGTTTGTCAAATCATATGAAGGTTTTTAAAATCTTGAATGACATGAATATTTATTGTTTGAATATGCAATTTAGGCTTCAGTTTAATTTTTTAGATTCACAGACAAGTTTATCACCAGCGGTTGATGAAATCAAGAAAAAATATGTGTCACAAGTGCGACAGATCTTTAATGACTGCTGGGGTAATATTTGTTACAAATTTCATTTTTGTCATCACTTACATTTATTTAGATAAAGAGAAAGAAATATGAATGTCTTCTATAGTAATGGTCATCATTTGTATGGCAGGGAAAATTTATGTTTACTGAACTGTCAGTTAACCATGATAGCATTCTCTCCATCTTCAGTAATATGTATCCTTGTATCCTCCATGTTTGCAATTGAAAAACCCATTCAGTTTATCTTCATGAATTGTTCAACTGCCAAATGTCATGTCATGTTTCAATTTTCTAATATGTTTGATGCATGGTAAATGAATGTTTATCTTACATTCACAAAATGTGTGTTATCAAGGTATGACTGATGAATGTTAAATCCATTACTCACATTAAGATGAAGTCTTCAAGTAAAAAAACCTTTTATTATAGGTAATAAATATTTATTAAATGTAATTATAAGTTTCAACATCTGAAATTTCATTGTACAACTTAATGCTTTACTTACAATTACTATGAACAAATGTCTGTCATTAAGTGACAATATCTTTTTCAGCCAAGACAACAGGAAAGAATAAAGTGCCATACAAGACAATAAAAGATAACTTGTATCAGGTAGAGATTAAGAACTTGCCTAATGGTGTTAAATTTAGGTAAGTGCTCTTTCTTCTTTTCTCTGTAGACTTTATAATCATTATGAGTAATATATTACCTTGTTGATATCATGTATCAAATTATGTTGCCATGTATTAGGTGCTGCATTAGGTTCAGATGCTGATGTGATGTATCAAGTTATATTAGGTACTTTATGATGCTGATACATAGTATCAAGTTTTTGCCATCTTTTGAGTTTTGTAAAAAACTAATGCAACATTGGATAAAACAAATGCACATAGAAAAAGCACAGAATACACTAATTCCACCAATGTGTATAACAGCAACATTGGTTAATGGTTACATTCAGGTTTATGCATATGGTAAAAGTCCCAGATCCAGGGATGGCTGGCTGTGTTATACTTGTAATGTAGTATAAAGAAGGAGTTCATTTCATAATGTATGCACCCTTAACTGCACTCTTACAGTGACCCTCAAGCAGAGAGGTCATCTCTGTATCAAGGTGGATATCAATGATATAATTCCTTTGAATTTCTTATTAGTTTGATTTTTTCATGTATGTAATGGGATAAAAGGACATGGCATCACAATCCATTCTTTATTTTAAGATAAAAAGTTACAGCATAAAGATTATTTGTTAAAAAATTGCAAAATCATTTGGGAAGGGAAAAAGCAAGAATAAACACATAATCCTTCAAAAGAACTATGGTACCTTAAGAAGTATAAAATCTTTGTAAAAATATTATTTTATTGTATGAATGACTAGTAAACCCTTCATATTACAGAATCGGAAAATCAGAAGAGATCCACTCAGCTTTTGATTAAGTATTGTACATTATTCACTAGCCTTGAATGCAAGACATCCTGCAAAATTCTTGTTCATTGAAGTAATTGTATGTTCATGAATTGTTTTTTAACTATCCAAGATTGTGTCTCAGTTGTATTTTTTTGTGTGTGCCAGGGACCCAAGCTGTATGGGCCTTCCAACTCTAAAAGAAATAATTAATGCAAGAGACAGTTTGGAATTCTCCGTCACAAGGTACTTGGCCATTGAAACTACTCTAAAATGATCAAAGTCAGAGAGTTGCAATCTAAAGAAACAATTTAAGGTTACATGTGGACAGGACATCATAAATTTGTAATCCACTCTGCAGTGGGACAAACTGAGAATCAAAAATAAATCTCTGCCAAGCAGAGAAGCATAGTGTTTGTTGTTTTGGTTTATAAGCTGTCTATACAGTGAAGATTTTATGCCCATTAATTATACAGTTTAAATACATATATATGTATAGTGTGTTTCTTATCATTTTAGATTGTGTTTTTGTTTGTTTTTTATTTTAAAAGGTTTTACTTTAGCTTACAAAATGTCTGTTAGGGTTAGTTATTCACTTCTTTATAATTTCTTTTTTAAAGGACAAGTAAAGTAGCCACAAGAACATCATCAGATGAGCCTTGCCATCTGAATCAAGGTAATTTATATTATGACATATCTTTTGGTGTGTTCGCAGCATGAAAAGGCTGATCTGTGAATATATATGCCTTGGATTATTATGCATTTATATTAGAATTCATACACTTAACCAAGTTAAGCAGTAATATATGTACCTAATATCATGATAATGGTAGATTGCTTACTCAGTGATGATCAGTTCTAACGGCCATCTGATTACATTTATCTTTTACTTGTACATGCATTTGAAGCTTTTTTTGGACATATCCAACACAGATGCAGGATTTTTGTTATGTTTGTATTCATATAAAGATTTACTGACCAGATTTTGAAGCAGCTAAAAGCTGTAAATTAAATGTGTACAGCATGTTCATATGCATAACAAAGTAATATGTTATTTAGGCCCTTGCATTTCTTTATCCATTTTGGCATATTTTTAAATTAAGCATTATTTGATGAAAACCATTTTGGTATAGTTTTCTCAGAAACTAATTTAGTTATGCATTTGGATTTTAGTAGTCCTCTTTATATTGACAGCCAACTTAATCAGATTTATAAGCTTTTTTACTTGTATTCTGAATCGTTGGGGGGAGGGTGCATTTTGGTCTTGGAATTAGGCCATCTTTATATGTTGCACAATCCTTGTGTGACAGAATTTACGTGGTGGTAGTGGAATGTTGATGACAAAATAGTGAAAGAAGCATCACTTAATTGCATGAGGAAACTTAACAAATTTTGTTTTCTTGCAGAACAGGTTGAAATTCCAAATGCAATTAAAGATTCACTGGAAGATGAGGGAAACCAAACTGCCTTTGTTCCCAATCTAGGTACTTTCTTAAGAATGGTCATTTCATTTTTACCTTCCCATTGCATTTTATTTTCTACTGGCCATTCATCTATAATTCGTTAGGTGGGTAGCTCTCAGCCAAACTGAGATTAGTAGGCATGTTTCTATACATATGTAGATGATGAGTTTATCATTGCATTGGAATGACTCTGCCTTCTTTCTTTTGGACTTGCATGCAATACATTTTGGCTGCGTTTTTTTAAATAAAAAATCTTGTTACTCATGTAGTATGCTTAATAGCAGTTCTTTTAACAAGTTATTTCCTTGCACATTTTCTTTTTTAAAAAGCAGTATCACTTAATAACATCAGAAAACTTAATGAAATTTGTTTTACTTCAGATCATAATGGTGTTCCAAATGTAATGCAAGAGTCACTGGAAGATAAGGGAAAGCAAAAGGCCTTTGTTCCCAATCCAGGTACTCTCCTGACAAAGGTCTCATTTCATTTTTATGCTCCCATTGCATTGTATATATCTGCTACTGGCTAATCATCCATCACTTGTTTGCTGTGTAGCTCTTGGCTAAATTGAAATTAATATGCATGTTTATATGCATATGTAGACGGTATAATGAGTTTATCATTGTATTATAACGACTCTTTCTTTTGGACTAACATGCAATACATTTTAGCTGCATTCTTTCTATGAACAGCCCAGTTGTTTAATAATTGTTATTTCAATAAGTTCTTTATTGGCACAAACATTTCTTTAAAGTCTCAGTCTGTCTGACATTCTCGAGATTGCTTTTTTAATAATTACAGTAATGATTTCAATTCAGAATTATTGATAAATATATGCATGTCCCTGATGCAGTATGTATATTCATTTTTTAAGATAATCATTCAACCACATCATCACAATAGGGCTAGATATTCATGCTCCAAATTTTGGTTATACCCAGCACAAAAATTTGGTGTCATTGAATTAAAAACAACATTATAACAGGTTTCTCTTAAGCCAGAAACAACATCAGATGTATGTGTATGTGTGATTTAGATTTTTAATGTTGCTTTAATAATCTGAGTCATATCTCGGTGATGTCTGCAGTGTGACAGTTTTTTTGATCCAGCACTGGGGCATCATGCTGCAGACATGTGGCATCATTTCCCACTAAGTGACATTATCTTAACACCAGGCCAACCAGTCCTAAAACTACCCTCTTAGTGCTCCACACCAAGCAAGGCAGCTGCTAGTACCATTTTTATAAGTCTTTCTTAGGACTTAGCTGGTGTTCAAACCCATGACATCCGTCATCCAAGACAGACGCTCTAACCACTGGGCCACGGGAGCAGTCCAACATCAAGTCAAGTTAAAAAACAATGTATCAATAACAAAGTTAAAATCCAATGCAATGGGAACCATATGTATATTATATAATGGCCAACATTATCATGAGGTCATTTTATTTTATTTTATCAAAGAGGGTAAAATGTCTGTTTTGATTGCCATTTGGAATTGAAACAACTTTTGGGCAAGCAAGAAAACATTCTTTATCTGTTTTTCTCTTTCCAGTGTGAGATGGAGAAATAGAACCATCACTGTGTCTGTCCAAAAACAATTTCATTTCCAGAGCAAAACTCTTAAACCATTCTAGGTACAGTATTTCAGACAGACGTGGTACACTTATCAACCAAGCTGTGTACACTTCCTATTGATACTGCATTCATTATATTCTGTTACCATGGAAATATAGTGTAACATAAGTAGTATATAACTTGTGAGTATGCAGATTGAGCGATGATACAGCGTGCTTTCAGTTGGATTCTTAAAATAAATTGGGAAAGTGCAATATGTCATCTTTAGGTTATTCTTTATTGCTGTTATGCCACCTTATGCAGGTGAAATTAAGTGTTAATACAGAGACCCCTGTATTGTCTTCACTATTGTAAATGTTGAATACATTTGCTCCATTGTTTGTAAAAGTAACAAAATGTTTTCTTTATTCTTACACTAGAGAAATCAAATCATGATTTTCTCTAAGTTTCAACAATTTTTATAACAAAAATAAAGCAGTTCATTGTTTTACTGTCTGATAATGGTTTTGTACTTGATTCAGTTTTAAAATTTATTTACAGTTGAAGCTGAGCTTTTGATGGACCTCACTGATTCAGAGGATACAAATTCAGTGTTAGAGGTTATGGAACCCTCAACATGTAAGAATTGCTTTAGGAGTGTATATTAACCTCTTGTAATAAGTGTACACAATTTTTATCTCTTATGTCATATATAACTGATAAATGCTTATGCAATAACTTGTTATCTGTCCAGCCATTAGTGCTAATTTGTTATTGCTTCTTCTCCTAAAAACTGGAAGGGTTGCTGAAACTGTACACTTATTTGTTGCAAGGTCTAGTTTGCCCTTCAGACATGCATGTAATATGGCTGCCATGGCAACAACCTTGAGAATCTTATTGATATGCCTTCTCAACAGCATGAGCAGTTTTCTGGAACATGCATTCTTCTCCAACCAGTTTATTATTTTATTTTAATCATTCTGATCTTATTGAAAATATTATCAGTGCTGGACAAAGAATTTTTTAAGTGTTAGAAGCGGACCTAAAAAAAACCATGAAAAACCCAAATTTTCATTTGACCTTAGAAACCTAACAAAATCACAAAGAAACTGTAGGAAACCTAAATAGATAATATAAACCTAAAATTTTTTTTTTAAACCTGAAAAATATTTTTAAAACTTTGAAGAAAAAAACTTAATAATAACCAAAAAATTTCAAATTCAACTTCACTTCTAACCCTGTTATTATTATATTTGTTAAGTTATTTAAAATTGCATTCAGGTTGTGGAAGTTATGATTTTTATGTGTTATATAGTAATATTGTGTGCTATTTTTGCTATGAAACTACACCTATTCATTCAAAAAATACCCATTGGTCTTAAATTTCTAAACTGTACTCCTCTGACATCCAGTACAGCTGCCATGGTGGCCATCTTGAAAATCTTTTCACCTTCCCAGTTACTGTTATTTGTGATATTAAAGGCAGTTAAGACATATTCCTTGCATCCAGTAACTCCTCAGATATTTGGAAAATGAATTGTTCTCTTGTTATTACATATTTTTTTAATTTAACCCTGAGATCTTCTTCTTAATATTTCCAGTGATTGACAAATTATTTTTTTATTATAAATGACAGTTTATTGAAAATTGAATTATAATTTTGTAAGCTATTAAGATTTGCATATGTTGTATGTTAATATAGTATGCATTTCTTGTGATCAGTGAAATTATGTTGCAAAATTTGTGAAGTGCACAGTATAATGTATAACAGTGAGAAATCAAAGAGCAAATTGGCCTTGAACATGTTGTAAAGAAATTATTCTCATTTGTAAACAATAACTGATTTGAAATAGAATTGTTAGCTGCATTAAGCTTACTTACTTTGTTCTGAATTAGTGCTGTATGTATTAAATCTTTATTTCCAGTATGTATGTATGTATGCATGCATGCATGCATGTATGTTTGTATGTATGTATGTATGTATGTACGCATCTTTGTATGTATGTATATATGTATGAATATATGTATGTATGTATGTATGTACACATCTATGTATGTATGTATGTATGTACGCATCTTTGTATGTATGTATGTATGCATATTTGTATTAGGGTATAGTATCATGTCCAAACAATAATGCCTTTATGGTGCCAATTAAATTAAAGTTTTAAAAAATTGTATCAGTCTATCTTATGAAAAAGTATAGGATTTAACTGTTCTTGAAATTAAATTATAGTGCCACACTCATGCTTATTGTGTCTACTGATTAACAGGAATACAATAAGAAAATAAATATCTAAATTTTTTAATTTCAGCTGATTGGTTTGAGGTGGAGAAGATACTGAAAACAAAAAAAAAAGGAAAAGGCAAACAATATCTCATTAAGTGGAAGGGATATGAGAAGCCAACCTGGGAACCAGAACACAATATTAGAAAACCCAAAAAATTACAAGAAAAGGATTAACATCAATACATATACTATACCACTTTCCTTCAGTGTGAATATCATTTCTTATCATCAAACCAGTTATCATATTTACCATAAATATTCAGAGACAGCTTTATTATCTACCTATTCATTTGTTATATAGGTACAAATTAGTACTACTTCAAGCCAATTTTACTATAATTCTGGATTGATCGGACTGTGTAAAGATAGGGCTTAATATTTTAAAAAAACACAAGATAATTTATTACATTTGTATTTTTATCACCCATGAGCTGGATTTAGTTGGTACTTATTTGTTCAAGTTTTGACATTGTTTCTCGATGCAACGATTGCAGTCTGATGATTTTTTCCTAATATTTATTTCTTGTACATATGTATATATTTTGCCAATGTAATACTCAAATGATAAGAGTATATGCTTAGATCCTAAATAATTGTTATGTCCATAGCGTCTTTTTGATAACTAAATTGAATGACTTCATATTTTTCCTACATTATGATTTCAAACATTCAATGGCAGAACAGAAACACACTTGCAGATGTCAACACGCTGCTCCATCACTGCTGAAATTTAATGTACTTCATGTACAGTTGGCACATAAATCCAGTCCATATTTCGTAGGTATGACAAAAATACCAAAATCTTTTCATTACAGATCAAATGGGAAAGTTGTTGTAATGCACATTCATTCACAATATGACTACAAATTTAAATTTTAAGTAGATCAAAATGCCATTTTCTTTCAGAAGGTATGTGTAGCACGTGAAATTTCAAATTTATCTGGGTGGATTTAAGTGGGCATTAGTAATGTTGTGTACTGATGAATATTTGCTTGTGTATTTAGTTTTTTGATTTGCGGCGTACATTCAATTACTTTGTTTCATGTAGTGTATTTTTGTTTATGTAATTAAGCCTTAGGTAGAATAAGAAAATTAGCATATAATAAAAAGGTTACTTCATTTGTATAGGAAAATATGAACTCGTTTTGTCGGATGGATATACTGCACTCTCAAGTGAAGTAACCTATAACTGTTAACTTGCTAGCTTAATCAAAAATGTATCTTGCCTGTAATATTGTGTATTCAGAATATGAACTACACAAAGTGGACATTGAAAGTAGCCAAATTTCTGCTAGGTGACAATATTACAGCTATCAAAATGCAGCCAGTACTGACATATAGTCATTTAAAAGCCTTTTTAGAAAGCCTACCAGTATATTGTGAGGCAGATTAATGTCAGTTGCAACAGAAGTTGTTGAATATGTGTCAATATCTTGGAGGACTCTATAAAAGATTCACCATGTAAAGTTGAGAAAACTGTTATTTATATCCATCTTGGCACAGAATCTTAATGTCACTTTTGTGAGGGAGAGGGGTGATTGGATTTTTATTTTAAAAAAATGATATTTTAAGTTTGCGAAAAAAGATGTTGCTTTCCATTAATAAATTTCTCATTCAGGAAAAATGTTGCTTAGAAAATGCATTTTGATTTTGGATTGTGGACACACTTTGCAACTATTTCTTTTTTCTTAGAAGTCACTTTGCATATTAAACTTTAACTGGTGTTTAAGCAATAATCAGTTTAATCTTTGCTAGATGCTTCAGTATTATAGTTCATTGCTGAAAAAACAAATTTATTTTGCATTTGTATTGAATTTGTCACAAGTGAATGCACATATTGAATAAAATGATGAAACTGGATTAAGTTTTGTTTTTACAATGTTTTTGTTTTTCATGCCTTGTTGTCTTGCCTGCTTTAAAGAGAGTATGACTCAGATAAGGCAGACTTTTTCTGAATGCTCATAATTCTCATACATTTGGGTTGATAACTTTCATACTGTGGAATCAGGTAAGACCTTTAATAGCCATTCACCTCTACTCTTCCTCTGACTCTGTCAGTAATAAGGTCATTTGAACATCTTGATTAAATAGAAAATTTTGGACTTATTGATATTAAATTCTGAAAGTGCAACCTTGTTGAAGGATTTGGATCTTCAACTGTGTGTGATATCAAAATTATCCTTTTGGCAACTGTCAGTGAGAGACTGAAAAATGCGAAAATTAGTAAGAGGTGGTCAAATATTTTTGGATCAGGTATTTTTCAGTTTCATTATGATTTATTATCAAATGAGCTTAAACAGTACATGGAATATGGTGAAAAATGATTACGGTAAATTAAAGATCGTTACTTTCTAAAGTACCTAAAATTCACACAATCTCATCACAAAATAAAGTTTTTCTGTACTGAAATTAGAAAACAAAATAAGGAATGATGCTGTTCAAAATACTACAGGCCATGCATTTATGTATTTCTAGTCTTTCGTTGTATGCACAGACTAATAAATGCTGAACTCTCCAGCGAGGTATGTGGTAACAATTTTTCTTATCAACCTAACAGTGGACACCCAACATTCATGAATTTACATTATTTCTACAGTACCATTTAAGTC